>JAHFWJ010000667.1:0-132265 GCA_028555115.1 Himalopsyche japonica
AAGCTAACAGTCTGTCTTCGGTTCAGGATTTTTTTGTCTTTCGTCAAAAATTTTCGCGTACAGCGGATTCAATACTATTTACGCTACGAATATTTCATATTCATGACATGTAAAAAGAACATTTGAAGATATGTAAATCGAAAAGCATACGTCAATGTGGTAAAAAAGACTATATTTTAATAAATTATGATAATTTAGGCGATATTGTTTGAGAACTATACATTGGCTTAACCCATTCCATACTGAGGCACAAATAAGATACTCGAACACTGAATATTTCAAAAATGAATTCAAAAAATAGTAAAATTCTACATGTTATGTATTGTATTATGTATATACAGTTAGCATTAGTTATATACTAAAAGAGTTAACTGTAAAGGAAAACACAAACCCTACGGCTGGGATCCAAAGAAACAACTGAAAAACTTTCAATTCGTTAATAAATAAGTTATTTACGTTTAATACTGTCAATGCGTATTTCGTGAAAAAAATTACAACAGATAACAATAAACTGTCATTAAAATGCAATTGGCTAATTTTAGATTTAGAAAAACCTACTTATTTCATATTGGTGGATACCAATAGGAATTTAATTTATCAGTTTGTCGACTCGTTGAAATTACTTCACTTACGGGATATAACAAAGAAAAATTAGGAAAATTAAGCTAGTCGTTGAGAGTATAACTAAAATTTCAATTCTATCAAACACCTTCATAATCAATCAATCAAAATCATAAATCATTTAAAAGATAGTTTTGAAGTTTTTTTAAATTATTGAGATCCATTGAGCAAGCTATATTTTAATACAGAAATGAAGTTTAATGCAAAAACTTCGACACTTCTTAAATTTATTTTTTAGTATTGTCTATTAATACACCGCGTTCGGTTGTCTTCACAATTGACACGGCAGCATTCAAAGGGTTAAAATTCAATTTTCTAATCGCGGCTATATTTATTTTCATAACTCAAACATTGTACTTCCAGCAACTAATGCTATACATATGAATAAAATTATTGTAATGAATCAAGTCCAAAAGTCCGAATCGACAGTTACGTATATAAATATTCACATGAAGTTAATTCAGTGAGAGAAAGAATATTCTAGAAATGTACTGTACATAATGTTAACACATCTACGTATGGAAAGTTTAATACTTTATAATGTTTCCGTTTTATCTACATAGACGAAATAACTATGAATTGAAATTTACCAGAGCAGTTAATGTGATATATTAATTCTACCCTGATATTTATATCAGATCAGAAAACTATTAAAAACCATTAAATGTAATAAGGGAATTGATTGAAGTATTTTAACATTTGTTTGTTAGAACTCCATTATGACACACTGAAAAAATAGCAATGTATTTTAGATCTATAAATTTATAAGCTATATAGTTCATACGCTTTCATCTGTCTGAGTATTTCAGATAATTCTGATAAGGGCGTGTTGTAATAAGGGAATTTAATACTTCTAAATATATGTTAATTTGAAATGTATTTATTACGGTAGGAATAAATATCAATTTAACTATTATTGTGAGAAGAAAATTATTCAGGCAGACACACAACGTGTGGTTAATGTTATCTGATACTTTCTTGATATTTCAAGCCAAACGACGGAATTCAACATTTAGAAGAACACCAAGCTCAATTAATTAATTTTTAACATATAATTAAAATTTTTAAGCTTAATAATCAAGAACCAGAACGTTATAAGGTCAAATTAACAAAAAAATCCTTCCGTGTTAAAATTTTTAACAACACTTTATATTAGTGCTCCGCAACCTTTTGTCTTCGATGGCACACCAAGATTTAACCCTAAAATTTTGCGGCACACCTCAAGTCAATATTTATAATACAAAATATGCGAATAATTCACCATCGTACCAATACTCAATAATGTGTCATTATTTCTGTATTATTTACTTTACTAACATTTTTTCTTATAAATTCACATTACATATTATATGCTAAGTTGTGTGTATAACATATTGATTGAATTGGCATTTACTTGGTAAAACTCCAATATACCACGGTGAAAAAATGGCAATGTATTTTAGTTCTACCAAATTTTATAAGATATAGTTAATAGCTATTTCGGCTCACGCCATCGTCAGAACTAACCTTAAATAATTTTGACGATGGTGTGAGCCGAAATAGCTTCCAACTATATGTTATAAAATTTTGTAGAACTAAAATGCATTGCTATTTTTTCACCATGTTGTATGTATAATATGTAGATGTGGCATATTTTTCGAACAAATAAATACTTATTTCTGTTTCCTTGTGATTCTTCTGTTAGAAAAATGGAGCGCGGTACACCCAGTATCGTTGGGCGGTACATTGGTGTGCCGTGCTAAAATGGTTGCAGAGCACTGCTTCATGTCATCAAAATAATTATGTTATGCTAATTTTGAGCATCTAAACCTAAATCATAAACCAAAACAATTTTGTTATACGATTTGAATTATTTGGACCGGTTTGCAAATATAATATTGTTAGGCTTTTAATATTAAATAATATGTTGTGTATACTTTTTTAAAAGCATCTTAATTTCAACTGATGGTTTATTAAAATGGAATTAAGTCGAGAAACCATTATTTATTTATGAGAAGAATTTTACATATAAAGTCTTATTTATGAAACTAAATTTGAATTGTCAAAAGTTTGTACGATTCCATATGTTTAGTCACTTACGACCCGGGTTTCGCCTTTCTGCATATTCAGGTGTTATTTCACACGGAAGCAACAGAACTGACAGACAATAAATATCATAGTTAGCATCGATTGTATACTAAATTTGAGCATTTTTTTAAATATTAAAATGGATTTTTTTTGAGTTTATGTTAATTTCATTGCAAATTTTTTATGATTATCATAAACTAATTATTTTCGCCTTGCAATAGCAAAAATTTTTTTTTTTTAATTTTCATAATATATATAGGGTCCGCCATCTAAAGTTTTTTTTTTAACTAGTGCTTATTTCGTGAATGGTAAAACTTAGCTCATGTCTGATTTGACAGATAATTAGTTTTATTCTTCCGCTGAACGAATATGGTTGTGTATACGCTTGAACAACGCTGGGAAATATTGCGACATTACTTTGAAAATGATGGTAATGTTGCAGAATGTGTGCGAAAATTGCGTACGGATTTTGGAAGAAGAGAAGCACCGTCAGCTCCGCATGTTCGTTATCTTGTGAAAAAAGTGAAAGAAACTGGCATCCTCATCGATAAACCAAAGCGTGAAAAGCCAAAAATAGTGCGTACACCCGAGAATATTGATGCTGTGGCAGAAAGTGTGCGTGAAGCGCCATCAACATCAATTCACCGTCGTTCTCAACAATTGAACATTTTGGAGACATCATTGAGACGAATTTTGCATAAAGACCTTGGTATGACGCCATACAAAGTCCAATTGGTTCAGGAGTTGAAGCCAACTGACCATCCAATGCGTTTTCGCTTCGCTGAGTGGGCCTGCGATCGACTTACAGAAGATGCCGATTTTGCCAAAAAAATCATCTTTTCGGATGAAGCTCATTTTGATCTTGGCGGGTATGTAAACAAGCAAAATTGTCGCATTTGGGGCACAGAAAACCCGCACGCATACATTGAAAAGCCGGTACACCCAAAACGAGTCACTGTTTGGTGCGGATTTTGGTCCAGAGGCATAATTGGGCCATTTTTCTTCGAAAATGAGCAAGGAGTGGCCGTTACAGTCAATGGCGATCGTTATCGGACCATGCTGAACGAATTTTTGTTCACAAAAATTGAAGAGGAGGATATTGGCAACATTTGGTTTCAACAGGACGGCGCTACGTGCCACACAGCCGAAGCTACACTCGATGTTTTGCGCCCTGTTTTTGAAGATCGCATTATCAGCCGCAGAGCTGATGTCGTTTGGCCACCTCGGAGCTGCGATTTGACACCGTTGGACTATTATTTGTGGGGTGCCCTCAAAGATAAGTGTTACGCCGACAAGCCAGAGACAATTGACGCTTTAAAGGACAATATTCGTGAAGCCATTGGTGAAATACAGCTGCACACAATCGATAATGTGCTTAAAAATTGGACCGATCGTGTAGGCTACTGCATGGCCAGCCGAGGCAGCCATTTGAGTGAAGTTATTTTCCATTATTAACCGGAAGGATTGTACTTTCAAATAAAAAAAGAAATTTGAGAAAATATTAGTAGTTTTTTTTTATAGCATTTTCAAAAAAAAAAGTTATTTGGCGGACCTTATATATTAAATGAAAACCTAACTCGCCGTGAACTAGATTTGGACGGGATTATACAAATTGAATTCAGCCTGGGGCTGAACCTGGTTATGGATTATAATGCTATCAGTAACTGGCCAAGCGACAAATAATTAGCATATTGGCTTTTTTTTTTTTAATAAATTTGAATATTTTTTATATTAATCAATGATTCAATTCAATAAAACTGTGACAAATAAACTGAAATTCGGGTCGGGTTTTAGTGTCAAGGTATTTATATTCAGGTCTGAAAATTTCGGGCTCGGACCGAGTAGTTTTATCGTTCCCGTGCAGACGTCTTTTCGTTACAGCAATATTTCACACCTTGTGAATGGAACGCTATTTTTTTCTTGAACTCTGACTTATCATAAAACTATAATGATTTTAACTTATAAATTATCGTTCTTTGTTAACAAAACGTTTTTATTATTTGTGAATGATCGGGGTTTTATAACACCAAAACATATGTTAAATAATAATCAACGTAAATTATAAATACGTGAACATTCTTCTACAATATATAAAAGCAGTAATTTTTTATATTGTTTTTCTGTGATTGTGCTATCATCTTTCTCATTCAATGAGTTTATTAATTTTTCTGTGTAAATCGTTGTAAACAAATGTTTTATTATAAGGTTCGCGTGCAATTTATATTATAAAACATATCATATATAATATTACACAAGAACAAACTAAACGATTGTATTTTTTGTAATAAAATATCATGTGAAGGCAATCAATAACACGTGTTCAGTGATTAACTGTTTTGCCACTGGATCATTTAGGGTGACAATGCAAGGCTTTCCCCCGAATTTTACATTAATCATCATAAAGTATTTTTGATTTTTTGAAGTTAACATAGTTTACGCACGAAATAATACGCTACAACAATTAACTTTTTCTCTGCTCAGCTGCGGTGGGAATATTTGATCATTTAATGTTTAAAATCTAATTCGTTACTGTTTGTTTTATACAAATTTATGAAGTTGTTTTAAGACAGATCGGGCTATATTTTAATCAGGGTTTAGGGCGTTAAAAAAAACACGACTCCGACTTAAAAAAAGTTTCATTTTTTCAGGTTTCTTTTCTACCTTTTCTTTTTGTGTGCATTAAAATTGACGATCGACCAATCAATCCGGCAAATAGTTCATTGAAATATTTTTCAAAATCGTCTAATAAAAAAGAAGTTGGAATTACTCATTCTTCATGACTTCAACTCCGACATTAACGAAAATCATTACTCCGACGTAAAAAAGTTCTTTTTTTCACATTTCTTCCCTACCATTCCTATTAATTTACATTTAATTTAAGATGATATTTTTCATCGTCTAATCCATAGGCTCCCAACCTTTTTCGGGTGGCAACCCTTTTTCATAAAATCCATATGACCCACAACGCCCATACAATCCAAAAGCATACAAAAAAATATTTTTTTAGTTGACCGTATAAGTTGGCGACTCACAGGTTGGTAACCTATGATCTAATCGAAAAAGTCGCTCGTTTTTCACGATTTCTATTCCGACATTGACCAGAACATGACGTCAACTACACAGTCCTGGTTTTAACATTTTAATTATAATATATGTTGGTTATTAAAAAGAATCACACACCCTTATTTTAGAAAAAAAAATTATCTCGTATAACACGTACTAATACTACACGACATTCTATTTTTGTCACCGTATATCCGTGTTAAAGAAGCCCAATTGTTAGATTGTTTGTACAACACTAAAAAGTAGAAGCTAAAGCAAAATTATTTACAATCACACTTTTATGCTACCAACCAAAATCGTTTTACGAAATTCAATAAACGTCACGGCTTTTTTTCAATAGAGATATTATTTAGGAGACCTGGCCTTCTAACTAACGTCATATTTTCGAGTAAATTTTATAAATATTAGTAAAAAAATTAAAGCTATTTTTAAGCGATAAGTTACACAAATATGCGTCATACATGTTATACATACATATTATTTCTAGTCCAATTAATTTATCAAATAATATAGAAAAAAATATTCTTAAATTCTTATATATTCAAATAATATAATTCCCTCAACACGCTGTTCATTGAAGATATACAAGTTTTTTTAAATTTACGTTCTCTCACAGTGTGAAATATTATATGCTCGCGTAACGAAGACATCTTAAAAGACACGGTGAAAAAATAACAAAATTGTACAAAATTTCTGACGAGGGCTAAGCCGAAATAGCTATCAACTGTATACATAAAAAAATGTAGAACTAAAGTACATTGGTGTGTTTTTCATTGCGTTATAATGGAGTTTTACCAAGTAAATGCCAATTCAATCGATATATCAACAGATGTTCTTCTACGAGAACTGATTTTAGTTCAGTTGGCCGACAAATGTTTTTAAAAGACCCATGCATTTGAATACAATCAATACATCGATGAAGAAACACAACCATATTTTCTTTTGATGTGTAACCTGTAAATTCTTGGTGGGATGGCATTTTATTTAAATAATTAAACACATTTGTGCTACTATTTCTACAATTTATTTTAAGACAATGACCGGTTTTGCTCATCATGAGCATTATCAATTGATAGAATACGAATTGTGAATTGTAGGTTATTTACACAAATTTTTGAGTTAGTATGTTAATTAGTAGGTATTATATATATTTATATATTCTGTATAGACGGCCTTATTTGTAACTATGATATATTCAATCAGTTGATAATGCTCGTGATGTGCGAAGCCGGTCGAGATCGTATGATATTAAATTATGGAAATAGTAGAAACCGTCTTGTGAACAGGAGAAAGTCTCACCAAACTCTTCATCTTTAAGATGAGAATTAGATTAGACCATGGTAATTAATAACGTTATGGTATAGTTAGTCTGAAGATGTTTCTTGAATAAACGAAACAAGTGTCAAATCTAGTAACATAACAAATGGAATTAAAAAAGGCGAAACCCGTGTTATTAGCGACAAAACATTTGGAATCATACAATGTTTCAATATTTCAAATTTGATATTGAAATACCATCAAGCACCTTTTTTACCATACATTTTTGTTTATTGCTCTACTTTCGGGAATTCAACATTAAAACATTCACAGTAACTACAATAATTATATGCGATTAAGGACACTTATTTAAACCTTTTTACAATGTGTTTTTCTTATCGGATTTTACGGTTATCAGATAAAATATATATATACACCTAGGCCTTATATAACACGGTTTTATGCTATACAACACGGATGTATAAATTGTGACATATTTTTATACAACACGTTTTATATAACACGGCTTAAAGAAAAAAAATATAATGAAATGTTGAATGAATCTATCACAATTAATGACTCAGAAAGCAGTTGCAACGAAGTATTTTATAGCTCGTGTTTCACGTTAAAAACAACAAAAAAAACCGCTTGGCATTGGCTAATAAATTACAATTTTATTTATTGATAATGATCCTAAAATGGAAAGGAGTTTAAAAATAATGAGGCAATTACAAAATATTTTGGAATATTATAAGGAAATACGTAAAGGTGTGTACGCTAAAAGCAGACAATCGCTTATTAACGAACTTTTTAACTAAAACCACAAAAAAAGTTCTCCAATGATGAAAACTCACAACCGATCTCGAAAAAGAGTAAAAAATTTTAATTTTAAGTAATAGCGATGATGAATGTATGGTGTATTATGTTATTAAAGTTTCTTTATAAATTAAAAGTAAATTTATGTTTTTTTATTTAAAAAAATAAAGTTCATATTTATATAATATAAACTATCTTCGATTTGTATTACGCCATTTAACCGTGTTATAAGAGGCCCAGATGAATATAAAATTTAAACGTTTTTTTTTTACAATTTTTATGTTTCTAAAACAATTTGATATCCGATGGCCTATTGTATATAAAACTATCATTAAATTATTACGTTTAGGTTGCACTATGTCCAAAAGGTTATCTGTGCACTGATTGAATGTTCACCACGATACTGGTATAAAATAACGAAAACTGGAATTGCATGCCTATAAAATAAAATCACTTTCAATTTCAAATCATCAAATGAATACAGTTCACAAACAGCTTTACTCAGTTTACTTTACAGAAATGTGTAGAATATGTAAATTATGTATTAAAAAATTAGTTAAAAATTTATCAAGTTTGATATTGAAATTATAGCACTTTTAGTCGATATCGTAAACCTTAAAAAAATATCATAATAAAGCTTGATGAATTGTTAAATTTACTATATTTAACCTCGTAACTAATAAGGTCTCAACCATTACGATACTGATTGCAATGTGTTGATAGTTGGCACTCAACATATATGGGATTTTATAGTATCTATCGACTAAATAACTTACAAATTTTGTGGTACAAATATATATATACGCGTTATAATGGATTTCTACCAAATAATTTCCAATTCAATCAATGAAAATAACTAAATTAACTGATTTAGAAAAATTGTCTTTGATTTGTTTCAAATTCATCAAAATATTAAAATTAAATGCTTTTCTTTATTTTTCTACTAATTATGTTATCTACTCCAATAATTGTGTCACGTGTTTCGTTCATTAAAGAAGCATACTCATACTAACGTCTTTTATATTATTTATTAAATAAAATCATAAAATTATTTAAAACTTTTCGTTGTTTCGTTGTTCGATCGTTTTTAAATATTATTCCGGAATTGTTTATATATTAAAATATTTTTTTAACCTTCTTAAAAGGATTTTACAGTTTTTGTCCACAAAAACTACAATATAACAACAACAGGTCATTCTGGGGAATATTTTTGTTTTGTTAGAATCTCAAATTGTATTCAAAATAAACTTTTGAATTCAGAAGAGCTTTTTATTTTTGAAAGTTCGTTTGACATTTCGCGATCGTAGTGCAATTAAACTACCGTAATAATCATTGATTTTTTTGCTGATTACAGTAGAGAAATATATCAAATTAAAACCGATCGATTAAAAATCGTTTCATTTGTTAAATTGTTTACTTTTAGAAATAATGTATTCTCATGTTTATTATACATTCTAGAAACAATTGTGATCTCTTTTGAATAAAAATTTCAGTTAAAAATAAACCTTTAAATTTCTAACGGTTATATTATATTATATTTAACAGTCAAGCATATTTGAAGTAAAAGTCTGTTATTTGAATGAATTATATTTTAGAAGATCTGCAGTATGTTAAAAATTTTAATGACTTTATGCGACAGGAACACGATAAAATTATTTAAAGTAACTTCCGGCGAACCAGATATATATATTATATATACAATTATAAATGTGTTGCACTTATACTGATGCACTTTGATAGGTACCGGAATTATTTTCCTTTTACAACGTCTGTACTGGGTATTGAACCGGCGTATTGCTGTTGCAAATTCGCGACGTTCTCACTGCTCTACTGTCGACAGTAGAGTGTAGTGCAGTTAGAGTGGGCAGGACCACTGTTCGTTACTGATCAGCTGTTCAGTACGCGAACGCACTTCGACTGTACCACGGCTTTCAGAACTGTGCAGATGATTGATGAACTACTGTTTTTATTGCTAACATTATGTGTATTACTGGCGTTACCATTGACAATCATTTTCTTGTGGTTTTAAATTATTTACAACATTGAAAAAAATCTTTGTTAAAAATGAGTTAATTTAGCTTGGTGTTCTTTTGAATCTTGAATTTCATTATCTAGCTTAAAATATCAAGAAATTATCACAACACATTATTAACCACACATTGTGTGTCTGTCTGAATAACTTTCTTCGCACAATAATACTTTAATTGTTATTTATTTCCACCATGACACATCCATTTTAAATAAAAAAATATCTAGAAGTATTAACTTCTAATTGCTTCAATAATTTTAATGAGGGCATCAGCCGAAACAGTTATCAACATTAAACCTTATAATTTATGTAGAATTAAAATACATTCATACTTTTTCACCGCTTTATAATGACGTTCTATCAAGAAAATGCCAATTCAATCAATAAACTATTTTGAATTGTTACAACTTTGTACGATTCCTCATGTTTTGTCACTAACGACCCGGGTTTCGCCTTTTGGCATCTTCAGGCATTCTATCACACGAATGCAACAGAACTGACGTAAAATAAACAGTAAGCATCGTCTATGTACCAAAGTTATTAATTACAGGAAAACCCTTACCCTAAGGTAAGCGGTAAATTGCAGCTAAAACAAATTTAATAATATTACATTGAATTATATCAATAAATTATTATTTTAACTTCAGAGAATCTTGTTTCTTCTATTATTAAGTCCAATTCCATAGGAATATTCATGTTGAGAAATACGATTTTATTGTATTTATAAGATTAACGATATACTGTATACATTTTTGAATCGTGTATTTTGAAAAGAATACGTGTCACACTTTTGTGATTTTTCAGGAGTGAATGCTATTTTAATTTTTTTTTTGATAGATAGACAGAAATGACAATTGAAAAAATATACAAGTATTTAAATTATATTTGAATTGTTGAAATCGTACGATTCCAGATGTCATCTTGACTTGATCTTGACAGTCACTGTGACACTGTAAATAACTAACAAAACATATGGAACTGTACAAAGTTTCAACAATTCAAATTTGATATTGAAATTACATCAAACACCTTTACTCGAAATCATATACTGTATTTAAATTAATTTAGTTACTTTCTTAAGAACTTTATTTACGCTTTTGTATTTATTTCAAAACCGTTTGAGCACCACCTCTCAAGTGATTACAGTCGATAAATAAATAAATGAATATTGAATGATATCTTCTTCATTGGTACAATTTACGATTCAAAAGAAATTTTGAGAGCAATTTATTTCGTGACGAATCATTTGGATATTTAAAAGTCTATGAATACAATATAGGTTCTTTTTTTGTATAATTTTATTTTTGTTTTTAAAGTTGGCAATAATTTTTGAACAGACATGAAATGTCATATTAGAGTACAATGACATATCATGTTATATAAGAGTGTAGTGACTTCAATGATAACATAAATCAGGCCTATGATTTTCTTGTTTTTTTAGAGCATATTAAATATTAAAACTTATCTCTTACCTGGTTATTTAATAACTAGGGTTTTTCAATCCCGGTGTCCGCATCAATTTCCGGAATTCACTCAAGACTACAATTTAAATGAAAAAACGACATTATTATTTTAATTTTGAATCGGAAGACATGCGCTTTTTTGTTATCTTATGTATCAATAACCGTCCGACGTTTTGTATTCGTTACATTTGACTAATATCTTATTCACAATAAATAAAAAAAGCATTCATTTAAACATATATTTTTAATAAAAATATGACATTAACCAATAATAGACACAAATCGAATTATAAATAAAAAAAATATAGCAATATTTCATTAAAAGTTGTGAATCCCTGAATTTTATAAAAAAAATATCCGGGATCAGATATCTTAATTATAACAAAAAAAAGATAAATTTCGGATTATTAAATTATATTATTGTTTTTTTTTTCTTTAACAAAACATTTATTAAATAACGCGTAATATTGTTTAACATCCAGGAAGAATCAATTCATTACTTTAATTTCCATAACCTGTTGTTTGAATACATAAGAGATGAAGATTTAAAAAATCTTTTCAAATTTTAAAAATATTTTAATTAATATGATAGTAGGCATTGTCTAGCCCAGTGGTCGGCAAAGTGCGGCTCTGGCACATATATCCACGGAAGGCGCAATAATATTTTCATTTAAAAAACATGACTTACCCAAACTTTTCAAGGAGATGCAAGCACTTTGTTTGCATTAATAAATATGTATTAAGTATGAAGTTTAGTTTTATTTAGTGTACTACTTATTTTAATATTTTTTAAGTGTAATAAAAGTTTACTAAACAAGCAGATTTGGGTCCCAATTTTTTTAAATTGTTGTAAAGTTCATATTTGGCTCTTTGGCTAATAAGTTTGCCGACCACTGGTCTAGTCTTAGGGAATTTCAAATGGATCGGCTTATAATTACTACTTGGTCAGCCAAACGTGTTCGATATTTGAATTTAATAAATATTTACATCCTTGACCTTGGTTTATCTTAAACCTAGCGAAACAAATTTGTCTATGACCGGAAGTCATTATTTTTTTTTAATTTAACAATCCTACAATTAGGAACCGAAATGAAATTAACAAAATTTGCATTATGACTAACGTAGTTGATCTTAATTATTTATTGCGTATCACAAAAATGTTATTTCTCCTATGGTAATCCCAAACAGTCTGGCAACATTCGAACGATAAAACACGATTTATGATATCGACTGAAGGTGGTTAATGAAATTTCAATAATAATAATTTTTCAAATTTGAATTGTTAAAACATTGTCAGTTATGTTGCATCCGTGATATAGAATGCCTGAAGATGCCGAAAGACGAAACTCGGGAAGTTAGTGACAAAACATGTGGAATCTTACAATGTTTAGTGTTTTCCACAATTTTATATTCTCTAGATCAGGACCCGTTTGGCTCGAGCATTATTAACTGGTATAATACACTTTTAATCTGTTAATTGTCTCTTTTTGATGGAAAGGTATGATTAAATAATGAAAACACGTTTTTAAGTATATATTTTATGTGACAATAGCCGGTTTCGTTCATCGCGATCATTATCAACTGATCATAAAATATACCGTGGAAATAAGTACTAACAAATATGTTTTTAATATCTAGAATTGTATGATGAAATACAAATTAATTGTAGGCTTTTTATCACTTTAAGGATTTGACTGCCAACTCTGAGTGGAAAGGCATTATATTTAAATTATGAAACGCAATAATATCAATTATAAATATTTTATAAAAAACCTTAAAAATATATTATTCGTTCTTGGACCATCGACTTCTTTTATCTGTAAATTATTATAATATTTTTTTATGAATGCTCGCAATGAGTGAAACCTCTCTTTATCTTGTTAATCGCCTTATGCCTGTGAACGTACGTGATACGCAAACTTTTGCTGTACCATTCTGCGCTATTCCGTATCACGTACGCGCTTGAGAAAAAATATTTTACCTTAAAACTACAAACCGCACGGAATACCCATGAATCTCAACAACATTTGACGACAAGTTTTCACAAGTATTTTTTAATGCAGGAGAAGTATCCGAAGTGTATTTCAATATTTTTTTTTTTTTTACATACTCTTCAAAAGCAAGGGTGCATATATCGTGATTTATTAAAAAGGTGATATTTTTTTGCATATTTCTCCGAAAATCACCTGGAGGTAAGGCGGTTAATATAAAATTGTAAAATTAATTAAAATATTTTAACGGTTTATTTAAATGATAACTGAGATAAAATAAGTCAATACTTCCGTTTTTTGCGGGAAAATTTTTTCGTATTTTTGCGGGCACTTTCCAAAATGATGTGGTATTAAAAGGGTTAAATAAAAATGTATTTTTATCAGCGAAAATATAACAAGCCTGCAACCATAATATCATAATTTTGTTTAAGATTCAATAAATTCAAGCGATGTGCGATAGAATAGAACAATTATTCATATTTTAAGTTTTATGTGAATGCGAAACCACTTCAAGTGAAAATATGTTTTACCAATTCAGGCATCGAAAGTGCACTAAAACTCTCAAAGATTGTATCTTGTCTATTGCTTATATGGAAGTTCTGAAACGAATTTATTATCACTAGTAAATATTAGTTGAAATATATTTCAACGCGAATAAACATATTTCAACTGATGACAAATGATAAAATATTATTAAGTTCAATGACACAGTAATAAAAAAAATATTTTTGCTTAATATACAAATATAATACCCGGGATTGGAATTTCCAGCTATTTGCGTTTATTTTAGTATATTTAGTAGCAGCTTTTGCGTTTCTATTTCCACTAATTTTTGTTTTTAATATTCAAAATTCAAAATAATTCATATATATTTTTTAATTAAATGCACGACGATTGAAAATATTTGAAATGAATATCAGGAAACTGAAATATATATAGAGCCATAAAAACTGCATTTATTTCATAGACAATTTATAAGACCGAAAGAGCTTTCAAACAGTATAAAAAAAAAACGTATGAAACCGATTTTCAGAATTATCTGAATGATTCGGGTTTATAAAAAAATACATTTTTTTATAACCCCGAATCTACATTTTCCCTCCAATTACGCTTTTTATAATCAGTCACTTCAAAAAACGTAGAAAGGGGTTTCATTGCATTATATAAGAAGTAAACATTTTTTTCCGTCACGAAAATACTATTGTAAAATATTATTCAATGTAATTCAACATGTAATGACGTCGACAAATAAAAAATGTCGATTGAAATTTTTTATCCAGCTCATCTTTAATTTTTTACAACATAGCTTCAACTTAAACACCTGAATATATGCACATCATATAGAATTTATCTATTGTACTTTACTTGAGTGAATTACAAATGATCCTCATAAAACAACTACTGTTGAGATGCTGCATAGATTATTTTCACGTTGGTTGACACCCGGGCTAAATTAGCTTTAAATCTAGGAACTATTAATTAATGCATTTTTTTAAGAGAGACATTACGCATTTTATTTTGCCTGTAAACGACAATCGCTTTGTAAAAAACGTAATATTTTTGAAAGCAAACGTTTCTATTGGAGTCCGTTCACTTTGGTCAACGTCGTTAATTGCCAAGCGTTTTTTTCAACCGATTTATCAAAAACTGTTCAAAGTCCTGAAGGAAAGTTTTTGGTCCCTGAAAAATTCTTAACGACGATCTGATCCTTATTTATTACTAGTCTTGACCTAGCCCCATCCCTTATTTCTCTACTGTCTTTTTAAAGGATAGGTTGAGCAACTGAGTTACAAACAGTTCTCGTAGAAAAACGACTGTTAAAATACTTCCATTACACAATCATATCCTTCACAAGGATTGAAGAAAGTTATTTTTTTAAAGTGAAATCTATGCACAATTAATACGGTGAAAAATAGCAGCGTATTTTAGTTCTACAAAACTTATAAGGTATATAGTTGATAGCTATTTCGGCTTACGCCTTCATCAGAACTATATTTAAGCGTACATTTACTTATCTACATATGGTTATGTAAAAAATTACACAATATATCTTCTTCTCTGTTCTAACATCCTAATCTCATATATGATAGTAAGATATCGATGGCACTCTTAATGAACAAATAAATATAAACCTATCACCATTTCTCACACCATTACGGAAGGTTGTAAAACAACTTATTATTATTTGTAGAATTAAAATACATTTTTCTTTTTTCACCGTGATTATAATGGAGTTCTACCAAGTAAATGCCAATTCAATAAATCTATGCACTCTTCTTTGAACCATCGTCAAGAGATTGAAACAATGCAGTCTCGTTAATGATTAAATGGTTTACAATTCAAATTGAAGTTTGTATGAATTTTTTGTACATATTTCCAGAATTAGTGCGTTTTCGTTGATACATTATATTATAATCTAGTGTCACTAACGATATTGTTTAAAATTATATGAAAATGCAAAAAAAAATCGACCCGCAGTTTGGGTAGCATTGGTCTACGTCGGTGCTACACGGTATGCCACGGCACACCAATGTGCCAACAGACGATGCTAGGTGTGCCGCAGTCCATTTTTCTATCAGAAGAATCACAGGAAAGCAGAAATAAATATTTATTCATTGAGCTAATATGACATGTGTACATAGATATTATACACACTATCAACAACATATAATTTGAATTTAGATGAAAAAAATGTGAATATAGTAAAATAAAGAAAAAATACAGAAATAATATTTTTTTGACCAAGGTTTGATGGTGAGTCATTCACATTGGTATAAATACTGACTTGTGGTGTGCCGTGAAATTTTAGAAAAAAAATTCGGTGTGCCATGGAAGACAAAAGGTTCCGGAGCACTGGTCTACATGACGAGCTGACTTAAAACAAAAATAACTTAACGCGAAAAAGACATAAAATGAAACTGAAAGTTTCTTGAAAAGCTAAGGTTGGTATTACTGATTTATATTATTGGTGTATAGGTCGTCGTGGCGTAACTCGTTTAGGCAGACACGCCGTCACATTGGTACTTCACTTTCTCTGATTCCACTCGCTTTTCACTTCCTGCAGAACTTCCTCAGCTGCTTGCAGCTAAGCGCAAATGCACTCGCAAGTAAAATGCACATTAATTCTCAGTACGACTTGAAATTTAATCACTTACCGTACAAAAACATATACCTTTACTACCGGTAATGAAATCGAGTATGTACAAATCTCCACAGCGTTGCCGTATTTTATTTTATATTGATGTACTCATATATTCCGGAAATTATTTTTTCATTTGCAAATACTTTTCAAATTTGAATAAAGTATAACCTCGATTATCCGGACTAATTGGAGATGAAGATAGTCCGGATAAGGACAAATCCGGATAATCGAAAAAATCATAATTGGCAGGAAAAGACAAGCATATTCAGTATAATTTACAAGCAGATTCATTTTTATTTCTTTCGATCATAGGTTCACAACCTTTTTCGGTTGGCGACCCCTTTTCATAAAATCCATGTAACCCGCGACCCCCCCCCCCCCATACAATCCAAAAGCATACATAAAAAATATTTTTTTAGTTGACAGTATAAGTTGGCGACCCCCCAAAAAACTCTTCGCGACCCTCAAGTTGGGAACCTATGCTTTAGATTATTTATAATAGTTTTCATATTAAACTATATTTTATTGAAGAAATTTTTTATCGATTTCTCGAAAAATGTAAATTTTATTTTCGATGCTACCAAATCGCGAATACTTTTAAGGCATATATCATACAATATATATATATATATAATATACAATAAATTGTCCTGAATTGCACTCTTCTTGACTCTCAATTACATTACGGCAACATCTAAACACTGATAAATATTTATTTAATTTACCCTCATAATTCAAAATTTGGATTGTTCGCAATTCGTAATATTTTTGTTTATTTTGACCAATCCGGATAATCGACAATCCGGATAATCGACAATCCGGATAATCAAGGTCCGGATAATAGAGGTTCTGCCGTAGTTGAAACTTTGTGCGATTCCACGTGTTTATGGCCCAGTATACACATATTCAGTCTTTCTATCATACTGATGCAACAAAACTGACACACAATAATAATACTCTGGTATTTGACGCGTAAACTCTCTCGTTTTTTTTAATATCCCGTGACGTTTGACCGATATACTTGTCAGCTCAATTTGAACAAAATCGTGCAATCGCTTTTAAAAACAGTTTTTGTGTGTAGGGCAAAATTGCGCGCCCTTCGATCAGTACGTTGTTCGATTTTCGTCTTTGTTTTGCTTCAGTCTAGACAGTACACTGCTTTTGGATTGCATTTTCTGAATACATATTACCTTGAAATGCCTTGGTAAGCAGCAACTTCTCAGCCTTCAATGAGCGAGTTTGCAGTTCTGCCGAGGTCAGGTCTTCAACGGTGTCTTACTGGTGACCTAAACTGTGGTGCGAAGTTGGATATAAGCTCATACATGTCTCCAAGACGACTGGTTGAACGTCCAAAACAAAAAAGGTAAACTCGTTATGACAAAGATAAGAAACTGAGAAATTGAACGCAGGTATCAGTGACGGGCCGTTACTTTTTGCACAGGGGATGTTGCTCAAAAAACAACCATAAAATTTTTAATTTTATTCTACCCTTCTATTTATATATTTTTTATGTTTCAAATTTAGTTCATATTAAAACGACTATCCGCGTGAATTGTTTTCGTATATTTCAGTATTTTTTTTTTCATTTTTGATTTCAGGCTGAATATTTCATACATGCTTATTTGAATTGTTGAAACTTTTTAAGTTTCCACATGTTTTGTCACTCATGATTCGGGTGTCGCCTTTGGGAATCTTCATGTGAAACCTAGGTCTTGAGTGACAAAACATTACACCGAGAGCATTATTAATTACATAATCGGATAGAAATTACAAATAAACCTCAGGTGTGCAAAGCCAAAGATTCAAGAACTAAGAAAAAAATTTACAGTAATTTATACAATATAAATCTAAATGAATTTATTATAATTAATTTAAAAATTGAAATCTTAAAAAGCGAAGCCTGTTATGAAATACATTGTGAAAATAGTACTAAAAATATGTTTTTATTATTTTAAATTATCATTACTGTGATAACAAAACTGGGTAACAAAAAAGTATCAATGTGAAATAACTTTTCTTGAAATTCAAATATAATTCTGTACAAAAAATCATATTCTTTATCTAATTGCAATATAAAAATATAGTTTCTTTTTGACAAAAAGTTTCAATAAACAGCGCAAGTGCGGCAATGGTATACAATATTTTCACTGGCATTTATCATTTCGAATACTGAAAATACAAATTTAATAATCATTAATCGTTTGATAACAGGACCTTCTTACAATATTTCGTCATTACTTACATATGTGCATGAAATATGCCACAATCAGTAGAAAAGACCTTGTAACTGGCTTACCGCGATATATCTGTCTCGTTTACGATAACGATCATAGGGGTTGAAATCTGTGAAAAATCAACACAAATTTATCATTCAATTGAATAATAATTGTATTAGAAATTCAATTCGTACATTCTGAACCGCCTAAGATGAGATGTATTATATAAATTATATATATTGGTATAAAACTTGGAAAGCATTGATTTATTTAAATTAAAATTTTATTTTATTTTGGCTTCAAAATTTTTCGGAGAAAATTATTTATTAATTTATTATTGCCTAGCAAGGCCGGCTAGTGGCATTATAATAATCTAAATAATGATTATACAATGAATATCTAATAAAAGTGCGAAAAAATTCCAGTTCATTAAAATTAATGGAATTTTTACTTGCAAAGTGACGGCGTTAAATAATTTGGTATCTAACTATCATTTTAAGTTTGTTTTTGTTTGTATTATAGTTACTCGACCAGTTTAGCAAGAATCGTTTGAAATCAAGTTCAAGTTTTGAGAATGTCAGCATAAATTTGCTGGAAACAAAAAAAAACATTGTTATTCACTCTTTCCTTTCACTTCGTTGGACCGCAGCGAATTTCTCTCAAAACACATTCTTACTTAATATCATAGTGTTTGTTGCATATTTTTTTCAGTGCTGTGGAGCATAGTTCTTTAACATTTTTACATCCGCGGACCATCATAAAATCAAAAAATGTTGCATTAAAATAATAAATATTTTTTATTAAAAACAATCAATTTTGCAACACCGTATGCTGATATAACAATATTTAAGTATATTAAAACAGACAGTAACAATTAAATTTAATTAAAAAATCCATAAAGTACAACATTAAATCCGATTGTTTCGACTCATGCGAAAATCTCGGCGGACCACCAGTGGTTCTTAGACCACCAGTTGAGAAACTATGCTGTGGAGTCGTTAAAATAACACGAATCCGACTCCAATTTAACCAACAACACGACTCCGACTAAAGTTTCCTATTAACGTGCTTTAAATTAAAGAACATCCAACCAATCCAGCACATTGTTCATTGAGATATATTTCAAATCCATCTAATCAAAAAGTAGTTGGAGTAACTCGTATTTCACGACACCGACTCCGACTCTGCACTCCTGATTTATTTAGATTAACTTTACGTTTTTTATAAACAGTACCTTAACACAAAAACACAATAGCCAAAATCATAACGATACAAAAAAGAATCATTAAAACTCAGAGCAGAAGATAAAATATTTCGTTCACTACCAACATCGTTGAAGTTTGACAGGTGATCTGCATTAAATATAGTTCAAATGAAGACCAGACGTAAATAAAGCACTTCCAATACAAAAATCACAACTATCGGCACAATTGACTAACCCATGATGAATAAAAGTTATTCCAACACAAATATTTCATAATTTATGATATCGACCGAAAGTGTGTATAATGAATTTCAATATCACATTTGAATCGTTGAAAATTTGTACAATTGCACATGAAAATTGCAGCTGAAAATGCCGAACAGTGAAGCTCAGGTCATCAGTGACTAAACATGTAGAATCATACAAATTGTAAACAATTCAAATTTGATAAAAATATTTCAAAAATAAATTCAACAGTGTTTGTGCTGGGAAAACATGTAAAGATTTGACTCTTGTACTTTTTTTTTGTATTTTTTATCAACATAGTACAATCAGCCGTTTCAAAAGTTAAGGCTTAAGCAGTCTATTGCAAAGGCCGAATTGCACTTGACAACCATCAGGGCGCTTATCACGTACCGTGGGACTGCCCCGAGATATATACCGAACGAACAGAACTGTTTGCTGCGGCCCGTCCTCATACGGGTCCAATAGGCCACGCTGACTTAGTATCAACCAAGGCCAACTTTAGGGCAACAAGATATTCTCGATTTGTCTTTAGATTCAACGTGGAGCAGATTCGTGGACATACAGTACACAGATACGCAAGATAAGCTAAGTGACTGAGAAAGTCATATTTTCCTTTTCTATTTTTTTCCTTCTCTTTTAAGCATAATATTGTACGGTTTAACGATCGGTACGTGAAACTCTGTATCGGGCCAAGAAAATGACGAACAAAATCGATTATTTTTTTATTAATATTGCGTTATGAAAAGCGGCTGTGTAACAGCGGCTGCATATACAAAACGGGTGGCGTGACAATCAAAATTCACCAGTAAAGTTTTTCTAATACTCGCAGAATCGATCTTTTTCAGTGATATTGCCGAATGTCTTACAGCATGGATTGGCCCACATTCAAAAGTGTGTCCATACTTCAACAACACTCGGTATTTTCATAGATCGGAGCCAACGCATTGTAAGACGTTTAAATGATTGACATACAATGAGTTAAGTGATGATGAATTCGCTCTCTCGGTTCGACCTCATTAAGTCTTTATAAAATCATAGTATGGATTAACTGGGTTTTATTTCAACGGTTAGCCAACGAAAAGTTGACCTAGAACCGAATAAATCAGTGTTCCTCAACCTTTTACACCTGCGGACGGTTAAAAATAGGAAAAAAATCGTGGACCACTAATACTGAAACAAAAATGGTTTTTTTGTGTAATATTTTTAATTTTACATTGTGACATTCTGTAACATTTAACAATAACAACGGGGTTTTTTTGCAACAAACTAATGCAAAACCTGTTATACTGGATATTCTTGGCTGCAATGCTGTCTATGACAGTTGTTATTAAGTTCCTTGGTGTCGCATCATTCTACCAATTATTGTTATTTCATCATCATCATCAGCCGGGGTCGATCCACTGCTGGATGAAGGCCTCCCCCTGCTTTCTCTTTCAGGGGGGTTGTTTGGACATAGCACATCACGCTGCCCAGGCGGGCTGGTGTGCGGTTTTCTGTCTGGGTTTTCCTTCCCATAGCCAAGAGAATACGGCACGCGGTGTTCCCAAGCGGTCACCCATCCAAGCACTATCCGATCCAATGCTGCTTATCTTCGGTGATCGGACGTGAACCGGTGCTTTCAACGTGGTATGGTCGTTGGCTAGTGTTATTTAACAGTTAATAACAAGCAATAACATTTTTTTTAGTGTTATTTAACAATTAATAAAAATACATTTAATACTTTTGCATGGCTAATTTCTTGAAATTTGACATACTTATTGCGTCTAACGTCTGGTGGACCGCCGGTTAAGGAACACTGCAATAAATAACAGATTTTGTTTCCAATTTTAGCAAACAAACACAATCTTTTAGACTGATTTCTTTTTTCTAAATGCATCAAGTTTTGCTAACTGATTTGAGAAAAGAACCGAGGTTAAAAGTTATTTAAAATTGAAATTTATTCAGCAAAATATATTTTACTTAAATAAATGTAAGTTAAAAAATAATTGGCGAATAATAAACAAACGGAGCCAAACAGAACAAATATTCAACTAAGCTGTTTCCGCTCACATCGTCAGAACTACGATGACTATCTGACTATGGGTGAGCCGAAATAGATATCAACTATATCTTCAAAATTATGTAGAACTAAACTACATTGCTATTTTTCACCGTGTTATAATGGATTTCTACCAAGTAAATGTCAATTCAATCCATAATAATATATTAAACATTTTTAAGTGTCCTAAATGTGTACAGAAATATCGGTTAAAACTAAAAAATAACGCAGTCTCATAAAAAATGTATTCTTTTGAAAAGAAACAAAAATTCGCTTTACATGAAACGATTTTGCATCGCAAACAAAATACAACCGGAGATTTTCTTACTTTCATTACTGCACAACATTAAATTTTCACTTTTTTATTAATTGTTAGTTAATATTTTATCTAATTTGATGTACCGTACAAAATATTAATATACTTGTAAGTGCACATTTTAGCAAAAAATCAAGTTAATTGAATTTTACAATATCGAAAACAATGGTAAGTTTTTTTGACGTATAAATTGTTTGGCACGAAAAAAGGTCTCGATCTCTTCACTTTCGTGTCAACTCTAGTCGATTGTATTTGATTGATAAATAGATACGACATAAATCAAAGATGTTCCTTACATTTTCAATTGTACTATGTTCAAGGCTCTCAAATTAATGTTCGACAAGTGTTAAATTCTCATTTTTTGTTTGAATAAAAGAAGACTTTTTCCCATTAAAAGAAACAATGTGAAAATATAGTAATTGTTTTTTATTAACTTTCCTATTACCAATGGTATATTAACCATCCCACAACTGTCAGTTTGTCTCACATATGTTGAGTTTTTCAATAAGGGTGTTCGAAATTTGTTAAAATGTTAATAAAACAATTTGTATGTGAGATATCCACTCATTTTTTTCGTTTGAAGGTATATTTTATGACATTAAATGTGGAATATAATGTTGTGAAAATATCCGCAGCGGCTTTGCTTAGTGGCACGTATTTGGGAGGTCCAATTTGCAATGATTTTGCCATATAGATCTGGCTGAATATGTTGGATAGCGTTTGTTATGTTGAATTTGAGGGTGTCAAGTGTTAATGGCTTATTCTCAAAGACTTGTGACTTAAAATAGCGTCAAAGAAAGAAGTCTAAAGGCGTTAAATCTCACGATCTCAGTGGCCAGTTCCATACACTCAAATTACTCGTGCAGAATGTGCATGCATTAATGATTTGCACATGTTTGTTCAACGTTTTAACTTTCCATAATGATTTGTCGTATTCTATTAAGCAATTGATAACGAATTTGACAGATGACACTTTAACAACCTAACAAATTACAATCATTCCTTTTGAAAGACCCTATATTTTAATATTGTTGGTACGATGTATATACTCACGGTAATCCAAAATGAATTTTTTTAACTGATACTGCTGAAGGAAAAAAAATAGTAGGTCGACTGTTATATTGCAAATAAATATTTTCTTTAAAAAGTAACACAAATTTAATGCTTAGTTTTGTATAACATCTGGCAACATTAAATCACGTAAGTATGTGCTTTATACCATCTGTCGAAAATTGATGTTTGAGCCGTTATTTCACTCAATTTTAATCACAACTATAAATATGATTATTTACTAAAGAATATATAAAATGAAATAAGTATGTAAAGAAAGGTGCTTTATTATTAGTTGATTGATCTTTGATTTAACGCACATAAATAGGAAAGGTGGTAAAAAACCTAACAAAATTAAACTCTTTTTAGTCGGAATGGTGTTGTTGGTCAATGTCGGAATCGAAGTCGTGTTTTTTGTAAATGTCAAAATCGGAGTCCGAATTGGGATTTTTCCTAAAGATTCCACAGCCCTGGTTTTCAGTTTAATCAATGTTAATAAATACTTACAAAACGTCAGCCAAGTAATCTCCTGTGATTGTGCATTTATTCAATTATTTAAAGATGCGATTAATGAATAATATATTCCATCAATAGTTTTGTTTTTTATTTGAGCAAAAAATCAGCGATCAGGAAGTTTTTTTATTGAAATAATCAACAGAAAAACAACAATGTACATATATAATGGAATGATAATACAATAATATATATGTGATTTTATGCATTGACATCACCTTAATTTATTTAAGTGGATGAAAATGCATCTCCTTGTACTTTTTAGTTTTTATTCGATGCGTAACGGAAGAATACTTAAAATCACAACCTAATATTAATTACTGGTTATTATTACATATGAGAGTTTAAAGAAGTAGAAAGGTAGAATAAGTGAGGTTAAATTGTTCATTCGAAATTGGTTGACAGTTTAGTTGCGCCCTGTTTTTTTTTGTAAAATACCTTGATAAAACATATTGTAACCTAAAGGCACGATTCGTAAACACAAAACAAGTCACAAAATTTAATAATACTTAATAAAATGTCTTTCAATAGGGACGTTCTAAATTTGTGTAAATGTAAATAAAACAAGTTGTATGTAAAATATTCACTCTTTTTTTTCATGTGAAAGTATGCTTTATGGCATTAAGTGTGGAATATGAGTTTGTTCAAATGTCTATCGCTGCTTTGCTTTGTGGCACATATTCGGAAGGTCCAATTTTTATTAACTTTGTCGCATAAATCTGGCTGAATTTGTTGGATGGCGTTTGTTATGTTGAGTTTGAAGGTGTCAATGGTTTGCGGCTTATTTACAAAGCCTTGTGAATGAAAACAGCCCCAAAAGAAGAAGTCAAAAGGGGTTGAATCCCACAATTTCAATGGCCAGTTCTGTGCCCTCAAATCATTCGTGCAGAATGCCCATCCAAATTTGATAATTCGCTTACTTTGTTCAACGTTCATTCATGGTAAATTGCAGTACTCTATTAAACAATCGACAACAAGTTTGACAGATATCATTTGTCAACAATATGGCTGCTCTAGCTAACAAAATTTTAGCGTATTTTTTGAAATACCCTTTACATTCAATAGAATAAAAATATTGCCAATTTTAGTGTTATTTAAAAACTCTTTTAGCGTCATGGGGGCCGATCAATCAGTGTGAAAATGCTTTACTGAAACGTCCCACATAGCCAATAAGACAATACGATTGAATAAACGTGTCAAATGCACTTTGATAACGAATGCAGTTCACAACATATCCTGCAATATGTAAATTAAAGGTAATTAAATAATGATTAACTGAAAATATGGCGAAGCCTTGGCATATTACATTGATTTCTGACATTGGGTCATGGAGTCTCACAATAGTAATTAATAGAGACTTTTAAAATCTGAAATGGTTAATGTGCCTTTAAATATATACAATGTAACATACAAAGCACAGAAAAGATATATCTATAATAATTATAATAACTACAGTTTGATTATAATGAGATTCAATTTAGTAAATGATAACATTAAACCCAACAAAGTGTTGATTTAAAGTCGTGAGGTTTTTAAACGAATCAGCTACCATTAAAATGTCGATAAGTAATTTTATTTTAGAGACACCTATTTATTTTAAATTGGTGAGGTGATAAAATAATAAGCCAACCTAATCTTACTTAGCATAAGTATAACCTAAGTGCACATGCTTTGTACTGTATATTTACTTTTATGTAGATTTAGATTATTATCTAAAGATTTTCTTTCTGTTAATTTTTTTCAGTGTAGTTTTCAAGCTATTTTGTATTTATTAAATTGTTTTTATCATAGGCTCACAAAGTGGGCTGTGTAAGCAACTGAAGGGTTCTAAAAGAGTAGTGAAGCTTTAGGAAGCAAAAGGGGGACTACGGAGAGCAAATATTTATAACCTTATAAGAATATTTTTTGATGAAATTGTATTGCAAATAAAGATCTGAAAAATATGAAAATATTCATGACATACATCAGGTTCGTCTCTCTTATTAGGATTATTGAGTAAATACTAGTTACTCAACAATTGATGTGTCGGCGTATCTATAATACTATTAATTAGTAAGAATATTAAAAATAATTTCACTAAATTTTAATGTTTTATTTATTTTGAAACAGGTAAGAAGGACTTTGCCAGGAGGACTTTTGAAATTTTGTTCTGAAAGGGGAACAATCGGTCAAAATTTTTGGGAATCTATGGTTTTGTAAGGTTCTTTTTTTGTATTTGTTTAGTTTTTATGATAAATGTTTTAATTTTCTTTATTTATTTTTATATAAATGTAAAAAAAATATTAGTACTACGCGCTAACGTTTATGGTCTTATGTCGGCGCGTTAATGTCCCGTGAATTATTGTCGCTGGAACAAACAATAATTATAATGTACACACTTAACATATGGAGCAAAATAAAATTATTGCCCTACATAAAAGTCAGACTTTAAATATATTAAATTAAATTTGCTGACGTTTTTATCTACGGATGAAAATTCAATGCGGACTTATTGCGCGTGTGCAAGTTTGAAACAACTTAGTCGTTTCTTATATTGTTAACGGTGGTAGCCCGTGCGATTACTCAATTAACAAGTACATAATTACTTTAAAATAGTACCTGGCCTGAAGGAATTTTGCAGGCTTTTTTGTCCTTGAGTTGCGCCATAGGGCAAAATACCACCACAGTTTACAAGTGATCAGCAATATTGTCAATGACTTTAAACATACTAAAGGTCACTTTTAATCTCACACAGGTAATTAATAAATATCTACAATTAATCCGCACATGCCATGTTTTATACTTTTAAATAAAGCAAATAGAATTTTTTATTAGATCACTCAACAGTAATTAAATTTGTATATTTTTAACCCTTTTGCATTCATGATGATTTATCAAAATATATTTTATATTTACGATATTGACTTGATTAACTTTCAATATTAAATTTTAATTATTACAACCATTTTTTTTGCATTTTCAGGTATTCTATCAGGCGGATGTGACAGAATTGACACACAATAGTTGTATCTTATTCACATGGTGGGATGTACAGCCTTCATTCCCTTTCATCTTGGGTTTAAGTGTTTTTCGCGTAACATTAAATCATTAGCAAATTTATAAATAGAGGGGTTCCGTGGTGTCGATGTGAAGATCTTTAGACGCTTGCACACGACAAACAGTTTGCATCTGTTATACACTGGAGCAGCAATCTTCAACCAAAATGCATTGACATTCCACAAGACAGGTAATAATTTCAAAGCATTGAATACTCAACAAACCATTGATATATAATTAGTATTGTATGTAAAAACAATTTTATCTTAGCTTTATAATACACGTTATATAAAAATTACAATATTTAATCCCTTAAAGTTCAACTTTAAAAACTAGCATCTCGATATTTAGTTCATAATACAAAGTTTTTATTTTATCATTTTCAAGGCGTGCCATCTAGTGGTACGTGTGTCATAGGTTGCCAGGGACTGCACTATAAGATTTCCATAGGAAAGCTATAGACCCTATAGTAGTTAAATATATATTTGATATAATTTTGCCATCTACTGATATCATTATAATGGCATTCATCTTTCATGCAGTGCATTACGCTGAATGATCTTTCACAATATACAGTTGTAGGTAAAATCTACAAAATTAATAAAGCAATTGTTAATTCTTTATTTTGATTTGATTCATGGTCAACGCATAACTTCGATGAAATTTTTTGAACAGTTTTACTATTGAAACAGCCCTTTATGTAAAACGGCTCGACTAAATGCTGGATAGGTCAGGTTTATTCAATCAATTTTACAGTAATAATAATTTTACAAATTCATTTGTAAAAACACATTTTTTATATATCAATATTTACTATAAAACTGTTGGTGGCCGCACATGAGAACCACTGGTCTAGAGCATTCTTAGTATTTGATTGTTGCCATTTTTAGTCCAACTATACAACATAACCCTCTGACTGTTGACATCTTAACTGTTGAGACATATGATTGTAGAATATAGAATGCAGGTTAACAGCACAGATTGAATAGTTCTTCGCTGGTTACATGATATAAATTAAAAATCTCTCATACATTGTTGACATAAAACATACTTTATTATACTAACTTAATTATCATGATTCTATCCACTAGGTATGCATTGTGTTTGATTCCTTTTTTAATGCAAATAACTTCATTGGTTAATGATTACCAATTATAATTTATTCCCTTATTGATTACAAAAGTGATTAACTTTTATTGGTTATAATTAACCCTCAGCAATCAATTATTGTTCATACTAATTGAATCCACCTTGTTAGTAACAATATATTGTTGAATTTAATGTTAATACTGTTTACATGGTGGCCTTTGCGAAAATATATGTTCTTTTAAGATTTAATGGAATAAACTTGCATATTATAATGTAATGTGTAGTAATTACTACATTTTTTATTTATTTTAGCAACTGCTGCTCTAACGAACCATGTTTTACCTTTCAGCAACTACAGCTTGCACATACTGACAATAAGCTGTTTTGAAGTATTAAATAAGAAAAATTAAAAACTAAATATAGGAGTTAAATTTATTAAGTATCGATTGGATTATCATTTACTTGGTAGAACTCCATTACGACAAGGTGAAAAAATAGCAATGTATTTTAGTTCAACACAATTTATAATATATATATATATAATTACTTAGTTGATAGCTATTTTGGCTTGCGCCCTAAACAGAACTTTGTTTAAATGTACATTTACTTTTTTATATATAGCTGTGTAAAAAAGGTACACAATGTATTTCCTCCTCTATTCTAACATCCTAGTTTCTATATAAAATAATTAATTATTCTAATACACGGACATACTCCAACTCACAATAATAAAAATTTTGTATTTTAAAACACAAATTGACAACAAATTTCAACTAGCTATTTAACACTCTTTATAATATATTTTAAAAACGCAACCTTGAAATGATCAAAGAAAAAATGTTTGTGAATGACATGAAAGGCCTTTGAATATAACCAAAACTTTTTTTAGCCAAAATACTCAATAATCCTGAGAAAAGGTTTAATAATAAGCATACAGTATACATAGCATACCTTTATATTCGAAATGTATTGATGAATTCAAAAGATTTACTTCATAAATGACATTATGTGTTTGAAGATATTTTTAAAATAAATGCTTTATCTTCTGTTCCGGCGAGGTCATAAGCCGAAATAACTATCAACTATGTACCTTATAATTTTTGTAGAACATACATTGTTATTTTTTCACCGTGTTATAATAAGGCACTAACAAATAAATGCCAATTTAATCAATCTTTGGTCAATATAATATATATTTTTATATTTAGATATAAGGAAATATCAAATTTGGGTTTTAAAATATCCTCAGTGTGGCTCAGCAGAATGTAGAAACCATTAATTGTTTTTTAAATGGAAATTGCCTTTTCCAAGAGAATTGATGCATAATGACAGAGCTGTTGGTATTGTAATTGAAGAGTGACCGACAACAAATGTGTTGACCATAAGCCTGAAAATAATAATAATAAACTTTTTATTTCACATTTATTAAAAACTCAACGATTTCACAAAATTAACATCAAAGCTATGGAAAAAATAAGAATGTATTTGTAATAATGCAACATGTTCGATTATTGAACAATTTTTAATCTCTGATGTGTTGATATCCTATAATTGTTTTATAATAGCAAAAATGTAAAATTTCAATATTACCTAACAAAAAATCCAGCCTATTTGAAAGATCAATAAACATTTAATATATTCTGCTTCTAAAATCTACTTACGCACTTCCTGTTGTGACTACCATTTCAATTTATGAATACAATGTGTTTCATATTATAAAAATAAAATTGTAGCTTTGTTTTTCTTCACTTAATGATATCAGAATATGATAATATTTGAGTTCACGGCTTAAATTTATAGAGTTCTATTTAAATTCAAACCATCATGAATGAGTGCTGCAAACACAATTAATAAAGTAATTTAGCAGCATATATGAATATATATATATATCATTTCTTTTCCCATACCCACACCAAGTATTGAACATTTAGACTTTTTTTGAATCATTCAAAATCTGTACATATCCCAGGCCTCTTGTATTTTATTAGATTTCATCTAAATTCAAATGTAAATTTTACCCATACAAATATTTTATTATGTTTTTAACATAGGTGCTACCAAAATCTTTAGCAATCAGTCCCCGCTCCTAAAATTTCTTTTCACCCCATATTGGCTTTGAGGAGGAAAGCAAAGAGCTTTAAAAACAATTAGCCATGAAATTATGTGTGAAGATAGCTGCTAGCGTTTTCAATGAAAGTATTGTAGGAAAGTAAGCAGGATCATGTTGAAAAGTTAGATGGTAGTACCCTTGTGGGAACATAGATTGGCTGCTATAATAGGTTTATAATGTAAGTATGTACAGGTGAAATTTGATAAAATTGCCTGATATGAGCTCGTTTTTTCCTTGCTCAAATCTTAATATCACACTTGATACTCAAGTCCAACCCTATGCCCAGATTTTTCTTTCTCAACCAGTAAAATGTCTGAATTTCTTGAATTCATGATTTAGCAAATCTTTCTTTAATACTGGCTGTAGGTAAACCATTAGATAATATGCATAAAATCATGATTCTTCCTTTCTTACTGCTGTAAGCAAATAAATTTGGTGTTAAAAATTCATAGAGGACTAATTTTTGTTTCCATGTCGAGGTCTTTCAAAAAACACAAGCTGCTTCCAAAATTGTTACAAGCTACTGGCAACACGTTCACTGTGGAATGATGACCACTTAATTGACATCTATGAAATATAGTGTATCTTTAAAGGTTCTTTTGTATTCCCATGTCAAGGTCATTGAAAAACATAAAACATGAGTTATTTAAAAAGCTATCACAAGCGATCGGTAACTCGTTCAAAATGAAATGGCTACTGCTCAATGAACACATTTTAATCATAATGTTGTGGAATCGGAATCGTGGAATCATGGTGTTTTGGTCTGAGTCAGAGTCGTATTGCTTTTAGGATTCTTTTTTTATTTCAATGACAAGGTATTTCAATAAAATTTTAAGTACAAGCTGCTGAAAAGGCTGTCACAAGCTACCGGCAAGTCGCTCACAGCGGAATGGTCAGCGCCCAACTGAGGTCATTTAAATAAAACAAGGTATGGATTTTAAGGTTTTTTTATTTCCATGTCCAGGTCTTTCAAAAAATTTTCCCACACTTACTACTACACATATAAAATAAAAAAATACATCTCTTATAACAACTATGTTACATGTATAAACAATGAGAAAAATTCAATCATTCATTCATTCAACCAATATAAAATCTGATAAATCAAATTTGAGTTTTTAGAAGTCTAAAGCGTCTCATAATCCTACAATTAAGAGCAATAAAAAATCTTTGGATATACAAAATTACAGATATTATTTTTTATAATTAATGGTTAAAATGGGGGGGGGGGTTATATCGATTAAATTAATGAATTATAATTTAAATTAAAAGGAATGAATAAAATAAATCATAATTCAATCAACCTAGTAATTTAATGGACAACTTGTATAACAATTTGGACCATAATTAAGACACATTTATTCATATACTTTTTTATAATAAACAACATTTAGTACGAAAATAAACATGGTAGGCAAGATATATAATTTTGATGCGTTTATTTACAATATAAGTAACAAAAAAAGATAAATTTAAAACAATTTTCAGGAAAACTAGCATCGAGTCGTGTTTACATTTTGGAAAATAAATATGAAGTAACGTAAGTTCCCACAATTGAAAATAAGCTTCCAAAGAAAAATATCTATATTTCATAAGAAAATACAATATTTTGATATCTGCAACGCCCGAAATAGACATGCTTTTAGAGATTTTACAGGAGACTGTAAAACATGTTCAAAAATGGTCAGTCAAAAAGGAAACAATGATAATTATTATAAATTAAAAAAATCCTCTTTCCTCTGACCAATATTGAGTTTTCAATTTACTTATTTGTCAAAATTTGCAAATATGAACAAATTGTGCGAGGTTTCTTTAATCTTTTCTGATAATACAGTATGTTTTTATACATACCCGATTTCTTTTAGGGAAAACACAAATAATTTATTTGGCACTATAAATACTCGAAGAAAGATTGCCTGAACAATGTTTTATGGATCAAATGAAACTAGATGAAACAATTCACTTTATTTTGACTATACAGTATAATTTTATTATAAAATATGTTCATATTAACCCATACTCTCTCAGTAATGTTTTACGCTAACAGAAAATTGGCCATATTAATTTATCACATATCTACCCTTAAAGTGCCATCTTACAGAAATCTCATTCTAAAATTGTGATATTTATGCCAAAAAATAACGGGGGCGGGGGTGATATTGATATTGTACGACAAAGAAAGAGTGTTTAAGGACCCTTATTTAACTCCATGCAAACATTGTGGGATATGCAGCTATCCTCAACCAAAACCAAATGCCTATTGTTTGACGCTTTGCATTCTACCAGTGATACTTTACGGTAGCAAATCATAGCAATTAAAGAATCAGACGAGCTTGATTTCATGAGGAATTCAGATATTAGGAAACGTATCAAGTAACACCAATGGATCTGATAGAGACACTACTGGCTAGGTCACATGCTTTAGATGCTTCCAAAAAGTGGTGGGATTCCAGCATCCTGAATGACAGTTAGATACTAGCAAAGCTGGACTGAAGGGTTCTAACTTGTCGTAGTAAAAACCAAAGCAACTGACAGGTGCCACTTGGTGGCCATATACACCACATATGGAGTGAATCTGGTAAAAGATGTTGTTATAACATTATTGAATATGGATTCTTAAAAAAAAACTAAAATAATATAGTTTTTTTGAAGTAGTGGCTAACGGGAAAAGCTGCAAGACAAAGAACTAATCAAATAGCATTGTGTTTCCATAGCAACAATGCCACTCTCTACCCAGGGTAAATTCACATATTAATAATTGCCATCATCAACAGACCAATTTTCTGTAAGCCGTATTTTTAAATATCGCACACGAAAATAAAAAGTGACACTATACAAAAATTACCATTTTCTATAAAATATAAACATCATCCGGCGTGAAATGTAAAACTGTATATTTTACAGTTACATATCATCTCAATGATTATTTTAGTTGCATACAAAATAAAATTCATCATTTAGTTACCAGAGACAAACATTATTTGGTCATAAACCAATAACAAATATACCACAGAAGAATTTCTAAAAATTTATGTATTTATTAAAAAAAAATCCTTTTTTGTTTAGTGCCACTTCTACGTAATATCATATTTATTTTTTGGCTAGTAAGGATGCTTATATTGTAGTCATAGATTTTTTTAAAATTTAATTTAGTAATTAAACACTATGAAATTGAAAAATGTCACTATGCTAAACATTTTATTTTTTTACAAATATACGCCAATATTGTTATAAAAATAAAAAAATTAACTTTCCATACTGATATTTATTTATATTCCACAGTAAAAAAAAAAGACTTACAATGCTCAACGCTAAGGCGACATTCTTCATCTTCATGTGCGATACGTTACCAAATAATTTCAGCACCGTTAAATTTATATCAAAATATTCTAAGTACAAATATTTATATTTTTTTTATAAATTTACTATAATTAATACTAGACATTAATATAATTATATATGCCCGTAGTGGACAACACTTAGTGCATACATTTACGAGAAATTGCGCAGTTTGGCAAAAGAATTATCATTCAATTATATTTGGCAATAGTGTTGGATAAATGAACGAGTCATAAATAAGGCACTGTCATGTTTTACTGTACTTAAATCAGTTTGAAAGAAATATTTACAAAGCCGCCGTCTCTAGTCTCTGTTTTAACCCGCAAGGCACTTTATCAGACTTCAGACTTTAATTTAATCATTTTCAACCGATTTGTTTAAAAAATATATTTATCATCTTCGTTTTCAGTCCATGCTATTTGGCCGTGATATACAAATTAAAATAATTCATAAAAAACAATGCAGAAATATTTTTCTGATTACGGTATGGTTTAAAAAGGAATTGAATCGAATAATCATTTCAACGAATCACTTTAACGATTCTTTTATCACATGTGTTATTCATAAAATTTTGAGCAAATACATTAATTATTAGTATAGGATTATACACTAAGTAAGGGGGGCTCCCACAGCAAATACTAAATGCAACATACAATATTCTTGATCGTTAATGAATTTCAATCAAGTACTTTGATGTGTCAAACATTTGAATTGTTGAAACTGACAGTTCTATTGCATCTGCATGATAGAATGCCAGAAGATGTGAATAGGCAAAACCACTTGTGACAAAACATGAAAAAGTATGTAGTTTCAACAATTCAAATTTGATATTGAAATAATAAATAATCACTAAGCACCCATCAGTCAATATTGTAAAAAAAACCTTTTCATCAAGAGTGACTGAAAGAGCTCCCGATTTAGAGATACAGCGCCATCTATTGATGAAAAGAGGTTATATAAATATTTCAATAATTAGTAGACATCTTTTTTTTAATCCGATCCTAACACATTGGATATTGAAGACATGCCTAATACATAAACATATAAATACGAGTAGCACATTATAATATAATATGATACACATATAAACTCAGCGTAACAATAACGCACCAGGCGTGTATAATCAGCATCTCATTATACGTGTTTACGCGTTAGGGGCTTCGTTAGCATCCAAAGTGTTAAATATGTATGACAAAAAAATTATATAGTTTCTACAGGATATTTCAAATTTGACAGCAATCCAAGACAATATTTGATTACCAAAAGTGTATTAAACTAATAGGATTTCAACGTTATCATTTGAAAATTATCATAAAAACTCAACATGTTTAACAAATTGCCAATTTCTTCCGCCTGCAAGTATGAGTTGCTTAAAAGCAAAACCCGTTAAGTCTACATTGCAATATTAATATTTAAAGGCATTTTATGATCTTCTTCATTAACTTTTAATGTTGTTATCAAAGCTAATGAATTTTACGACATATGCTTTTATTTGGTTTTGCAGTTAATTTAGCATTACATATTGCATAGACTTTGGCGTGTTTGTTTTTCTTCATTTCATATAAAAGTGATTTGACTCTTTCCAAAGGTAATATAGTTTTTATTTATTTTTGCCTCTATCTCGATATACACAGCTGTTATATATAAGTAAATTGCATGTCGCATTATATCCGTATGCAAGCCCAGCTAAGAGTGACGTGGAAATATTGTAAAAAAGTTTAGAAAGGAATGGATAATAATGGGTTACATTTATCTTAAATCTATATGAATTAAAATTTATACGCATAACCTAACAATATTTTGTTCACATGTATAACATACAAAATCACCAATAATATACCAAGTTTTACATCTAGAAGCACACCAAAGAATCACTGCTGATTTCACAGTGTCATTGCGCACACTTTTTTTTTAAATCGATTCACACAAAAAAGTCATACAAAAGCTACATAAAAAAATTACAGTCACGACAAAAAGTACTGTATTTTATCAATAATATCAATCTATAAAATTTCAATTCTGCGAAATCAGTACAATTTAACTATATAAGTATTTAATATTGGCAATTTCGAAAGATGAATTCGACCACCGGCGTATTGTAACAAAAACAAAACACTACAAAAAGTTAACCAATCAATTTAAAACTTTCAACTGACAATTCTCCGTGGAGAGGCATTGTATTTAAAGAAATAAAACAAAATTTGAACAGTGTTTTGTTAGAACTGATCAGGACCGGTTTCTCTCATTACCATTTAAAAAAAATTAACAAGGGTGAATTATATTGTTATTGGCCATGCTATCATCAGAGATCCTTATCTAATATTTTGTCATCATTTATAGCTCTGATATCCTCATTTTCGTATGACATATTACAGAAGTTACCATCAAGGCGTACTCTCTTCCCTTTCAAACTAAAGTCTGCAAATTTGAGTCATTTGTTTTAAGAAATACTCAAAGAAATCTGCTTTTCAAATACTCAAATTTTTTTTGAATTTCAGCACTTATTTGTATTTTTTACAAGCTCTTCATCTAGATAAATTTTAATAATCAAGAAATAGTCTCAAAAATGAGGTTTATATTAAACAAAATGAAAACGCTAAGCATTTATGAACACAGTTCTATTTTGAGACTTCAAAAATGTTAAATATCAAAAAATTTATAGCTAGATAAATTAAGTTAAATGTATAACTGACCAACAGTTATACATTTCACCATACTACTATTGAAATAATGCCTATCACACGGAATATTTTCACAAAAGATAAAAATAGAGATGCTTCGTGCTCTATCTATAACAGAAGTAAAAAATCTGATACTTTTACCTGCATTGCCGAATGTTATTTAGCACAAATTTTTTTGATTACATCGTAGTGTATTTAATATAATAACAAATTGTTTTTTTTTATGTAAATAAATATGAATTATAAATATTTCTATGATATATATTTCGAGACACCACTCAAAAGGCTGCCGCATAAATAACACCGAACATTTATCGTAGTCGAGACTACATTAAACAACAGGCCGCACACTTTTTGAAAAAATAATATTATTAAATACGATATATATATTTCAATTGTGCAGTATTTACAGTGAAATCGTGATCTATCGTTTTTAGCTTTGTTCTCTTGCACGTGTAACGATAAATTATAACAATTTTTTGCACCGGATTCAATGTTATCATGCTTCACTCTTGATATTGTTTGGTCCCTTTCAAAAATGATAGATCAAGTATTCACCGCATAAAAATTACAAATAAAAACACTTATTGTTTTGCAACCATTAAAACGTATCGAATATCAAAGATTATTGTTTTTTCTCCTTTTCTGTATCCAATTTATAATATTGAATCGTAAGGAGAATGATTATAATAGTGTTTTTGAGTGTATGGTGTATAAATTAAAAGAAAAAAGTAAAAATAAACAATATTCAGACGTTGCCCGAATATAATCTTGTATCTATCTGGTGGCCCTGAGTTTCCAGCTGAGGAACAGGAAAGCGGAAATCCTCAAAACCACGAAGATGACACAGAGAGCTGCGATATCCAGAGTGAAGTCTGAATTCAACATGTCCAGCTCTTCAAGAGTTGTCGTCGGCGACTTGAAGTGGCAATATGTCTGAAAAATGAAAAAAAATATTAAATTGATAGCCTTTCGAAGATTGCCCAACATCAAAGGCTTGTGGCAATATTAACTGCCTATTTAAATAAATAAGTTTATTGCCAACAACATTAACTTTTTACAAACTTACTTACACAGTGAGAACCATGCTGAAAAAAGAATCAAATATCCTGGGTATTTTGAAAGTCATGATATATAAAAGAGATATTTTACTGATGCGGCACATTCTAAAATTGGATTGCACTGATTTATAATAAAAAAATTATATGGATTAAATGATGATTGATTTGAATCTGTAAAAAAATAATTAATAAAATTTTTAACATTGCAAAATTGAAATGACCATTCAATAGGACAGCATTTTCAATTTTACCTCAAAAAATACAATAATTTTTGAGATATATATACACCCAGTCCTTTTTTTACGCGATACATTGGTTCCAGAAAACGGCGTGTAAAAAATCACAATTTTCATATAATTTGATAAATTGGTTCCAAAAATTAAAATATTGCGTGAAAAAGTACCAGAACCGTATGAAAAACCAAAATTTGCTCTTTAAAATTCGTGCAAAAAAAAACATATTTCATGTCTTTATTGCTTATAAAATATAATGAGACTAACGATATAATTTTTTCACTTATATGAATTAAGTTTTAAAAATACACATATTTTTTTTATTTATAAAAATAATGAAACATACATACCTAGCATCATATATAAATTTCTTCTTTAAAACAAATTTGGGGAAAAAATCGCGTAAAAACGAGTGAAGCGCGTAAAAAAAAGTAACGGTGCCGTCCAAAAAAATCGCGTATAATCGAATTCACGTAAAAAAAGGACTGGGTGTAGTTACTTTTATAATCTGATGATTGTACAAAAAATATGTGAAAAATTTTTCAGGCAGTGAACAACACCTGTTTCATATGGAATACGGGTGTTTAAAAGTTAATCCATCAATGGTATGAAAATTTCGCCAATAGTTACTGTCCTTTACCGTTAAAAAAATAGCACACAATCAAAGTTGTCACTTCAATAATAGATGAAGCATTAATAAAGAATTAAAAAATAATCACTATTTAAAAAAAAACATTATAAATTATAATTCAGACTTGACATCAGAGTGGTGGCATTAAAGCAAAAAGAGACAAATCAATACCACCACCTCTATGGTGGGATTCGAGAGCAATTCCAAATCAAAAGGAAAATAAATTTATACGATAGTAATCTTTCTTTCAGCGTGTCCTTTCTTGTTGTGGACCAAAGGTTTAAAGTTTATTTTGGGTGGTTTATTTTCAGAACACCAATATATGTATCTCCAGACTAGAATGTTCCACCCAGCAAAATCTCTCAGAAGTTATCCAATTGAGTAATATCCATAAATAAAAGCGTTTACCTGGAAGCACTTCAGTTTTCCTCGGCCAAATCCGTAAGTCGCCAGGGCTGTTCCTTCGAATCCGTACCGGATATAAGATAAGTACGTAATCCAGCGAAGGTAGACCGGAATGGCGTCAAACGAAACGAAGAATCCAGAGAAGAGGAGGAACGGCACAGACATTACTGGCGCCAAGAATACACCATTCTGAAAATATTCACAATAGATTTATTAGATTATTTTCAACTAAGTAGAAATATCAAAAAAATTAGTTATGGATATTGATATCTATATTAGGCCCCATGATCATTTAGAACTATGATTGAACTAAATTTAAGTTTTAATCAGAAAATTAAAGCAAATACGAAAAATATGATTTATAGCCAAACCTGCTGTTGTGAATTTAATAGAACTTGAAACCTAAAGATACTATATTATATCGTTCATAATTCAATAAAAACAATAGTAAATAATTTATAATAAAAAGTTCAGACATATTCAATAAGTATTCAAAAATTTTCTTGAATGAATATTGAAGCAGGCTGTGAAATTTAAAAGTAATATTACCTGGACGTTCATAGCAGCACCGACGACCAGTCCAACGCTCTGTGCCACAAATGAAATCAAGAGGCAGGCGGAGAGGAACATAGAGAATCTGAACCATTCCAGCGGTTGCGAGGTCAGCAGGTATACAATCACTACGTAAATGATGCAGAATATTGCCTGGAAATAATTGAAACAATCACACACATTCAGCCATTTTCATTTTTGTAACAATATCCCCTCCATATGAATGTATCATTGTTATAGCTAATAGCTATTGATGCTTTTTTCATCATATGAACTTTAATTAAACCCAAATTAACTTTAGCTTCATTTACTGCTAAAGGGGGGGATAGACAATATCATCTCATTTTTCTTAGCATAATAACATATAATTTAAATATTGAAGAAAAACGCATAATTACACGAGTCATTTATAGTTTACTATCTCTTAACACAATTACAAATATAATACAATATTTAAGCATTATATTAAAGTTACAACGATGGGCGAGACGGTATATTGTCTATCTTTTCTTTAAGGGTTTATAAATCCAAACTTAATTTAATACAATCATACATAAATAACTATCAACAATTGTACGAAAAAATTGTTGAAATAAATACAAATTATATGCCAATTGATTGAATAACCACAATATTATTTCTTCTAAGACAGATTTGTAAATGCAAGTTAGTTATAATTTGATTTATCTAAATAAGAAATCGTAAACGCACAATTCTTAATAAAATCTCACCTGGAAAGGAATATCTGAAATAGTTATCGCCAAGTAATAGGACCGTAAAGAATACCATCGATTGAAATTTTCTTTCAATAATACAGGCATTTCCAGTGGAACTGAAATCAAACAGAACATAAAATTTTTTATATTTTTATATTTCAGTATTAAGTCATCAAGTCAACCATTTTTAAATATGCATCTTGAAGAAAAAAAAACAGATAAACAAAGATAAAATTTGCACCGCAGCTGTTTTAGAAAAGTCATTTGCTTTTCAATGAATCATATAATAGAGAAATAAAACTTTATTTAGTGAAAATATGAAATTTATAGGATACCTTTATAATCAAAGCAATCTTTGGTACAACAGTATTAAACATTGTATAAACACCCATAATTTTATACTATAAAGATCAGGACCGGTTTCACCTATCCTGAGCGTTATCAACTGATAAATACAAATAGAAACAAGGCTATTTAAACAACCTTCATGAGTTAATAATAACCAGGTATACAATACAAATAGTTTAAAATCGAAGAAAATAATTTACATGCAGTCACGAAAAATATATGCAAATGTTGTAAAATAGTTGAGATAGTAAAAATTAAATATCTACAAGTCCGCAAACAAAAACCAAATTAAAAAATCATTATGAAATACTCATTTAAAAGAATTATAAATGAAAACATTAAAAATTTTACTAACACTTTAAGAGTTTTAGGAATTACAATGAATGAAATAATTAAAATAGTCAACGGGCACTATGAAGGAAAAATGCAATTACAGTAAAATCATGGACAATAAATTCAACACCGTGTTAAAATGAACGCTCAATTTTTATGAATTGGTTCAAATCCTCAAAAACTTACAACTGAGAATGGTGATGGTCATAGAGGTGTACATGAGGAACAGCATGTTGAAGAATAGGAAACCAAGATTGGACAAGACTTTGGCACCGTCATTTCCGATATCATAATACAGAGCACCGATGAGGAACCCGACAAGAATATGCGCCAGCAGTCGGAGGTACATAAGAGTCTGAAAGATTATAAAACAAATTTCAACTGTTAAAATTTTTTACAATTTCACATGTTTTGCCACTAATCCAGGTTGGTTTCACCTTTTGCCATCTTTAGTCAATGTCATAAATTAGTTATTTAATTAAAACAAACAAGTTTTAACATAGTATTTTTTTTATCTACAGTGGAATACTTTTATAGTGAAATCAAAGAGATAAATTTTCATAAACAGTTAAATTTATTTATTTAAATTAAGTTATTTCACTAAAAAAGGTTAACATGTTAACCTTTCTTCTGCTCGAGCACAGGACATTCCAATACAAAATACTTCAGAGAATAATTGTATTAAATTTGATTTGTTAAAACTTTATACGATTCCACATGTTGTCACTAATGACCCAGGTTTCGCCTCTCGACATCTTCAGGCATTCTATTACACGGATGCAACATGACTGTCAGTCGTTAGTAACAAAACAGTTTTAACAATTCAAATTTGATATTGAAATTCCATCAAGCACCTTTAGTCGATATCATAAATAATTATATTGTTTATTGCGAGACATCACCTATGTCAAAAGAAAGTGAATCAAAAAGACAAAATGACTGTCTATCAGAGTCAGAGTCAATAAGGCCGATATATTTTTTGCGTCGACTGTACCACTGTTTATTATTATGTAAAAATATACTAGAAAATGAATAGTAAGCTAAGACTTCCTTCCAACAGTTAAAATAATTACCCAATCTCTTCTGCTGAAAAGCAGAGTTCTTTTAAGAACAACCCAGAACTGCTTCAACTCACTGATCGGGTATCGCTTCATCGATACAGAGAGGGCGTCTTCAATTAGCGCGGAGCTTACATTATCAGGTTTTTCCAGCTCAATTGAAACCGCACCATCGCCTGGAATAGAAATATCAAAATTATTAATTCAATATTCTTTACTCATCTAACTATGTTATTATTAGAATGCTATTTGAACTAAACAATAGGAACTCTCGATTAAAATTCAGAAGGTTTCTGTTTTGATTCTAAGCTTATTCCAATAAGAGAAATGAGTGTTTGAGGCAAGGGTGTCCTACATTTTGATCACTGGGAGCTACTTTTTTCTAGCTATTATTTCAAATTTGCTTGGGATCACCTTCTAATAATTAACTAATTCTTAATGGAAAATTTAATTGTTATTTTATATCATTCTGAGAGCCATACTTAAACAATACAGAGATGGCGTGGCGGCCTTCTTTATTTTCACCATTTGCTAATTCCCTTCAATTGCAAATAATGACGAATAATGTTGAGCCAACTGGTTCGACTTTCGGGGTTCATTTTTATTATTGGATTTTAAGAAATCTTAATTTTTTTCCCTTACCTTAAACAATGGGTTGGACACCCATTGTTTGAGATGTATTTTCTCTGTGTTATCTTGATATTACAGTGAACTCCTCTATAACGTGAGTTCCAACAACGCATTTTCGTACTACTTTTCAAGCGAGTTCACATTTTTAATGTACGCATAAATAAAGCGAAGCAATGTTGTTACCCTAGTAGTCTTTTAGGATAATGTATTTCCTATCTACTGCGTTTTTAGAGTCTACTGTGTGTGATTTAAAAATTCAAACACGTATTACTAGCGTATTTGGTATGGTGTATATTTTATTCTTTTATGTCAAGTTTTGAAAACAGCATCATGAATGATTTAGTTATTGTATTTTTCTATTTGTAGTAAGTCATTATTTACTTTTAGTGCAGAGGAAATATTCATTGACACATTGTTTGCAAGACTTAATAAAATGATAATGTTACCTTTTCCTTTGGCAATATCGTTAGTGGCATATGCCAGCACCCCGTTTGATGGCATAATAGCATTGTGTTCTTCATCGGAAAACTTTTCGTAAGGCAAGAGCGACATCTCATTCTTGGCCAGTCCGTTCGTCTGCGGGTTGAGAGCGTTCTCTACCGACTTCTTGTTGTTCATTTCATAACTCTTCATAGCGGAGAGCACTCTTCCGCCCCTGGATTGAAATAAGCAATGTTTCTATCAGATCGCTGTTTTAATTTCAAATAATAAAAACATATTTTTAATTCTGTTTCCACAATATATTTGTGATCAGGACCAGTTTTAAACATCGTGAGCATTATCAACTGATGTTCTTAAAATTATATATGTTGGAAGAATGTCAGTAAATTGTTTTCTTAGTTTTTTACCCTTCGGTTTTGTATACCTGCTAATTATCAACTCAAAACTTCATACAAATATGCTTGTTTGTAATTTGTATCCGCTAAGTTGATAATGCTTGTGATGAACAAAACTGTTCCCATAATTATCGAGTTATATTGATAGTGTAAGATACAGTATAAACAAAATCATGAAATTAGTCACCTGATATCTTGCTTTCCATTCTCGATAGCGTTCACCAATTTCTTTGTGTTGTCTCCATATTCACCGCACGACACTTCAATGATGAAGGAAGCAGGATTATGGTACGGCGGACAATGAAGACCTAAGTTTCCAAGCCAGTCAACTGAAAGCAATACATGTGTTAGGTTACAAATAAAGCAGACTGACTTTCCTAGTCCAGAAAGTGATATATAATATATTTGAAACAGAGCCTTCAATGCCATTCAATACGGATGCCATGTTCTAGAATTTAATTCTAAAACACAAAAAAACTTTGCAATCGAGTAATCTCTGAATTATAATTGAATTCGCCTCGATTATTCGCCTTTTTTTCATAAATGTCTGAACAAAAATACAGACCATAAGCAAGAGCCTTATCATTGTAGACATAATCACTTCGAAAAAGGGAAATTAGCTCGCTGAATGTTCAAGTCTTAACTATTGAAACACCATACCACAGTGTTACTCCTAATTAAGATATCAGAACAGATTTTTATCCATGAGAATCACTTGTCACGTAGTTGCTCTGTATAAAATAATAGGTTAAGAAGAGAATTACTGATTATCTTATCACTGTTGCGATACTCTTTAGGGAAGGTAATTTTTTCATTCAAATAAATATGCCCTCAAACAGAAAACCACAAATCAACTTATGAAACAGCCTGTAGTGAAATTCGAGCATAGCACCATGATTTAATCTGTATATTACATATCAATCAATTAGTATATAATCTACTATATTTCCATACCTAGTCCTCCTGTGCTGCCTTGATAGACACACTGTCCTTCTGCCAATGTATAAAGGTGATCGAACATTTCGAAGAGCCTGGCAGAAGGCTGGTGAATAGTGCAGATGATGGTACGCCCTTCTTTGGCCAGTGCTTTCAATAGGGAAACGCACTGGAAGCACGAAGAGCTATCCAGTCCGGATGTTGGCTCATCAAAGAACATGATGGGAGGATTGTTCACCAGTTCTAAGGCGATTGAGAGTCGTTTTTTCTGTCCTCCGGATAAATTTGACGTCATAGTGTTGCGATGCTCGGCCAAGCCCAGGGTATCCAAGATCTCTTGAGTCTGAAACACAACAATAGAGAAACAATTTATAAAACAGAAACAAAATGTTTCATGTCTATTTTAGCCTGTTTCACTCGAATTCAGAGCAAATGAGCATTACACAGTCCCATAGTTCTGACGATGGCGTAATCCGAAATAGCTATCAACTATATTTAAAAAATAATTTTGTAGAACTAAAATACATTGCTATTTTTTTCACCGTGTTATAATGGAGTTCTACCAAGAGAATGCCAATTCAATCAATAAATTACACAGTCCCTTCGATGTTCTTTGTCTCTCGCCAGTCTGTTACATGCTCGTTGAATTAGGAAGGATTAATTGATCATTTAATATAAACATTGAATTGAGCTCTCGTTAAAGTTGTTTAATTGTTACTTCTTGATGGAAAGGCATGATATTTTAAATAATAAAAACACATTTTTTAGTACTTATTCATGTAATATATTTTTGTCGCCAGCATGCAATGCAATATTGTCAGTAAACAGTTTGTATCCCTTATATACAAAATAAATACAGATTCTTAGGCTATGAGGTAAATATAAATCTGAAATAATTTTAATCACTACAGATTTGATTACAATGACATTCAAATTAATTTGGAAACGATAATCTATTGAACCATAGGTTCCCAACCTTTTTCGAGTGGCAACCCCTTTTCATAAAATCCATGTGACCCCCGACCCCCCATACAATCCAAAAGCATAGAAAAAAATATTTTTTTAGTTGACAGTATACGTTGGCGACACCCCAAAAAACCCTTCACGACCCCAGGTTGGGAGCCCATGTATTAAACAAAACACCCTAACGAATTTCTTGTGAGATATAAATATAATAATGTTAATAGTCATTAATATTTGGTTGAAGGGTTTCAGTTTGTAATAAAAAAAATTGCAGTATTAATAATTTGATTGTAAGGTAGTATTTACCACTTTATCCTTGTTCTTTGAAAGGTCTGACGGCAATTTGAGACTGGTGGCGACGGCCATTGCCTCACTGACGGTGAGATTGGCATGCAGCTGATTATCCTGCATGATATAGCAGGACAGCTTACGGAACTGGGATAGGTTGCGTTCCATCCCATTCATCGTGATGCTTCCCTCGATTCCGGTCGTTCTGAAATGAATAATGACACATAACTTTAAGCCAAGCATTCATACCTCACAGGCCACATGTTATTTTTTTTTTAAATATGTGTAATACATAATAATATATGATCATAAAAATTAGGTTTTTTGTTATCTACATAATTGGTACTTCGCTTGTTCAAACATTAGCACAAACATAGACAAAATACAATAACCCTCGAAAAAATGCAAGCGGGGAACACCTTACAGTAGTTTTCTTCAAAAGCTATTAATTTCAAATGTTTACAAAACTCTGCTGAGTATTATAAAGTGGACAATTGTAATAAATGGAGAATATATATGATCTTTATTCATGTTTTTGTTGAAATTTGTTTTAATAAAAACAAAAAGTAAATAAACATTTGAACTTGGAACAAGTCAAAACAAAACATAGCAAAATTCTTACATTAAATGAATAATAGATATTAACAGGTCTGTGGAATCGCAATCATTGTATTTACCGTATTAACCGCCGTGTCGCTTAGACGTGCATAAGCTGTCTTAACCCTTTTTTGTTATTTAGTGATGTTATGTATACGTGTGTTTCACTGCTATTATATTGAATATGTCGTGTACTAGTGAACTCGTGGACTTAGTGCGTCAGCAGGCTAAGGTCATGGAGGCTTTGCTTTTGAAAGTGGAAACGATAGAATTAAAAATGAAAAATTGCAGAGTGCAAACTGACAGTTCTCACTAATCAAAATGTCATTAAGACTAATGAGACCGTTGCGACCGATGCCGCAACAATAAACAAATCACTACCGACGGATGTAGTGAACGTTACTACAAGAATCCAGGCTCGATCACAGGTGAAAAAACAGGACAGCCCAAAGACACAAGCAACTAAGCAGCCTCTGAAAATGTCCAGCGTGGGAAAGTGTCAAGATGCGATTCCGCATACACCTGATGTAGATTCTACTCCCCGTGGAAGTATGGGTAAACGAAGGGATAATACTAACGAAGTGAAATATTATCATTTTTATCCTTTTCACCCGGAAACCACGATCGAAAAAATGACTCTGTATTTGAATAAGATTGAGCCCGCTAAGTTCACTGTAGTGAAACTAAAATCAAAGGGTGACTATGCATCTTTCAAGGTAGGGATTCCCTCAAAAACATCGAAACTTATTTTGAAGGCAGACAATTGGCCACGTCACTCATTTATCAAGGAATGGGTGACAAAAATGGAAACACCTCGGCTAAATTTAAGTTGACATATATCGCGATCAACATTATCTTTTTACTACCAGAATGTTCGTGGCTTGAAGACAAAATGTGATGATTTTTTTGCTAATGTTTTGGTTGATGACTATGACGTCATAGCATTAACGGAAACATGGCTAAATAACAGTGTCTTCAGTCATGAATGTTTTGGTGGTGATTATACTGTATTTAGAAGGGATCGAGACTCCGGTGCAGGCCACAGGCAGGGTGGAGGTTGTTTGTTGGGCGTTAGAAGTATGGAAGGGTTGCAGGCTTAACGTTTTGAACCATGCTTTAGAGACGTCTAACGAAGATCTTTGGGTCAAACTAACCTGTGCTGGAGAGACTACCTATATTTGTGTATTATATTTTCCTCCAGCAAGTACACTGGAGATATATAAATTATTTTTTGATAGCTTACTGTCTAGATTTAGCTCGCTTAGTGGTCGGAAGATCATTGTTATGGGTGATTTTAATTTGGACTCTGCTCGCAGCAATAACAGTGTCAGGAGTGACTTGGAATTCCTGTGTTCAGTTTTCGGATTTTCTCAGTACAATGATGTTTTGAACACGAGAAATAGATTACTTGACAAGGTTTTTAGTAACAGTAAATTATTAGTTACACGGTGTATGTCCCCGCTAGTGCGTGAGGATATATATCACCCTTCTTTAGTTTTTCTATACAATGTTCGTGGCTCTCGAGAATCCAACTCTAGGCTTCCACCCCATAATACTAATTTATGGAGAGGATGGAATTTTAAAAGCGGAGACTTTGGAAAACTTCATTCGTTATTGAGTGAAGTTGACTGGGGTGAGGTTTACGAGCATTGCGATGTGAATTACGCGGTTACTCAATTTTATGCTATAATTTATAATATTTTTGATGTATGTTTTGCAAGAAGGCTACCATGTCATGATGGAAGGCGATATCCGAGGTGGTTTTCTGTAGAAATTGTCAGGGACATACAAAGAAAACATATGTATCATAGATCCTGGAAAACTTCAAAAAGTTCTCGAGACTATGAAATTTTTAGTAAACTTCGAACGAAGCTGAGACAAAATGTTCGATTAGCCTACTGAACATATTTGGGTATGATGGAAGATTGTATACGCAATAATCCTAAAGTTTTTTGGAATTATATACGTTCTATCAGAAAGGATGGTGGGTTTGCTGAGTCAATAAATTGGAAGGGTCATGGAGTGACTGGTCTTGGAGTGGCAGAAGCATTTGCTGGTCATTTCAGATCTGTGTATTCAATTGACAAACCACACCTTGACACAAATTCTGTTTCAAAAAATCTCATTGACACAATGCAAATCTCTGAAGGAGATGTGGCATTTTTTATAAAAAAACTAAAGAATTCCCGCTCGCTTGGACCCGACAGGGTACCAACATCTTTTTTGAAAGGATATATTGATTTAATTAAGAGTCCTTTATGTTACATATTTAATCTGATAATGAAAACAGAAATTTTTCCGGATATATGGAAAATATCAAAGATAACTCCAATTTTTAAATGTGGTGCAGAATCATCAGTAGAAAATTATAGACCAGTAGCTGTTCTCTCAGCGCCAGTCAAAGTTCTCGAGATGATTATGCATGGAATGATTTTAAGAAAATTTGAGCCATTTATAATAAATGAACAGCATGGATTTAGAACCGGAAGATCAACCGATACAAACTTGATGGTGTTCACGAGTTATGTGTCGACGGCATTGGACAAAGGCCTGCAAGTTGACTGTTCCTACAATGATTTTTCGAAGGCATTTGACAGAGTCAATCATGACATACTTTTGGAAAAACTCCAAATGATAGGTTTGTCAGATAGCTTTGTTAGATTGTTTGGAAGTTATTTTGGGAACCGAAAACAATACGTATCGTATGGGCTCTTTGAATCCAAACCGTTCTGCACGTATTCTGGTGTTCCACAAGGTTCGAACTTGGGGCCATTGCTGTTTACTATATTTGTAAATGACATAGTAAACGTCATAAAAAATGCTAAATTCTTATTATTTGCTGATGATTTGAAACTGTTTTTACAAATTGCCGCAATTGATGATTGTCTCCGTCTCCAGTCTGATATAGTCAATATAGTAGAATGGGGAAGGAGTAATAAACTCGATTTTAATATAGACAAATGCAATCTTTTATCGTTTACTAGACGGTCGCAGGTGTTATTTTTCCGCTATTCAATGAGTGGCCGAACTCTCTCGCGAATTTCATCAGTAAAGGATCTTGGAGTACAATTCGAAAGTAAACTAACCTTAAATAGTCACATTAGGACTACCTGCAACAAAGCATTGCAAATGTTGGGCTTTATCCTACATACTACGAGAGCCTTTTCAGGTGTTCAAATTTTAATATTATTGTACAATACCTTAGTACGAAGCAGACTTGAGAGTGGGTCTATTGTTTGGGCCCCAGGAGATTTGAAATATGCCCTTATGGTGGAAAAGGTTCAGAAGAAATTTTTGAGACTTCTTTACTTGAGAGCATTACTATCCGATCCAACTGACTTTCTTTTGGGTATGCTCACTTTTAATAGTTTGAAAAATCGAAGAGAAATATATCTAGCCACATATTTCTTTCGACTAATTCGAGGCCAAAATGAGAATTCTGCCATCCTTAATAATGTAAATTTGTATGTTCCGGATAGTTTTTTAAGAAATCGTGTACATAATTTGTTTGTTCTTCCAAAGTGTAGAACCAGTCTGCCAATGGGGATGCCAATGGTAAGAGCATTAACAATGTTCAACGGTATTGCCTCGGATGTTGACAAATTTCATGTGGACGAAATTGAGCTCAGACGAATGCTATTTTTTCAGTTAAAGTAGACATTTCATGAGCTTACTTGGTTGACTTTCTTTTTTGCAATCATTTTTGATTGTTTTATATAATTTGTTGAATTTTTATATTTTGTATTTATGTGAATATGTTAATGTGCAAAAGCATTGAATTAATAATTTGTAAGTTTTGTACCGTATAGTTGTAATAAATAAATAAATAAATTGTGTTTTGGTCAGAGTCGTGTTTCGGTCAACGTCAGAGTCGTGAAAAACGGGTGAATCCGACTACTTTTTCGATTAGACTATTTTGGAGAATATCTCAATGTACAATTGCCGGATTGGTTAGTTAATCTTTAACTTAATACTCATAAATAGGAACGGTAGGAAAAAATCTGACCAAAAAAATACTTTTTTTGGTCAGATTGTTGTTGTTGGTCAGAGTCAAAGTTGTGTGTTTTCTTTTTAGAGAGTCTTAAATATTTTTTATAAGAATGTACTTCAATATAAATGGATCAGGCAAATGAAAAAAGCCCTGTTAAGAGTCATTATTAGTCGAGGAGTGAGGCCCCAAGTATTCTACAGTACGGAGTTTTATTGATTGAATTGGCATTTACTTGGTAGAACTCCATTATAACACGGTGAAAAAACAGCAACGTGTTTTAGTTCTACAAAATTGTTTATAAGATATAGTTGATAGATATTTCGGCTCACGCCATCGTCAGAACTATGTTTAAACGTACATTTGCTTATCTTTATATAGCTTGTGTAGAAAAGATACACAATACATCTTCCTTTCTGTTCTTACAACCCAACATATATGGTGCTAGCAAAAAAAAAAATAATTTATATTTAAATTAAACTAAACTGTACAGGCGGCATTTTCAATAAGCTTAAATACTGCCCGGAGATGATTGCATTTTTGTAATTTAGTTGTGTTGTAACCGATACATGAAAATAATTATTAACTGAGATAAAAAAAAACTTATGTTATTTGGCAAAAAATGGGGCTTTTCGCGCACATGAAACAAAATTGGCTGGGACTAATTGTGTTAAAATTAAATTTGACTCAAAAAAATAACACAAAAAATTGCAACTCACGAACGTTGATATGCACATAGTAAATTGGTCAAATAGCTGTTTTATTCAGAAAACACGAGTATAATGACAGTTAAAATAAAATAGTGGTAACCACTTTGAATTGAAATTTAATGAAGATGGCCAGGTTTGATTTCCAGCGACTCATACTTTGCCCACATAATATAATACATGTGGCCGATTAATTCAAGGCCAGAGCCGGCGCGTGGTAAAATAAACATTATTTATTTATTATATTACTTCGAAACATGTACGCTGTTTTTCCGTCAGATTATTTTCGGTTCGGCTTAACCCTTCGAGGAGTAGCACGTGTTGTATTGTCTTCTAATTGATAATCTCAATTTTATTATTTTGCATACTACAGATGTAATTAACGATTATTGGAAGTGGCAGGGTATTTTTTATACATATTGTTTCAAATAAATATTTGTTTTTGTTAATATTTAAAAACAATTTTTAGCAATGCATAAAATCCCGTTTCGGTCTGATTGCTCTTTAAATACAAACAGCGACATAACAGAACCCATGTATGAGGTATGAATATAATATACCCCGAAAAAATGAATGTAAAATAATTGCAAATGAATGTCCAAATAAATTAATTTATATTCATTTTTAATACGGTGAAAAAATAGAAATGTATTTTAGTTCTACATTTTTTTTTATAAGATATAGTTGATCGGCCATCGTTGGAACTATGTTTAAACGCACATTTGCTTATCTTTCTATAGCTGTGTAGAAAAGGTCCACAATACATCTTCTCTTCTGTTTTAACGACCTAGCTTATTTCCTGCTAGCAATAAAACTAAAAATTATGAAAATGTCAACGAAAATAAACAGGCGGTTAATCAGTGCGCTTAAGTATTGGGCGAAATGGTTGTTATGGTTTATTACGGGTAGGCAATAGCCCCCCCAATGGTCTGAGAAGTGGTGACTGACATATAATACATTTGTTTGCTCATTGTACATTGTACATATGCTCATTCACTAAAATACATTGCTATTTTGTCACCGCGTTATAATGGATTTCTACCAAGTAAATGCCAATTCAATCAATTCATTTTTAATATTTATAATAATAAATAAAACATCGCGATCGTTATCTACTGATAAGCGAAACAGGTCCTGATCTTTATGGTATAAAATAGTGTCAAAAATTGTTATTTATTTAAATTTAATGATTTCTACCAAGAATTGACAGTCAAAAACTTAACAATAATTATTTTCTTATGTCACCGCATATTTGAAAGCACGTGTAGCGTCTGGTGACATCTAGCGGTATCGACTGACATTGAAACAACGAAACAACACATCTATCAAAAACGCATTAAAAGTGAAAAATAATTACTTCTTAAAATAGCACATAACATTCTTCCCACATCGATCATGACCTACGCGGCCCCGATATGGGGTCACGTGGGAAAAGTTCGCACGGATAAATTGCAAGCGCAAAACAAGATTCTACGTACAATCGTGGACGCCCCGTGGTACGTCCGCGGTTCTACAATCCACCGCGATCTTAAAATAGAGTCCATTCATGACCACGTCCAGAGACTGTTGACAAAGTTCTACAGCGACTGTGAAAATCATACAAATCCGACAATCAAATCATGCTTAGAAGCGTTTGACATTGACGCCCCATCCGATTACGAAAGACCCCGTCATGTCTTAAAACTGAAACCGCCTTAGACCCTCTCCCACCCACCTCAAAGACCACACTAGCCCACCCTAATCACCTGTCTGGTGACCGCCTACGGCTCCGGACAGCAGGAGGCGAAAACTAGTAGACGTCACATAGCGCTCACACACCAAGACCTCTCCAACGCACATCTGAGACCTTCATCTTCCAGCTTCGCTCGTCTTGACCCGGACCGTTCGAGTTGATCTGAGCGTTTTTTTTTTTTTTTTTAACCACAACATACCACAGACGAAAGGGTAAGGAGGGCACTAAACGTGTCCTCGGCCCCCCGCAATAGTGAACATGCTACTTGATTTGACTTGTCTTCCCACATTTTGTCAACGAGAGTAATCAAAACATGTAAAAAACTAATTTAATTAATAACAAACGACTCACGCCTTAATGGGTTGATGGCGTTCGTTCTCAATAAGCAATTATTTTCAAATTTATAACGTATTAAACCTACCTTCAAAACGATTCGTATTGTAAACAATATGATTATCATCATTTTTTTCAGTCTCAGTAAAAATGCGATGCTAAATAAAGATTTAATATTATGTTACAATCCGTAGAAATGAGAAATAAATAATTATTTATACAGCTTGACAACTACCATAAAACACAGGAAGAATATTGCCATAACATAAATTAATAATCAAATTTGCATACCTACAGAAAGGGGCCTAGTGTTACGTGATATTTCATAATATTTTTCCTTTCAATACGACTACTGGGAATACTTGATAAATAATTAATATTCAATATTAATTAAAAAAACGGTTGTGATCATATTTCGTAGGTAAAAACATAATCAATAAGAGTAAAAGAGATAACGTAGAATTATTTCAGGGATTAAACTTTTGCACTTTCGGTGTGTTAACTGTCACTTCTTGGTGGAAATGAAATCAAGATTAGGACCGATTTCGCTCATCAGTTAAAAATGTTAATGATATCTTAAAATTAAATATCTGCTCATTGAATTGAATAAATATTGTACTGTAATATTTAAATCAAAAACATTACATCTGAATATATGTATAGTAAAATTTCCACAATACATTTTATGAGCGAAACCGGTCCTTGTGGAAATAAATACTATAATGGGTTTTTATTATTTAAAATGTCATGCCTTTCCATCAAGAAGTGACAATTAATATCTTAAAAATGATATATATACGAAAGCTTTTGATGAGCGAACCCTGTCCTGATCATGAATAAATTGTTGAAATATTACTAAAAATATGTTTTTATTATTTAAAAAAATAGTGCCTTTCCACCAAGAAGTGAAAATATTATATATACATGGAGTAGTTTATTACTCAATCAGACATAAAATGTTGTTTTTTTTTTATTTGATTATACGCCTAGTAAGTGATAGTCGAAATAAAAAATGAATCGAATTATTTAAAAATTTTAGATTGTTAATATGGCAACACAGGGCACGTAAGTAAATTCTTTATTGAAAGTGAATTTGAAAATCGAACGATTAGTATACTTTCGCGGCGGTCGGTTTGTTGATCGAAAATAAATCATCAATCATTTTCGCGGGTATTCAGGGGTCAGTAACACAACAAGTTGGTTGACCCTTCGCCACCCGTCGTGTATTGCACTACGGACCGATAAACGAGCATATCCCATTTTAAAAAAATCTCCGTAATTATCAGCGAACGATAAGCGCTGATAAATATCCAGCTGGATATCTCAAATATTTTCGATTATCACTAAAATATGACTTTGTGATTTAACCTTCATTTTCAAGATTGTTTGACAGCTTGTCGAAAATACAACTGTCAATAGGCATTGAAATTCTTTGCGTACGATTTTTTGGTAAAATAAATACCGTTGTTAAAATTTCATAATTTTACTGATTAACTGTTTTAATTTTTATTATTATTAAATTGCTCACAATTTGACCATATATTCAAAATGGCTTAGATTAGCATTCATGATATTGATTTATAATTATTTATTTGACAAATTATCAATTTATGGCTTTAATAACGCTTATTAATGGACTGTATATATTTTTTTATTTGATTGCGGGGGCGTCGATTTTTGACGGTCATTTTTTCTACCCTGCGTTGTCCTATTATTTTAATTTCCATGATCACAAATCTCAGTAATAAATCGTCTGTTTTAACGTGAATTACTGTTGTAAAGGAGTGGATTGTGTGTTATATTTCATACAAAGAAAGTATCTCGAAAAAACGAAAAAAAACCGCGTAATCAATGGATTAGGATTTATTATAGATACCGTACACTTTCTCGTATAGTATCCTATTAATTATAAATCGATATTGTTTCATATCTTTAGAAAGAAAATCTAGATTTTTTTTACAGTGCGCCTTTTAAAAATGCATCAGAAATAACGAAAGTAAAGGGTGGACCCATCGTTGGGAAACGCTGATTAAATATCATGTCAAATATTGTCGTCTGAGATTTACAACGCCGCTAAACTGGTAAAATAAAATATTAATAACTACATAGCGCATTAGCTATGCCAATTTGCATATTAATTACGATTTTTAATCACTATTCGGCACGTGATCGGAGAATCTCGTCATGAAAAAAAATGTTTTGCAACAACAGCGCTTTTCAAACCGTTCACAACAGTGAGCTATTGTTTGTTATGAGAACTTATATAGTGCTAAAAAATTTAATTTAAAATAAACTAAACCAAAATAAACAGGCCAGCATTTTCAATAACCTTAAATACTAGCCGGAGATGATTTATTGCGGAAATGTATTAACCCCTCGCAATGGTCTGAGGAGCGGCGAAAGACTTATATTTTTTACTAATCCGTCCTCGCCAAGCTCCAGCGCCGCGCCGCCAATTAAGTATCGCTGGTTTACGACGATACCGACAATGGGACTTTGGTACGCCGGGCACTTTGTGCGATCGAGTACACATTGTACATTAAATAATTAAAGAATATTGTGGATATTTAATCAAGGTGAGCCAGTCGTTGCTCGGCTACTATCTGAGACGCCTCTGTCACACTGCCCCGGCTGACCTGTCAGAAGAGGTGACAGCCTTCAGACGAGACTCGCAAGATAAAAATAGGGAAACTGATTAATACATATAATTAAATTCTTAAATAAAATATCACTTACATTTGTATTAATTTTCCACGTATTTTGTACACTTTTGATTTACATCATTTGCCAAATTTCATAACTTGACAAAAACATAAAGGAGTTAATTGATCCATATTTTATTTTGGCATCAAGCGACCGTCAATACCATTTTAATAGAATTATAAAGCAGTGTACAATTAGTAGTCCTGACGTTGTCGTGACGTCAAAATAGCTATCGACTTGATCGGGTGCAGTGGTCAATGTTATTCTAACCCCAATACGAATAGCGTTTTTTTTTCAATGGATTTGTCGATTTTGCGATTTCTTCCCACCCATTCAATTCTATAAGCAATTCGTAGAGAGAACTCAACGCCACTATCTCTATGCTAGCCACATCCCTAGTCACTTTTAAAGTGTTAACCGTCACTTCTTGATGAAAATGCATGATATTTTAAATAATATTAACACATTTTTAATTCTATTTCAACAATATTAATTTACCATGATCAGGACCGGCTTCGATCATCGCGGTCACCAGTTGTTAATGCTTGCGATGATTGAAACCGGTCCTTATCAGAAAATATACTACGGAAAGAAAAGTAATAAAAAGTATTTTTTTATTTAAATATACCTACTCTATTAGTAATAGAGAAATTGAGACCGCATGTTCTACATTAGGTGCGGATGTAGATTACAATTTATATACATATATTACAAAAAAATTGTTCAACTAAATAAATTGCTGGACATATGCGTGTTCTTTTGCAATGATATTTTTTTATAAATTTGTTTCTATTGATTCGATAACGGATTATGAATAAAAAAATTGTTTTTTTTTAAATATTTAATGGCTTTGGATATGATCAAGATAAAAACGACTTAGCCACTAGAGATCAACTCTAGGAGAATAGACACAATACATACACACACAAAGACCTCAAATTTTTAATTGAAAAGTATTTGTTGGTCATATGACGATATTAAAATTTTGGATATCCATTATAAATGTTGATTTCACACTATATCAGTTGCATTATACTGCACCAAGGATAATTTCAAACGAGGTAAATAAATACTTAAATGTCACGGAAAAAACACTAATTTAAATATAAAAAAATATCCTCATATTCACAAAGCCATATGCCAAAAAAACAGGTCGACAGTAACATGGATTAGAATTATTAAAATGTAACAACTTTCGTTGATTCGTCGTTTATATTATTCAAGACAGAAAGAAATCGTCAATGTCGCGATTAAAAATTCATGTTGCATTATTTGAAAAAAAAAATAATATTCGGTCACTGCAAGTGAGCTGCGACGACATCACGTGACAGTTTAAAAAATGGCTGCTCAAATATCGTGAACAGACCAAAGGGCAATTGATTATGATAATGATTATTGAAACGGATTAACGCAATACACTGTCGATCGCCACTCGTGGCGGGTGCATAAGCCATTCGACCATAAGCGAATATTTCATAAACGAAAATTTTCGCTTTATTTAGTTTTTTTGAGAAAAGATCAGATACAAATATCCCTCGATTTACACGGTACTTCTTTTACACGGATTAATTTTGAAGAAAAATAATTTGAACCAGTTACATTTACAGCTAAAATCATCCACGAAGGACTCGAATTGGGAAGAAAATTAGGTAATCATTTTGTACAAAATGACTCAAATTGTGAACAAAGTGATATTAATCAATGCTTGGCTCAATATGATGAGGTTCATAAAGATCTAACAAGAAATTCGAAGCAAATGTTGATAACGGATTTTATTACCAAATCTCCTCGAGGTGTAAATGTTTCTACTTCAAATGATGAAAGTGACTTTGAACCAGTCACGAAAAACAGATTGACAGTGATTTGTGATAGTGATGAATGATAAAAACTTCACCAACCGTTGTAATATTTTTTTTTATTAATCTTTTTTTTCCTCTATGTATGGTTTATGTGTATTTAATTAATAAGAGAATATGTATATTTACACGTTTTAATAATTTTGTTTTATTTATGTATTTTAGAAAACAACCAAATTATGTAGGTTTTGTGTACTTTTCGATTGTCACTGTTTTACATTAATAATATACAATTTCGATTTACACGTTTTTCTCAGGAGCCTATCTACCGTGTAAATCGAAGGATAGGTGTATATACATTTATAGATTCGTTTAGTTGATTTAAGGCCGACATCTTCAACATGTCATCTGATTTCCAGAACATACAAATGTTGAACCAGTCTCATCAGTACTATAGTCAGAATCGCAGTATTATGGACGGATTCACGAAAAACAAGCAACTGAGACAACTTTTTCGATTAGACGATTTCGAAAAATACCTTGAACAATTTGAGGGTTTATTTTATGATACCGGCTGAAGGTGCTTGATGGAATTTCAATATCAAATTTGAATTATTAAAACTTTGTACAATTCCCCATGTTTTGTCACAAACGACCCGGGCTTAGCTTTATCAACATCTTCAAGCACTCATATTCAGTTATATTGAATCCACGTGATAAACTGCTTGAAGATGCCGAAAGACAAAAAACGGATCGTCAGTGACAAAACATGTGGAATCGTACAAAGTTTTAACCCATATTCAGTTCTGTTGCATCCGCGTGAAAGAATGCCTGAAGATGCCGAAAGACGAAACCCGGGTCATTGGTGACAAAATATATGGAATCGTACAAAGTTTTAACAATCCAAATTTGAAGATTAGTTGATGGATTTTTAATGCAATGAAATAAATAGAGAAGACAGGAAAAACCTAACAAAATTAAGCTTATTTTAGTCGGGGTCGTGTTTTTTTTAACGACTCCCAATATCAACACACTGCAATCCGCCACATCCAAATTTGAGACGTCAGCAGTCGAAGGGTTAAATATAATTACTATCAACCATGAAATCACAGTTTGGGAGCATTTTGTAGATTAATGACAATTAATTCAGAGCAAAGTGCATGTCGTTTAGTCATGGAAAATGTCCAACAAGGACTTTCGTATTTTAATTGAAGCCGAGTTGATAACTTATCTGGATTTGTAATGTTTGATATCAGGTCAAAGTACAATGCTACCATTCCCACTGAGTCACTGCAAATATCAAATTCTAGTCTAGAACAGTGGTTTTCATGTGCAGCCACCAGAGGATTTTGCTGCGGTCACCAACAGTTTTATAGCAAATATTCATATTCATAAAAAAAAATTACAAATTAATTTGGAAAAATATTATTATTTTAAAATTGATTTAATGCACCTGACTTACCCATCATTTAGTCAAGTTTAAGTAAAGGACAGTCTAATAATAACACTGTTCAAAAATGTTGGTCGGAGTTATACGTTGACCATGAATCAAGTCAATATAAAGAATTAACAACAATTGCTTTATTGATTTTGTCGATTTTGCCTACAACTGTATATTGTGAAAGATCATTGACTGTAATGCACTTTATAAAAAATAAATATCGAAACTATTTTTATCACATTTGGTGCGGCCACAAGACATTTCCATAGGACGGCTGATGTTTATAATGGGGCCACAAAGAAACAAGTTTTTTATATTCATTAACATTTCGATAAAAAAATTTTTTTTTGAAAACGTGGCAACTGAAGGGTTAAAGCGGGCGTCATGTTTGTTACCCCACAACTTGTCACTAAAATCAACTGTATTTTGCGTGGCATATTACAATGTAGTGTAATCTTAATTAGCTATTAATTCCTTTACATCAAACAGATTATAATGGTAACGATTTATAAACTTCATTCTTGACATTAACGCAAGTATAATTACTATAGTTAAAATTGGACAATTAGTTTTCTGTTAAGTAAGTCATATTGATTCTTTGACTTAACGCTCGAGTCCACAGTGCGTGCTTATGTAAGGAAATATCGACTTTTTAATATTTTTTACCAAGTGCCTACTTATTTCTATAAATTATGTTTATATTGGTGTATACCTATGCAATTAAACTAATACAATGAAATCGCGTTCTTGCGTACACACTACATCAGTGTGGCAAACTAAAAGAAACTATCAAAGGGCTAAACTCAGGAAGTCAAAATGAGCCGTGCACGGGTCGCAAATAAAATACCATCTTTACATATTCACTATTTATTATCATGAATACATATAAGTATCACATACAATTTAAAATTCTTTCTTAATTTGAATAAGCAAGACCCGAGATGATGGGATTAAAAGACAAAATATATATATTTTTATTTTTTCAATCATTTTTAAAAATACAATATTGCTCGTGGGCCGCCCGCATTATATACAATATATGACAAGCGGACTTAAAACTCTTCTAGTACAGGGGGTCGGCAAATTGTCAAGTGAGAAGAGCCAAATTAACTTAACAAATATTTCGAAATGTATCCAAGTTTAATCAGATAAAAATGCCAGATAATTCGATAAAATATATATTAAAATAAGGTAGCACTTTCTTATCTTTCCAGATACGTATAATGAAGAAATATATTTATTAATATGAGTACGAAAATATTTTTGGTGCAACCTTGAATTCGTGTAAATTTTAACGATTATGATATCTGTTTTATAATGATTATAGGGCGATAATATTGATACATCGAATCAACATTGTTTATGACACGAAGAGTATGGCGTGGATTTAAATTAATACATAAAGCTAAGGTTAATTTCAGATTCATCAAAATTCTCACGATGGCGAAAACGAAATAGCTATCGACATTCATACATATTAAAATTATTTTTTTTCCTTGGATAAAAAAAATAAAACCCATAAATCTGCGTGACACATATTTTATCTACAAAATCATGACGGTAGTAAAAAAATTCATTATGACCTGCAAATCTGTCGCTACCGTACCTCAAAAGTTTTTCGAATTCATGAAAACTTGTAATCTAACTAAATAATCAATGCATCAAATTCTCACATTTTAGTTGTCAACTGTGACTTCATGTTTTTTCTATTTATTTACATTGAATTGAAGATCAACCAGCAAATCCGTCAAATTTTTCATCGAGATATTCTTCAAAATCGTTCAATCGATAAAGTATTCAGAGTCGCTCGTTTTTTACGACTCCATACGCCGATTACATTGTCTTGCTATTTGCACAATTTAATATATTAATGATCACGACCTGTTTCGTTCATCACGAGAATTATCAACTGGTACAACACAAATAAAAAATGAAGGTAAATTAACCCGCTGCGGGGGGCTGTTTTGTCTCCCTAATGGACCATTTCCGTGCCATATGTAAACTTATTGATATAACCGCCTTTTTAGTTTCATTTACAATTTTTACTTTTATTGCGAGCAAAGAAACAATCTATGTCGTTAAAACGGGACAGAAGATGTATTGTGTATCTTTTCTACACAGCTATATATAGATAAGCAAATGTTCGTTTAAGCATAATTCTGACGACGGCGTGAGCCGAAAAGCTGTCAACTATATCTTAAAAAATAATAATTTTGTAGAACTAAAATACATTTCTATTTTTTTCACCGTGTTATAATGGAGTTCTACCAAGTGAATGCCAATTCAATGAATAAATTGTAAAGGCTTTGAAAAAATGTATTTTTCTATACTCACTTGTATCCAGTGAGGATATTAAGCAGGGTCGATTTTCCTGCTCCGGAAGGTCCCATGATAGCTGTCAGCTCTCCGGAGCGAAGTCTTCCAGAGACTGACATCAGGATTTGTTTCAAGGCTGAAAAAAGAAAAAAAACCAGTTTAAAGTTTCAATTTTAATAAACTTTTTGGCTCGGGAACAAAATTTCAGCCGTGCAATATTTCGATCATAGTGGAGACATGAGCAACGAAATTTAATCCACTGGTCTAAAGTCTGAAAACTGCTAAAGTCTCAACTGTTGAGACGGTTATATTCAAAAATATAAAAATTCAACAGTGTCAAAACTGTCGTGAACAATAAATGCTTTTACGTGTCATGATAATATCCATACGTTTAAATTTGAATTGTTAAAAAAAGTATTGCCATCGACGATTTTGGGTTTTAGGCATTCTATCAAGGGCTTTGGAGTAGTTGAAAAAAAAACACGACTCTAACATAAAATAACAACACGCCGCCGGATAAAAAAATCCAATTTGTCAGATTTTTTTCCTACCTTTCTTATCGCGCATTAAATTTAAGACCAACCAATCAATCCGGCAAATTGTTCGTTAGAGATATTCCTCAAGTGAATATATATAAAACTAGTCAGTAGAGATCAACTCCTGTTTGATTTCCTTTAATATAAGTTGTCCTCACTTAAAAAATGACTGTATCCGCATCATAAACATCAGCTGTCATACGGAAATGTCTCGTGACCGCAACAAAATTTTGTTTTGATGTTAGATAAATATAACAGTTGTCAACACCATTGCGAGGGGCTAATGCCCATAATAAACCATCTCCATTCAATATTTAAACTTATTGAAATAGCGGCCTGTTTAGTTTCGTTTGAATTTTTTTTTTAGTTTTATTGCTAGCAGGAAATAAACTAGGTTGTTAAAACAAAAGAGAAGATGTATTGTGTACCTATTCTATACAGCTGTATATAGATAATCAAATTTACGTTTAAACATAGTTCTGACGATGGCGTGAGTCGAAATAGCTATCAACTATATCTTATAAAAAAAATTGTAGAACTAAAATACATTGTTATTTTTGTCACCGTGTTATAACAGTTGTATTTACAATGGATAGATTAGGTGTATTCAATCAATTTTACAAATTAGTCTGTAAAAGCATATTTATCTTCAATATTGCTTGATTGAAGCTGTTGGCCGTACATGACAGCCACTGTTTTATATCTATATACAATATATATATATATATTCAGGCTACAACATTTTAATACTGCAATCCAATGAGTTTGTTAGTCAGGCTTCGACCCAAGTCTCTACCGTTTGTGTTTAATTTCACTTAGGTATACAATGACTGGTAAAAATTTTCCAACGGCAGTCGCAATCATCGGAGGCATTCGACCGTTCATTAAGAATGGGCACGAATCTGTATTTGAGTAAGTGTGCCAAGAGATGGAAAAATAGGGTCAACTGCAGATGCTGGTCGAGTAAAGTTAACACGAAAACACAATTATAAAAGGAGAAGAAATACCTCTATATAAAATGTAAAAAAGATATATGTTAAGTTAATCTATCCGCATATTTAGTAGTTTAAAATCGCTATATTTTGTTTTGTCTGTGTTCAGAAGTCAGTAGGGCGTGCCTTACTGACAATTTCTTCGCATCGTTTTAACTACCTCGTTATTCTTGCAAATGAGTATTGCATGATTTTTTTTTTTAACTCTAAATGAATTTTCGATTGGATTTTAAATATTATAACTTAGAAGTTCTTAACATTTTATTTGTGAATAAATTTACTTAATTTATATATTTGCTTTTATAAATTGTATCAATTGATAATACACGTGATGAGCGAAAGCGGTGCCGATCATAAATAAATAAAATTTTGCAAATCACACTATATAAAAAAAAACATGTTTTTACTATGTAAAATACACCTTTCCACCAAAAAGTGACAGTTATCACTTTGGGTAGTAAAAATATAAAAATTAAAAATGAGACGTTCATACGTTTACATGAATGTTTTTCAAGTTTCGTTTTTTTTCTCAGTATCTTTAAGCAATTAAATTAATTTTTTTTGAAAAAATATATAATCAACATGTAGAATATAGTTACATCGCTTAACCTTTAAAGGACGAAGAATAACATGCGAGACAGTGGGAGAAATAACCAGGCCCCCAATAAAAATGGCTTTCATCATCATCATCATCATCATCAGCCGGGGTCGATCCACTGCTGGATGAAGGCCTCCCCCTGTTTTTTTTTTTTTTCAGGGGGGGGTTTGGACATAGCAACACCACGCTGCCCAGGCGGGTTGGTGTTCGGTTTTCTGTCTGGGTTTTCCTTCCCATAGCCAAGAGAACACGGCACTCGGTGTTCCCGAGCGGTCACCCATCCAAGCACTATCCGCGCCCAATGTTGCTTAACTTCGGTGATCGCACGAGAGCCGGTGTTTACAACGTGGTATGGTCGTTGAAAAATGGCTTTATTCTCTCATATTTCAAAAGATTTTTTTTTTATAACTTTTATAAATTTCTATGCATTTGTTTTTATATATTACATATATTTTTGAATAAATACTTTCATTTATAGTTGTGGTTTGAAAGACAACATCTCAGCTCTAACATCAATTCGCGACTGGTGAAACCGAGTCAGTCAAACATCACATGTGCCAAAGCCAGGGCATACTGACGTTGTTCAGTGTTGCTAGATATTATATAAAATGAAACATGATTTATGATAATGAGTTTCTGACTTTTTTCTTTACTATTTATTTGCAACGTAACTGGCCACATAACGTGTTTTTTCTTTGGTAATACTTGTAAAAAAGAAACGTTCATTTCAGATTACGATGAGTATAAAAATATAAAATCAATACTAAAATAGATATTTAAGATTAAATAATGTTGGAGGTGACGTCCCTACTCTTTGGAATAGAAACGTTAAGAAATTTATTGATTATGGTCTGAAATAATTTAATATCGATATAATACCTGAAGATACTGATTGATGTATCCCGAATTGAAGTAACAAGGCTGTGTCTATAGTTTGGACGATTGAATTGATAGTCAAACTTAATATTTAAATTCCACCAGGCACCCTTAGTTCATTTATTAATATTTAATGACTTTGAAAATATAAACCTTTCGATAGCTAACGTCTCGAATGTTGAGACTGCTGATCGCAGTGTTTCGATAGTTAACATTCAAAAATATAAGCGAGTTAACAGTGCCAAAACTTTCGTGTAACGGTGTGAGTATGTGTGTGGAGATGCATGTAAAATTAAAGTATTTATAACGTCCGCGTGAACCGAATTCACTGTGGATTGCTCAGCTCTGCAGTGAATAACGCCTGTCAGCAACGACAGAAAAATAATGCAACAAATAAATCTATACACAAGACATGAACTACTGAATGTTGTTCTCAAAGTTTTTTTTATCCGGTGCTGGAATTAAATTTTAGGCACGGAGTTTAACAGTCCTCAATTTCCAATCATTTAAATTTTGCACATTTACACATGTTTTATCACTCACGGACCCCAGGTTTTATCTCTCGATAGCTTTGGAGAATACCCAAACTCACAATTAATAGTTATATGGGAAAATGTAAAAGATATGAACAATTGAAATTTGAAAACGAAATTTCATCAAGCCACTAAAAATCTAGTTTTTATAATTTGTCGTTAAAGAACGACGCGATAAACAATTCATTGTAAATGCAACTGTACAAAAATGGAAAATCTGTTGAATTAAGCAGTTTGTATAAGTAATTATCATGCAAACAGCTCAGTAACAATACACGTACGTACGTGAAAATTAAAGTAAAACATAAAATAATACAAAGCAATAACAATTGTTGGCTTTTTTTTATTGTTCTGTCACTTAATGCACAATAATATCCGTGATTAATCAGTTAAATTGTGATGGAAAAAAAATCACACATATCACATCTCGTCAATCTTATTAAAAATATAATACATTGTTGTATGTAATTTAATAATGGTGTTTAAAGATTCACAGCAATATAGCTTAAGGTAATCAAAAAAAGAAAAGAAAATATACAACTTAAAAACAGTATCAATTAACTTGACAGAAGCGGTATCTTTAGTACAAGATTTCCTGCGGCTCTTGCGAGTCGATATACATCGGACAAACAGGCAGCAGTATATCTACTCGGGCTAAAGAACATATATATAAAAAACAATATAATACACAAAATAAATTGTCAATTTTAATCCATATTTGTTAATTGTGTTGAAATCTCCAATGACACGACCTTTGGAAATCGTTGCATATTCCAGCGAAGACATACCTAATGTTTTCTGCAACCGGATAATTTAAATTGCATTTTCGACAGTTTTATTACTCTGTAATAATAAAAAGTTTTTTTCCTTGTCGCTCTAAGGTATGCATGTCCTTTACGAAAATGAACATAACGTGATCCGGATCTCAAACCGGTTTTATGCATTAATTTCTTCATTCTTAATATAAACATACAATATACAACGACATTCGCCAACTATTTATCTTCTTAATACCACTCAGATATATTAAATTATTGCATCAAAGCACTGGAGGTTATAAAATGTTGTTATCAAGAAATTTTATAAATAAAAAGAACCCAATTAGTTCATTGCCATTATTAAACGAGCAGTTTAACCACTCAAATATTTTCTTGCTTTATTTCTTACGTGAGATTCGTTCAATCGGTCGACATTCTAAATAACTCAATTCTATTAATAATACATAATCTGATATCGAATTCCACCATAACTCACCATTTTAAAATAAGAAAGCATCCCATAGTATAAAATAATAGTAATGACTATGTCAATTATTTTATTAACATCTTTATTTTTGAGTAACTTCCATTAATCTACTGTTATCCTTCGTTTTTTAAATATTTCTTTTAAGAATTGACGTTTTTCTAGAAACCTTTGTGGGGAGGAAAGAATATACACCCAGTCCTTTTTTTACGCGATACATTGGTTACAGAAAAAGGCTCGTAAAAAAATCGTGTAAAAAAAATCATAAATTTCATATAATTTGATAAATTGGTTCCAAAAATTAAAATATCGCGTAAAAAAGTACCAGAAACGTATGAAAAACCAAAATTTGCTTTTTAAAATTCGTGCAATTTTTTTAAATATATTTTCATGTCTTTATTGTTTATAAAAATATAATGAGACTATAAAAATAAAAAATTTTTTCACTTATATGAATTATTCGCTGCTGTCACTAATCTGTCTGTAATCGTTTGCGATTTTTTGAACGAAAGTATTGAATTTTGAATAAATCAAGTTTAAGTTTGTAAACAAAATTAAGTTTTAAAAATACAGATTTTTTTATTTAAAATAATAATGAAACGTACATGCCTAGCATCATATATAAATTTCTTCAAATTTGGGGAAACAAATTTGGAGAAAAAATCGCGTAAAACCGAGTGAAGTGCGTAAAAAAATGTAACCGTGCCGTCCAAAAAAATCGCGTATAATCGAAATCGCGTAAAAAAAAGGACCGGGTGTATATTGAAAGTTTCAAACGTTTCCTATCCTTAATACAGCAATACATAACGGACATTTTTATTTAGTAAGTACAAAGAGGTCTTCAACATTTATTTTTTATCAATTTTAATTCATTAATATTTAATAGAAGTAGTTACATTTATAATGTATGGCTATCTGTAAATTATTTCTTAGTGATTGAATTTGTATCAATAACTAACTGACGGTCGCGCGTTGCTGCGATGACTGATGACTGCGATGCTGACAGGGTAAGAAAATTCAAAGAAACTCGTTATGATAAAAAACAGTTTTTAACAATTGTTAATAAGTTTCAATAGTAATAATATAGATTAGATTATACGTCGAATTTTCGGGGGTTGGTATCCCAGAAACCTTCGCGAGAGAGCCCTTAAAAAATTCAAAAAGTTCTATACTGATTTTGGTGAAGGGGTTAGAGGAAGTGGTATGCCACAAACCTTCGCGGGAGTGTACTCGGGAATTTTGTTAAGTTTTATATCGATCGAATGAATGGTGTAGGAATGCATTAAGGACAAACAGACACGCATTCATTGGTTGATTTATATAAACAGGTTATCCTCGACTTACGACCGAGATACGTTCCTGGACTTTGGTCGTAAGCCGAATTGGTCGTAAGTCGAATTTCATACAAAATATATATGTATTTACATATTAAAATAAACATGTGTATTTATTTGTATTTTTTATTACTACAAAATAAAATGTTTCCTTCATTAATATAATATTTAAAATCTTTCATCATCTGTATTTACATAAGTGCAATCCATCGGCTCATCATCAGTAGTGGAAGAAGCAGTAATAGTCTTTAAAAAAAAACATATCCAATTTTAGGCGAGTTATTTGTTGTTTTTTTTTCCATGTATTTTTTTTTACCAAACAAGATCTTCCTGAATACGGCGGTTTATACTCAAAAATATTTCGTTCTCCGAATCCATTTTTGCAAATATTTGCATTACTTGGTCAATTTGAGGGAATTTCATTTTATACGATGTTTTTGGTCGTAAGTCGAACCGCCGTAAGTCGAGGACTACCAGTATAACATTGTTTTAATTTACATTTTTGGTTGACAACGCTCACGATCAACGAAACCACAATCATAATATCAAAAATATTAAATTGTGGATAGTACTAAACATTGAGATAGCTTCACGTGCATGTAATAATGCCTTTCCACCAAGAATGGACACATTTCACACATAAAATGAGTAATCAGCCGCCTCAAAAATTGACAAATTAGCAGTGGGTTAGGTACAGGGTAATACGAAAAAATTGCATGTAAAGAAAGCGGGCATGTATTTCATGCATATCTTTTCAATGACTTTTACATGCCTTTGTTTGTGTATCAAATTGAAATAATCAATACGTCATTGGCATTGCAACCAAAATAAGAGTCGCTGACCGACCTCGCGTTTTGACATTGATTAACACAATTTCAGCGAGTTGAGCAATCACCGCTATCATTCAAACCGACAGTAGCGCCCAATCCACAAACACGAATAGCTCAGCTTTCTCTCACGTTAACCGTATTCAGTGCTTACAAACTATTTATTTTCAACGATATTTCGAAACAATAAAAAAATATTTTTTAGTACTTGATTACAATATGTTTTACGATCAGGACCGGTTTCATTATCGACTGATCAATTGCGCTTACTTTCTTACGCCTTCATCAGACAAATAAATAAAAGTACGTTTAAGCATAGTCCTGACGAGGGCGTAAGCCGAAATAGATATCGACTATGCATGCGCCTTATAAATTTCGTAGAACTAAAATACATCGTTACTTTTCCACCGTAAACGCCAAATCAATCAATAAAAATATGATCCTAAAATGACACGTTTCAAAATTTTCGGATTGTATCGTAAGGGTTAGTAAGTAGAGTAGGTTTCTAATTCTCAACTTTAAGTGTACAACTGTATTCGTTTTTATTTTTTCATAGTCCATTGTTTAAAAAGTGCAGACGTACTGAACCTTTTTCGTACTCGCGTTACATAATGAATTAGTGCGATCGTCGGTACAAACACTTACATGTGCGTAATAGCGTGCAGAAATGTTTATTATGGCTAAAACCGTAAAAATTGTTGCGAGTTGATTCAAAAAATTATCTAAAAAAAGCGAAACACGTGTTCCTTAATCATACAATCACAAAAAGTAGTGTGAACAAGTATTTTATTTTTATAAGCAAATTATGTTGAAAATGCCACAAAATTATCGCCGCAGAACTCGTCGATTGTACAAAATAATTGATAAATGTTATGAAAAGCCACGGAGCGTGTAACCATATTGCCATGATAATAATTATTATTGACTAAGCGATCTTTGGACGTTACGAAAAGTAATCGAGTAAATATTGAAATTAAGTTTTTTTTTGTAAATAATTATCGTGAATAAATAAATAAATAATGAAGCGTCATCGATCAACCGCGTAAATCGACTTTGACCGCGTAAGTGCGAACTAATTAAATATATATTTGTTAGAAATCACAATCAACCCGATACCATATTAAATTCTTTATAGAAGAGTTATTTTAATATTTTTTTTCGTAAAATTATTGTTGACCCGTTCCTTACTGAGCCATATAACAGTTTTCTCAACACCAAATTCCTGAGAAAATAATAAAGTATTTAATTGAACTGTCTTTCCCGAACTACACTTGTAAATATAAGCAAAAATAACGATTCCACATGTTTAGTCACTAGCGACCCGGGTTTCGCATTTCTTAATCTTTTTGCATTCTATCACACTGACAAAGTCAGTATTTTGTCAATTCTTTAGGCCCATTGGACCCGTATGAGAACGGACCACACCAAACAGCTCTGCTCTTTGGGAAGACTCACAGTACGTGATTAGTGTCCTGATGGTCGTGTCCACAAGTGCAATCCGGAAAAAAAACAGTTGAATTAAATACTGTCAAATAAAAGGTAAGAATGAATATTAAAATACTTTTAATCAACCATTTTCATTTTGATTGCAGAGTTAGGGGCCGTAAAAAATGTATTTCATTCTGAATACCGGGCAATAAAATCAAACGATTTATTTTACTGCAATAAATGGCAGGAGTTCTTCCCTCGTTATATAAAGCCTTCATAAAGCGACGTATTTTACGAACAAAGTTTAATATTGCATATAAAAATCATTTTTAGAACGGTATTAACAAATTATATAATGAATGTTAATTTTCTCTTTTTTTCAGTAATATACGATGAATAAACTAAATTCGGAGCCGTGAATCAGAAGATTTGGAAACGTTTTGTTTTCTTTTAAGCAGAGCTATGGAGTCGGAGTCGTTGTGAAAAACAAGCTAGTCCGACTACTTTTCCGATCACACGATTTTGAAAGATATCTTTCCCACTGAACTCTAAAATGACAAGATCAGTGCCGTCACAAATAAAGTAAATAATTTGCTAGTACTGGAGTATATGTAGAAAAAGGTAGCTAGAATTTTAGATTTTTAATAACTATTCGTTGTGCTTTATTTCCGAGTGGCCCTAACTGTGGACCAGTGTTTCTCATGTGCGCCCACCAACAGTTTTATAGTAAATTTTGATTTTTAAAAAATGTGTTTTTACAATTTTTTTTTAAATTGATTGAATAAACCCGACTTATCCAGCATTTAATCGAGTTTAGGTAAAGAACCGTTTTAATAATAAAGCTGTTCAAAAATTTTGGGCGAAGTTGTACGTATAAACGTTGACCATGAATCAAGTCAATATAATGAATTAACAACAATTGCTTTATTAATTTTGTCGATTTTAGTGTAATGCACCATATAAAAAATAAATATCGAAACTACGACACATTTCCATAGGACAGCTGGTGTTTATAATGCGGCCACAGTGAAATTTCACGTGAGAACCACTGCTGTAGACTGACCGACAGCCATATCTGTCGTTTGTAACGCCGATGATATCTACTCCCCAATGCAATTCATTGGATGAACGGTTCATTGATAAAAAATATCAACTTTGCATCAATAATAAAGGATCTAATTATGTTAGTATTCACAGTTAAATTAGAATTAAACAAGCTATAGGTGTATAAATGTTTTGAGTAATACGCGCAAACAAACAAAATAATCACTCAAATCAAATATACAAGGAAAATGTGCATTATAAATATACCACATTTTCTATGAATGATTATTGGATTAACTTTTCCTTAAATAATAAAAAATACTTAATTGAAAAATTAATAGCGCATAATTTTTCCGTGAGTGATTAAGAAATCTTGATAGACAAATAATTGATTTACTGGCATATTCTTTATACATTTATAATTATTACTTTTACCAAATTTAGTTAAACAAATCTCGTCATATAGATATGTCCAGAGTAGTAACCTCGCATACTCCACTCGACCGTTTATATGTCAAATAAAGAAATTTCCGGAATAATTAAGAAATAACATTTGTAAATTTATTCAAGACGGTACGAGACAAATTAAACACATGCACCTTGGACTTTCATACAGTTGGTTGTTCTTAAAATGAAATCACGTAAGAAAATTGATAAACAAGGAAGAATATATCGTGGTATTCTACTGTCTCGACATGTTTATAATAAACATAAAACAAGTGAGTGCTAATAATTTTCACTGACTTAATGATAAATTCCTATTCATATTATTTTTATTTTTTTAAATGGAGTGACTAAATTGCAAATTATAAATTAACTGCTTTTGCAAAGTAAAAGCGCTTTATAATATATAATTCAACATTGAAAATTTGCAAGCAAGTCAATCAAGTAAAATCAGACAAAATCTACATTCATACATAAAAAAAATGTATTCGTCTGACTAACTCTCGTCTACGTCGAATATGTCGACAACCGAAGCGATACTTTTGAAAATTGTCAATGATTATACAATAATCATTGACATATTGTATATACATCAGATAGCTCTGACGAAGGAGTGAGCCGAAATAGCTATCAACTATATCTTATAAATTTTGTAGAACTAAAATACATTGCTATTTTTTCACTGTGGTATGATGGAGTTTTACCAAGTAAATGCCAATTCAATCAATCAATAGATTATACAAGTGGCCAAACTATTGGTAAGCTGGTTCTACACTTTAACACAACAAACAATTTATGTCCGCGACTCAAAAAATCATCAGTAATAAAATTTCAGACTATCAAGAATGGCAAAGTTCTCATTTTAGCCTCGTATAAGCTGAAAGAAATAAGTTGACATGTGTATTTCTCTTTGATTTGCTAAAATATTGAAATTGAGCATGACTAGTATATTCGAGTCATACATTCGACATTCGTAGACATTTTCAAGAACCAATACGTAAGTCGAGAGCCTACTCTACTATAGCGTAGAGGCGGGTCTGCGTTATAGATGTAATGTGTTCCGTAGATATAAATCTACGGAACTAGGCATTCTTTCAATTGTATTTTAAGAATTGCCCGACATCAGCAAAACCTTTTTTTGTATATTAAATCACCTGACATTCAGTTTGTTGGCAAGGGAAGAAACAGCTACTGTCCAATATATTTTGATGCACGAATATATACAATACATTTATAATATACATATTTATGAAGATTCTAATTTGTCGCTCAATATTTAGCGTTTTGTAAAAAAAAATGGATTGCCACATACTATTATATATAAGAAACTGCTCTATGGGCGGGATCGCTTTAGAGGGGGTTTTACTGTATAGTAAATTCAAGCCACTAGGAACACGGCAACGAAAAGAATGTTTTAAAATGCAACAAATAAAACGTTCTGTAGAACAGATCAAAGGTGATGTTTCAAGGTAACAGAAAATACGAAGCAATCGAGCAAATAGCTATTCGTTTAACGAGCGAAGGAAAACTAGAATTTCAATTAATTATTGCAGTATTTTTCAAAGATAATCACTTAATTGTTGAGAGGGAAAAGCGTTAGTATAACACTTCCTGGAAATACTTTAAACTATAACGTTAACTATAGATAATCTCCACTATTTGTTGCAGATATAGTTATTTTAATTATGGCTTTCTAGCGTTAACTTATTGCTAACGTTTCAATTTTTAATTTTCACTAAACAGTCACTTCTCGACGAGAAGACATCACATTTAAATAATAAAAAAAAAATATTCAATAATTTACGATATCGATTAAGAGTGCTTGGTGGATTGGAACACCTAAGGATACAAAAAGCCAAAGAACCTATACAACAACAGTTATTTGGTGTAAAATAAGATTGTTATGCAATACAAACTTAAAAATAAAAGAAAAAACAAATCAAGCCGGCTTCTATTGCAACAAATATTTAGATAAAAGATTATAGATTCCCAGAATTCATAAAGATTGAAGTGCAATGATTTCCAGCATTTTTACATGGGTAAAACCACGCGTACTTTCGTTATAAGAATATCAGAACACGTAGTTGCTTTTCGATTAAACAAAGATATCTTGACATTTGCCAACCATCTGTTATCAAAAAACCATTCATTTAATAATAATAATTTAACAAAAAAAAAGGAAATAAACGGAGGTCAATTAAATTCAAATTATATTCTTAAAGATCGACTTAATCTTCCCAATTCTTAATTGTTATTTATATTCTTAACGTGTTATGAGATCAATGAGCAGAAATGATTTTTTCTATTACATCACTTAATGTTCAATCCCACGGTTACTCACCAATTTGAAATAAGTAGGTATTTCTAAGTTCAAAATCATCCAATTGCATTTTAACGATAGAAGACTCAGTAACAAGATTAAATGTTTATAAAACTAATCAAATACAATTGATTGTAATAATCATCAAATCAATACATATTAAAATTGTTTCATATATATATTTGGCTCCTAACTCTAGACCCTAAGGTCTATATCATTCCTGTGTTATTCCGCTTGAAGAAACCGATTTGCGAAAGCAGGTCATGAGTGAAAAAACGTGTGGAAATGTACAAAGTTTTAACAATTCAAATTGGACAATTTTTAATAGTATTTGCATAAGTTTATTTTATTCACATCTCGACGCTTAAATAATGTATAAGGACAATGTAAACTCTTAAAAACAACCGATTTCTTTTACACAATAATTTTAGAACCTTGATTGCAATGTGATAGAATATTTCATAGCATAGTATAACAATGACTGGACAAACTACAACACAGCTGTGCATTTTCATACAAATCGTATGAATAAAATATAAAGTCTGACGGACAGCCATGCGAATTACAAGACCCACTGGGAAGGGAAAATTACAAAGCATTCGCTAGATACGAATAAAGCCTTCCAAGAAATAATTAAGTTTAAGACATCGAGTGGAATTTTAATATAAAATTGAGCATGTAAACATTTAGTTTCTTTTAAAGAAAATAAAGAGGCATGAACATTTGCCATCCACTGATTATCGTTCTATATGAAAAATCATTCCGCGTTTATATTAAAAATTAAATCTAAGCAGGGCAAAACTAATTAACTGCCAATTAAGAATAAACTGGTTAACCACCGTTATTCTCCTTATTATACTCATTACGTGAGATTAGTTAACCTTTTAAATGCTATGAGGTATTCATATGACGGTACCCGGAGACCTAACCTAATAAATACACTTTTAAGGTGTTAACTGTCACTTCTTGATGAAAACACATGATATTTTAAATAATAAAAACACATTTTTTTAGTACCAAACCATCAAAAAATATATAATGGAAATAAGTACTATAAAATGTGTTTTTACTAATAAATGCAATCAATTTAACGTTGATAATTCTTGACAATATTTACATAAATTATTTTGAATGTAAATTTTTGCTTCATTTAAACCCACTGTCTGTTAATACTAGACTGTTGAGAGGCCAGATTGCAGTGTGCTGGTTGATAATGGATGCTTTCTCGATCGATTTATTGGCTTATATACAATAGCAGGAGTGTACGAGATATTGTAACCCGTTTCCCGGTTCAGCGCAAACCAGACAATATTTCAAAACAAAAAACTGTTCTACCGAAAGTTTTGACGCCGTCAATTGTCTTTTTGTTTATGTCAACCAGTTCTGTGGTGTCGTTGAAAAAAAACGACTCCCACTAAAAACAGTTTAATTTTGTCATGTTTTTTCCTGCCTTTTTATTTATGTGCAAATAAAAAAAAATCAACCGACCAATCCGGTAAATAGCCAAAATTTTACTATATATTGGGACTCAAACGAGGACGATTTATTTCTAATTGTTCATTGAGATATTTTGCAAATTCGTCTAATCGGAAAAAAGTAGTCGGAGTTGTTCGTTTTTCACACGTCATAACATCGCGACTTCACGACTCTTTCTTCGCAGCCATGATATCAACGCACATAAATCGAGCATCTCAACAATCGAGACGTTAGCATTTAGCGTATTAATACACCTACACCCATCTTCTATATAATCTTTTAAACAGCTTAGACTTAGCGACTAGTTAACTAAAAAAAAAATCTTGATTGCCAAAAACTCTTTTGCTTGAGATGCTGAACGTCTGGCATACAATCAGTTATCATGAACGAACATGTTTAAAAAAAGCAAGTCTCTATCTGACCTCTGTTCGTTCGAATTTATTAGCTATGGAATTTAACCTGTCTAAAACTAACGACCCACTGGTGTGTCGCTTTCCTACTATTTTACTTATTTCCATCTCTTAAAGGGTTAATAAATTTAGTAGTTTTCCGTCCTTACTGCCCTTTGCCATGAATTTAATTAAAAAGGCTTTCGAATTATTTACGAAACTATGTCAAGAATTTTCTGAGCAAGGGATACAACATACCGCCGGTCTGTAAAGAAAACGTTCGTAAGTTGAGAGGTGATCATTATAAAGGCTTACTAACACAATTATTTTTAATCATTAGTCTTATAATAATTAACGTGTGTGACGTGCGACATTGATGGATACACATAAGGTAAAACGAAGCCAAGAGTTGCCATTTTACAAAAGAACATTTTACATAGATAGAATTAAATGGAAATAGTTTTTTGTTACGTATAACCAACCAGATTCAAATTATGTTGCTTTAAAAGAGGTAAAAAAAACTACATTTAATTTTAAAAAAAATCGTATATATTAGTGCTCCAAATTCCAGATGTTTGGTAAAAGATATCTTAAGCAGGGCTGTGAGTTCAGAGTCGGAATATTGAAGTTGTTGTGGAGTCGGAGTCGAGTCATAAAAAAACGGGCGACTTTAGAAATATTAAACTGTCCATATCCTGAAATGACTTAGCCTGACTTTTTTACTGGGCGTCTTTGTAATTTGGTTAACTATAATTAATTACTTCATGTAAAATAATCTGTGCTTCTTCCGCTACTAAATTGACGAAGCCAACCGGTCCGACCGTTGAGCGAATTGACTCAAGACCACGGCTGTGGAATTAAAAAAAAAACACAAGTCCGACTATTTTTTTAAAAATTTTGTCAGGTTTGTGCATATAAGTAAACATCGGCAATGTTACTTTATTGGAACTCAAACGAGGACGATTTATTTCTTCTTCATGAATATGTTTTTCCAAATCGTCTAATCCATAGGTTGCCAACCTGGGGGCCGCCAACTTATAGGGTCAACTATTTTTTTTTTTGTATTCATTTGGATTGTATGGGGAGTCGCGGGTCACATGGATTTTATGAAAAGTGGTCACCACACGGAAAAGTGTTGTGAGACTATGGTCTAATCGAAAAAGCAGTCGGATTCGACCTCGTTTGCAATAACACCGCGACTCTAAGAATCCAACTCCGACTCTACAGCCCTACTTTTATTACTTAAAACATAGGTTCCCAACCTTTTCGGGTGGCGACCTCTTTTAATAAAATCCATGTGACCCGCAACCCCCAAACAATCCAAAAGCACACAAAAAAAATATTTTTTTTAGTTGACCGTATAAGTTGGCGACCCCCAGGTTGGGAGCCTATGGCTTAAATGAAATGCCTCCCACAGTGTGGCGGTTAATTGCTTTAGAGATACAAACTTGATTGTCTTGACAAAATGTGTCTTATAATCGAGGCAATATGGTATGCTATTTGTATACAAAAAAAAAAAATACAAAATTATTTGCTGTATTCATACAAAGAAAATTCATAAGAAAAAGTAGTACACTTAAGAAACAAGTGTGGCGAGTAAAATTCCCTTGTGGGGGGGGGAGGTATTAAGATAAATAATTAAACTGAAGCGAACCAAAGAAATGTATGAGAGCCTTCAAGGTGAGCAGCAGCCACATTTATTATTTATCATTATTACAGCGCGCAATTTAGTTATTTTTTTTTTGCCGCACATTACCGACGAAAGCAATGGCCGCTAAGCTCTCGATGTTCGCGCAAAATAAATGCCAGCGCAACGAACAAAACAACAAAAAAAAAAAAAAACACGCAATAATGCGATAATTATTCTATCGCTAATTCGACACGAACTGATCAGACGACGGGTGCTCGATTGTATGACGAGCGATGTAGGCGGGAATCGAGTAAAATCGACATAGTCGCTATAACGGACAAAGGCCAGAATAAAATGGAATGACACACAATATTGAATCGTAGAACATCTTCCAATTTCAAATTTGAATTGCTAAAAATGTGTGCATAGTCAATAAATAGAACTCGCTCAAAAACAATCTGAGACAATCGATCAAATTAATTAGGTAATCTTTTTCAAAACTTAAGATATTATACTTTCTGATATCTATTCCAATTTAATATTTACTTCACCTCAGAGAAGTCATTTAAATTTTAATCACTTATAAATGTAAACTTTATTTAATTATTCTTGAGTAAAACATGCGGATGAGTACGACCCTGGTTTCGCATTTTATCCAGTTCTAACGCAATTGTGAGATGCAAGATGCCAAAAGGCGAAACCCAAGTCATGAGCGATAAGCATCAAGAAATGTACAAAATATCAACAGATAAAAATTGATCTATGTTTTGCAGTTCTTCACTTTTTGCAGTTTTCTCACATCAAGGTTAATGCAGTTTTTAAATAAAACAACATGGCACAATACTTGTTTACTACCTACGTTCATTCCTACTCAATAAAAAATAATAAAAAAACAGATAAACTCTCGCTTCGAGAAATACATAAAATTAATTTGTCACATTAAAGAATGTATTATCACAGTTTATATAGTCCTGATGAGGCCGTAAGCTAAAATAGCAATCAACTATATACCTTATACATTTTGCAGAACTAAAATACATTTCTTTTTTTTCACCGTATCACAATATAAAACAAGTATGTTAGAATAAAAGATAATATGTATTGTGTACCTATCTCCACCGCTATATATAGACAAATAAATGTACGTTTAAACAATTTTTCTAATGAGGGCGTAAGCCGAAATAGCTATCAACTACACACGTTATAAATTTTGTAAAACAAAAATACATTATTTTTTCATCGTGTTATAATGCAATTCTACCAAGTAAATTCCAAATCAATCAATAAGTTAAAAATTGATCCATATGTTCAATTTAGTCGACTTTGGATAAACCGATTCTATCTAGGGTAAAAATAAATCTTCCATAGCACAAAATTGCCAGTATGCTAGCTCATTTACCCGAACACAAGTATGTCCCTTAAGAAACCGTGTTGTAAACTTGTGTTAAGTAAATTTAACATTATTAACAAAAATTTACTTTTTATTTTCTTACAAACAAACCACGTTGTTATTTTGGTAACCTGTAAATCAAGGATCGCCGTTTAACCATTTACGGCTGGCCCCGAAATCACTTATGAATAGTAAATATATTGCGGGCAGAGGTGGACTAAGTTTTAACTTCTGTGCAATCTTGAGTGAGCTATTTCTTCACTATGAAGAAAAAATACACTGTTGAGACCTGTATTCAATCTCTAGATCACTTTTTTGAGCTTGCGTGCCATTACTTTTTTCAATATGTCGCGTGCCACATGCAATGGAAATAAAAAAAAATGCATCAAATGCTTGTGTAACTTCAGTGTTTTTTTTTGTAAACAAAGTATTAATGCGTCGAAAATTTTAATAAAATACACAATAATGGCAAAATAAAAACGGAGAATAAACATCAAAAAGTGTACAACCGTCAAAACTTCGTTTACAACCGTCAAAACTTCGTTATTAGTGATATTTTTGTTGTTTGATGCTAGATGCCAAATGTCTTATATCGGGTTCAGAGTTGATAGTTTTTGATAGTATACAAGAAGTACTACATTCGTCTGTTAGACATTATTGTAGCCAAGAATATGCAGTGTGTATAGCAAAAATGTAATAGCAGGATTTGCATTAGTTTCATGAAAAAATAAACACATTTTTCTGTTGAACTTTAATTGTATCAGGCTGATACACGTATATTCACTGTTAAAGTGTTAACTGTCACTCGTTGATGGAACGGCATGATGTTTTAAATAATAAAAATAGCCTTTCTTAGTACTTATTTCTACAATATATTTTTTGATCAGGACCGATTTCGCTCATCGCGAGCATTATCAACTGATTTGATACAATTTACAAGCAAGTCTATTTATACAAAATATTTGAGTTAAAGGTAGCAGGTATTCAAAGCCATGGGTTCAATGACTAAGAAACAATTTACATATTTGTTTCTGAAACCGGTCTTGATCAAAAAATATATTGTGGGAATAAATACAAAAAAATATGTTTTTATTACTTAAAATAACATGTATATTCGTTAGTAATAACTCTTTCCATCTGTCACTATAAAAGATTAAAGGAATATTACATAAAATCTATTTTTATTACGGTACTAGTGGTCGGCGGGTCCGTAGGAGTAAAATATTGGAGATCACTGCTTTACACTACACGCTGAGTGAGAAGTCTTGTAGATCACGAATAAATCTAATAAAAATTGTAGATATCGTCATTTAACCCTTGAATTTTTAAATGAAATTTATTGTGGTATTAAACAGGGCCTGAAAACGAACTATTGTATAATGTAGACCAACTGATATTGCGAGCGATCGCTGCATGTAAGGTTTTCTCTTTTGGGAAATTACACGATTTCCTTTCCCAATACATTTGACCGGTGGGAAAACCATGAACATGTATTATTTATGCACGCAAAATTTATCTCTGAGAATTTTTCATCAGTTTCAAGAATATATAACGTCCTACGCTTGATATATTTATAGCCAGAGACAAATATAATTTAATTTCCCAGTAAAGGAAAAGTAGACACTAAAATATCGATTTATGGAAAGACAATATTACTAACTGACAATCAAATTTGTTTTTGATATCGTTTTAGAGTGCTTAATGAAATTTCAAAATCAAATTTGAATGACACGGTGAAAAGAATAGCAAACGTATTTAAGTGCTACGGAAATTGCTAGGTATATAGATGATAGATATTTCAGCTTATGCCCTTATCAGAACTAGAAGAGTTTATTTTTAACAGTTTTGTTACAGTGCTATTTTTTCACCGTGCTATAACAGAGTTCTATATAATGAGTTGAAAATTATCGGGTATACAAAACCAAAAGTTCACGAACTGAGAAATTTATAGGTAATCGTACAATACATATCTAAATAAAGTAAAATAATTGACAAATAAAAAGTAAAAGATCCCGTAGTACTAATTTATAATTAAAATACAATCCAATTTTTAAAAAATCATTGAAAGTACTAAAGTAGTCTAAGCTAACTACAGAGTACCAGTAAATCATTCTGGACTACAAATATTTTATCGGTTGATAACGATCACGATGAACGAATCTTGATAATATGAATTTTGTGGAAAAGGTACTAACTATTGTTTTATTATTTAAATGCAAAGCCTTTCAACTAAAAAGTTCAGTTACTTAAGCAAGTAACTATAATTTATTTTCATAATATAATATTATTATAGAAAGATTGGATCGTCATTTGAGAGGTCAAAAGATTTTATTAGGTTAGTTTGGTTGAATGTATTTTGATTATTCGTGACTTTTCCAAAGTGAAAAACTTTCGCTATCTAGAAAAATGTTCCCCAACCTTTTTAAGCCAGCGAACCGGTTAAATAGGAAAAAAATCCGCGGAACACTGACACTGAAATTAAAATTAAAATTGATTTTTATGTAATATTTTTTTATCTTGTATTGTGACGGATGGACTTTGCTAATATTTATATTGGATATTCTTGGCTGTAGTGCTGTCTTCGACAGTTGTTATTAAGTATTTTGGTGTCGCATCATCCTACCAATTACTATTATTTAACAATAACTGATAATACAAGTGAACTTACAGTCGAAAAAGTTCTATAGTTAATATTTTTGCATGACGAATATTTTGAAATTTGGCATACTGTTTGCGACCCGGTGGAAAGTCTCTACGGCCGTGGACCATCGGTTAAAGCATAGTGGTTCTCATGTGCGGCCACCAACAGTTGTATAATAAATATTGATATTTAAAAAAAATGTGTTTTTACAAATGAATTTGTAAAATTATTATTATTTTAAAATTTATTGAAGAAACCTGACTTATCCAGCATTTAGTCGAGTTTAAGTGAAGGACCGTTTTAATAATAAGACTGTTCAAAAATTTTGGTCAAAGTTATATGTTGGCCATGAATCAAGTCAATATAAGAAATAAACAACAATTGCTTTATTAATTTTTTCGAATTTTACTACAACTATAATATATATTGTGAAAGATCATTCAGTGTAATGCACTATATAAAAAATAAATATCGAAACAATTTTTATCACATTTGGCGCGGCCACCAGACATTTCCGTAGGACAGCCGATATTTATAATGCGGCCACAGTGAAATGTCACGCGAGAGCCACTGGTCTAGAATACTTCCCAAACGCACAATCATCCGCAGTCTGATGGCTTCAAGTTTTGGCCAAAAAATTGAATAATTGATAGGAAATTCATTTCGTTATAGCATCTATATTATTGCCACTAAAAAAATACGACTAAAGTTTCATCGCGGATTTTATTTGCGAATAAAAAGTAACTGCTTGCGTAACAAACAGCGTTAGCATGATGGCCAGAAGCGTATCGGCGCTTTGGCAACGCTGGTAATGTCCGAGAGTCGAATAGACGAGCGACGATAATTATTTACGAAATGGTTTTATTAGATACTGCACAAAAAAATCGCTATAAATTTACTCACAAATAATAATGGCACTGTGGATTCGAGTAAACGTTTCTCGTACGATTTAAATCGGGGCTGAGGAGTCGAAATCGGAGTCTTGGAATCGCGGTGTTTTGACCTGTGTCGGAGCTGATGTTAATCGTTAATTAAACTTATCACAGGCAAGTGTGTTAATTATTATTTGATCAATATTATATAATTTGTTTTAGCCGACATTTAGTTCTTGCCTTGGGGTCTGTGTTTTCTTTCAATCAATACCTTTGGTATATAGACGACGCTACCTGTTTATTGTGCGTCAGTTCTGTTGCATCCCTGTGATAGAGTGCCTAAAGATGTCGAAAGGCGAAACCCGGGTCGTAAGTGACAAAACATGTGGAATCGTACAAAGTCGTAACAATTCAAATTATAAATGCATAGCATTTAAACAACAATCACACAATAAATTTTATGATTAGAACCGATAATGCTTACGATGAGCGACAACGATCATGATCATAAAATATATTGTGGAAATAGTACTAAGGAATGTCTTTTTTTATTTAGAATATCATTGCAATCACTCAAGTATTATTATTAAGTGAATTAGAAAGATCGTTTTAGTTTGCTATTCGAATATGTGTTCGTCATCCGATTTGCTCGGAGTCCGAACTGTTCGTTAACCGATCACTCACTGTACATTCAAATTAGTTATTAATAATATTAGTTTAAAATTGAAATGTTAAAAACCTCTTGGTAATAACTTGCATCCGAAATCAATATTTAATTACAGGTTATTTTGATTATAAAAAATTCAACGAGTCCTTCACAATAACTTCAGAACTCTTAATGCGTTATTGATTTGTGTTTATTTTGTTAGGAAATGATTGATTACTAAGATATTGTCAACATTTAATTTTTTAATTAATTTACTCAGTTGATCAGATTTTCAACGACAACATCAGATCCGATAAATCGAGTATTAAACAATCCTTACGGTGTGATGCAAGCTGCAGTATGCGTTTTTAAATTAAATGTAAATTTCACGGATTAACCGATTTCCTTAACCAAAATTATAAACTTTGCAATAAGGTATATTTGCCTTTGCTTTTTACTGTATATAGATAACGTTAATCTTAACCTGAGATCTTCGTTCGATACGAAAATGTGCACGAAATATTAACTAATCGAAAAACAAAAGATAAGAAACGGGTCTCAGAATTGTCAAGAATGATTGATTTTCTGTTTAAAATTAATAACGAGCTAAGCGAGATATTTTCAAGAAACAAAATAAACAAACCGCAAATTCTTTCAATCGCAGTTTGAAGTATAAAACGAAATGTGCTTAGTTTCGCATCAAAAACATTGGACCGACAAGAGGATAAAAATATAATAAATAATGACTTTTGATTATTATCATTTTATATTCAAAATACAATATCAGCTAGAAAGTTGGCCAATTGGTTGATCCTCAAAGTATTAGAAATACAATGTTACCTCACATAACGAGCATTTCGTCTCATAAACAATTCGCATAACGAGCATATCTGATTGTGAAACATCTCTCTTAACGAGCGAAATTTCGAATAACGAGTGACGCAGAAAGAGGATGTCCCATCTTGACGTCACTCACTCGTGAGCCGGGACTGAGCACCTAAGTGCAAAAAAAAACAACTGAAATAGCTTTGGCACCACTGGTAAAACCTTTGACATCGTTCAAAAGTACTGCTTATTACGTTAAAATATTCCATGTGTACGAGAATAAGTCAGACAATACTGCAAAAAATGTACAAAATCGTTTTCTCATCACCCATAACCAAACCGTAAAAAAAAATATTTTTAACACGGTGAAAAAATAGCAATGTATTTAAGTTCTACAAAATTTATTTGTAGAACTAAAATACATTGCTATTTTTTCACCGTGTTAAAAATATTTTTGTTTAATTTTCATGAGTTAAGCTAAAAATGAACTAACTTTGATCGACGCAACGGTTCTATAAATATCTACAAAAATTCATTATAAGGGTCAGAGAACTTACGCGAAATACTAATTTAATATTAGCATAAAAGGGTCGTTGTAATAACACGGTGAAATAATAGCAATGTATTTTAGTTCTAGAAAATTTATAAGTTATTTAGTTGACAGCTATTTCGGCTGACGCCCTCGTCAGAACTATGTTTAAACGTTACATGTCTTACTTATATCTTATTCACAATAATAGGGAAGGGTGTGCTGCCCTCATATACCTTTCATATTGGGTGTATTTGTGTTTTGTAAAACATACAAAAATTAATATAACGTACATTTACTTATCTATTGTGTATATAGCGGTATAAAAAAGGTACACAATACTTTTTTTCTTCTATTAGTGAAACTATTTTGTCACCGCGTTATAATGGAGTTCTACCAATTCAATCAATAGTCTTTATAATGTGTCAAACGTTTGTTCTTAGAGGATTCCATTCTTTTAATTAACCTTAAACTATTTTTAAGTCACTTATACTTTCGGATTGATTGACTTCATTATTTTGTAATAATTTTCGATACTTGATCAACTTTTATACGTAACTGAACTTCGATCAGTAACATTAACCATTTGAGTGCTAGCGCCTCAATTCTTGAAAAAAGACACTTAAAACAAAAAGAGTGTCAGTAGTATCAAAACTTTTGCGCGAGACCGAATTTTTGTATTGAAATATATCCTGATTTGTCCAGATAACCTCCATAAGTTTGGTCAACACCAACACTACTGAATTGTATATAATAAAATATGATTTTTTTGAACCTTTGTACAATTACACATGTCACGTCACTCACGATCCGAGTTTTACAATTCGGCATCTTTACGCATACTATCACATGGATGCAATAGAATAGAGGAATAGAGGAAAATCACAGACCTTAATTTTCCTGTATGTAAAAAAATCATTGTGTTTCAATTCTATTGTATCCATGGCAAAAGTTTCAATAATTCAAATTTGACAATACAGCACTCTCAGTCGAAATTATAAAATACTGAATTAGTTTTTTTTTTAAATATTCGGTGTATCAATAACTTTTATGCGGTTTAGAAGAGAAAAGGTTAAATATTTTTTAGCTTTAAAAAATATATTTTAAACAACATTTAATTTTAAAATAAAAAAAAATGTGAACAGGTCGATTATTTTTATAATTATGGCAACACTAATTATCCGGCCAAGATATAAAGGTCGCACTGAGAGTTGTCGGTAATAACGATTGCGGATTGCGTACAAAAAATATATAATAATTAGAGACACTCACTGTTTCTGCGCCCCTCCTGAACTTTGTACGTCAGATCGGTGAAGGCCAAGTCCACCGGAGGTCTCCGCAGCAGGTGAGTCAGGCCCTTCGGCTGACTGGGAGTGATGGTCACCTTCACGGACCCCTTCCTGGAAGCCACAAGATTATCACTCGCATTTGTCGAATACGAAACGACCGCCGACCCCGAAGATTCTCCCTTTTCGACCACCATCTTGGTAAATGTCTGAGGACTGGTTGTTTATCACAGATATCGCTTTCACACCAGCTGAGTGTGTACAGCGAGTGGAGGTGTTGGGAAACCAACTTATTTATACATACACTATTTTAAGCCCGCACTTATATTTGTACTTAAAGTAAAAATTAAGCTTTTAAATCCTATAATTATAAAAAAAAAATATATTATAGTGACGACAAAAAAGATAATCGTGATGTTATGTCGGAAATGAAAGGCTATTTTTTTTCATAATAATAAACCCAATAAAATAAGCACAAACCGATACATTAAATCTAAAAACTTTCAAGGTGTTAACAATCACTTTTTAGATGAAGAGACATTATATTTAAAATATTGAACACAACGTTTAGTACTATCTCCACAATTTTCAATTATTAATTGCAGGGCAGATTTCGGTTACAATTTTAATAATATAAGACTATATAAAAAGTTTCAAGAATTGATTTTTATTATTTAAAAAAAATAATTATTAAAACACTATTTATGTTCGTTCTTGGTGAATCACACACGGGGCCTTTTCTCTCGTTTATAACGCGGCTAAATACTTAAAAATCCAAGGCAGTAAATATTCGACTTCTTCAAACTTATATATATGTAATGTTGGTAGTCCTTTGTACAACTATATTGTGTTAGGTAAGAAACATGATTTTTTTATCTTTGATTAATCCTGTCCATTCATGATGCATAACGTATTGACTATTGTAATATGTCATCTAACAACAGTGATTATAACTGACAACTATTGTATTTAAAAAAACAACTACCAACACAATAAAGTGTCGAGAGAACACAACAATCATATCGCCGAGGCAGTAATACTTAAAGAATCTAATATTTAATGCCCTGAGTTTTATTAAGTGTTTCGCCACTAATAAAAGTGGCAATAAGACAAGCCTTCGAAATTATACAATAATCTATTATTTTGATAGTGTTGGTTGGAAGTTAATTGAAAGTTATGTGTTTTAGGTAGTGAAAAGAATGTTTGAAAATATTATCACAATTTTGTATTTCAGCTCTAAACAAAAAAAAAACAAAAACGCGGAAATATCAAATTGAAAAACGTATGCTGCAAGGTTTTTTTAAAGTTCAATAATTATCTGCCGATTGTTATCAAAGATTTACGTTAAAATATCTTCAGAGAGCAGATAACTTCGCAATGTATCGTGGCAAAAGGACGATGTTCAAAAAGACACGAATTAAAAATTGTACACCCAAATTTAAGATGCAATCTTTGCACCTATATAATATTTTTAATCGATGAAATCAAAGGTTATTGAAAATTATAATACATTTAGAAAACGCATAATATTCGCTACACCACGCACTTTTAAAACAAATTGCACAATCACGTATGTATTAATTAACGAAAAAAAAATCTTTTGGCACTGTTAGTAAAAAGCGATTTTCTTGCACTGTTTTTATCGATATTGAATTATATTAGATGATTTGAACAATCACAGGATTTTCGATGTCCTGCGAGGACGTGCGTCCTGACCGGTGGATGACTGTCGACTGGCATTGTTGCAATATTGTTTCATTCGATCGGAGCGATAATTATTCAGGTGCCATAACAACTACAAGATACGTCATTATCGCGCGAGGAAAAAAAGCGTCCAAAAGTCGCTCTGATAAATAAACTAGTCTAGAAATATTACAGCTGATTGACAGAGTCTACGGAAGGCAAAATTTTGATAGAACTTAACACTTCGGCGTCTGGTGTAGCATAATACGTAATCTAAAATACAATAGTTTTTAACAGTAAAACGGTCGCATAAAAACTCTTTTTTTAAAAATTATTTTCTAAGCGAGAACAAAATAAATACAGTTCAATTTTAAGGTGTTAACTGTCACTTTGCGATGGAAAAGCATTATATATAAAAATAACAAAACAACGTCAAACATCAGTTGAAAGTGTTGAGAGAGAAACCGGTCCTGGTTTTAATAACATAAAATTATTAAATTGTTAATAAAAAAATTATGATTTATTATTTCACAAAAATAAAAGGTTCCGATAATTGAGTAACGTATTAATTAAAAAACACAAAATTTATATTTCTACTAAGTTCAAATGAGGGCGTAAGCCGAAATAGCTATCAACCATATACTTTATAAATTTTGTAGAACTAAAATACATTGCTATTTTTTCGCCGTGATATAATGGAGTTCTACCAAGTAAATGCTAATTCAATGAACAAGTTAATTTGAGTATATTTTTGATTAAAAATTATAATTCATTTAATTTTAGGAGATTTTATTTGGATACTATTTTTGTTAACCGGCAATATTTTTGCTTAGTTCTTGAACCCTTTGTTTTTATATATGTTAATTATAAATACAAAATGTTGTACAAATAACCTTCTACTAATTTATTTTATATGAATTGATAATGATAATGTTCACGATGAGCGAAACCGATCCTGATCTTATAAATAGAAAATTGTGGTAATAGTACTAAGCATTGTGTTTTGTTATTTAAATTTATTGGCTTACCACCAAAATGATAAATATTTTATGGCATATATTAGAATTTCATATTGAGCGGGCCAAATTAAATAGCAGCCGGTTAAAACGATAACTTCGTTTGAATGTTCCAGGGCTGTGGGTTGTTTAAAACATACGACTCCGATATTGACCAACAACACGAAGACCGACTTAAAAGAGGTTTAATTTTATCAGGTGTTTTTCCTATCCTTCCTATTTATGTGTGTTAAGTGAAAAATCAACCAACCAATACGGAAAATATTCAAGTTTTCCTATATTGGTACTCAAACGAGGAAGATTTTTCTCCTCTTGTTCATCGAGATATTTTTCGAAAAAGTGAGTCGCTCGTTTTCCACGACTCCGGTTCCGACTCTTCAACCCTAGAATATTACATTGCAAGTGTATTTTATACACTGTGAATAATTTAATTCGCTCCGCTAGCGAATTGCGGATAGTAAAAAATATGATTCAATCATTTTTCTTGCTGCCCGACGCGCATCCTGTTTGTGTACATGAAAAACAAAACCGTAATATGATGCAAACAAACAGAAAACTTTGATAAAGTTACATGTTACTGTGTGTGACAACGCGTATCTGATTGACACATTCGTGTTTATGTGTCATAGCCGTTTGTCAATGATGTACATAATTTTAATCAATAAATAATTGCATTTTAATACAGCATAGTTCTTATAGTAGCATAGTAGCAGCTACACATCTTTTGACAGTAATATAAGAAGAACACCGAGCGAACATGCGTTGTATCGATTTTTATGAACGCTTCCATAAAATATTGCCGACGGGTGATTTGGGAAAGTCAGTAACAGCTCAAACCGGTTGATTACAAAAACATTATTAAATCACAATACAACATACAGCGATCATAATTTGTATCTTGTCGAAAAACAATGCAGACATACATTGCGTTAGAACATAGGTTCTCAACCTTTTTCGAGTGGCAACCCCTTTTCATAAAATCCATATGACCCGCGACCCCCCGTACAATCCACAAGCATACAAAAAAAAAATATTATTTTTAGTTGACCGTATAAGTTGGCGACCCCCTCAAAAAACCCTTCGCGGCCCCCATGTTGGGAGCCTATGTTTCAGAAGCTCCACTCCATAGCCTACTCTGCTCCGGGATTTTTTTTTTTGAGATGAACTGTATGTAATATTTAAGAACATTTAAAAGTTTCAAATACGGTTTACTATTCGTTATACAAGTTATTAACGTATTCCGAACATCGTTTTTTGAAAATTTCAAAAACTAATTAAAATATTTTGGTGTCAGCCAAACTTATTTAGACTAAAAGGATTTTTCTTTGATCCAAAAAATGTTTTTATGTGATTGTTTTAACACTGTTGACATTCTTGTTTTTTTTTATTTTCAGTTTTATCAACACTGATTGTCCTTCATTTGCCCGAAGATCAGAAAGAATTGCCCAAATCGGACCTATGAGTCATTCCACCTTAGTGGCTACCAAGGCGAAATTTAGTATTTTTTTTTGTAGATTTGCGTCCTCTAGATAGAGTACTTGAATAAATCTTCGGACGGACAGTCTGAACACTTAAGTTCAATTCACCGAGTACTTGACGATTGCTCCTGAGACAATCTCAGCACTTAAATAATGTAAACGATTAACGTTTTAGGCCACGGGAAACGACTGCTAATACAAGTCGCAAGGACGTGGTCAATGAATACATATATTTATATATATCAGGTTGGCAACTAAGTAATTGCGGATTTTTTTTAGAAAATCAAAAAGTATTTTTTCATGGAACTAAATAACTTTATTCTGTAATGTATTGCCCATTTTGATCAATGACCTTTTGCCATCTTTCAGGAAGCATCATAACCCCATGTTCATAAAACTTCTGATTTTTATTAGCAAAAAACTGAATCAAGTACGATTTCACATCATCATCATTATTGACTTTTTGCAATTCAAGGAGTTTTGTAAAGATCGAAACAAAAAGTAATCAGATGGTGCAAGGTCAGGACTATATGTTGGATGTGGCAAAACATCCCAACCAAGCTCCAATAATTTTTGCCGAGTGGCCAAAGATGTATGTGGCCTTGCATTGTCATGATGGAACACAACACCTTTTCGATTTGTCAATTCGAGCCGCTTTTCTTCAACTGCATTGTTTAATTTCGTTAGTTGTTCAATGTAGACATCGGAATTGATCGTTCGGTTGGGTGGTAAGACTTCAAAGTAGACAATTCCTTTATAATCCTACCAAACTGATGACAAAAACATCTTTTGATGAATATCAGCTTCTGATGTTGTTTGAGCTGGTTCACCTGGCCTGCTCCACGATCTTTTCCGCATGATATTGTTGTAAACAACCTATTTTTCATCACCAGTAATCAGCCATTTTAAAAATGGAACATTTTCATTACGTTTCTTTAGCAAATCGCAGCTGTTAATGCGTTGCGTTAAATGCCTTTTCTTTCAGTTCGTGAGGAACCCATGTATCGAGTTTTTAAACATAGCCAAGTTGTTTTAAGTGATTTTCAATGCATGTATGTGATACATGAAGCTTCTCTGCGATCTCACGTGTTGTACTGTGACGATCCGAATCGATGATTGCTTTGATTAGGTCGTCATCAACTTCAACTGGACGACCAGAGCGTTGTTCATATTTGCGTGAAAAATCACCAGAACGAAATTTGGCAAACCAATTTTGACACTGCCGTTATTTTAAGGCTTCGTCACCATAAACAGCACATAACTTTTTGTGAGCTTGCGATGCGTCTTTCCTTTGCGGAAATCAAAAAGCAAAATATGACGAAAATGTTTCTTTTGATTTTCCATTTTTCAACGAACGCCAAACGAAAACTACGCAACCGATCAAAAAACTTTTATTACTGATTGACAGCTGAACTGTCAACTATCCAATAACAAGATGTGTTTACATTTGGACTACGTCGCAAACCTAAAAATTCAACTGGAGCCATCTACGAGTGAAATCCGCAATTACTTAGTTGCCAACCCAATATATATATATAGTTCAAATGTACGAAACAAACCAACTAGCTACCAAATGGAAAATAATAGACATCTATCTAATAAACCGAACAATCAATGCCCAAATATTTAAGCATTCTTAAACGAATATCTCAAAATAATCAAACGTACTTTGATTTGTTCGCCAATTTTAAATATTAAACACTACACCCTATCCTTTTTAAGCGATACATTGGTTTCAGAAAGTGGCGCGTAAATATATATGAAAAAAAATTCGTAGCACAAATAATTTTTTGTTATGTATAAAATTTTATTTCTTTATTGATTATAAAAATACAATGAGAAACAGACACATGTGTATAAATGCATAATTGTTTTCACTCATAGAAGTTATTCGCTGTCGTCACTGTCGATTTGCAAATATAATCGTATGCGATTTTTTGAACGAGCGTATTGAATTTTGCTCGGACTCAGTTGATGAAATGCTGTTTTTCCTAGATTGTTGATATGAGTCAATAATTGTATTTATCTTAGTCACTATTTTTTATGTAAAAAAAAATCGCATAACAACGAGTAAATCGTGTAGAAAAGTAGAGATGCATTTGAAAACAAACGCGCAAAATCAAAATCGCATAAAAAAGACTGTGCGTAATGTACCAGTTGGATAAAAGAAATAAAAAAAAGTGTCAAACATACAATAAAATAATCTTGTTAAATGAAATTAAACAATGCAACAAAAAATAATTTTAAAACGACGCACGTCTTTGGTTACAAAGAAACGACTCTGTTGAATCATTTCGTATCAGAAAGAACAAAGGATATATTTTTAAATCGTCGACTCCGGAGTCCACAGTATTTCAGATATTAATCGTTTCCCGTTGATCAAAAACTATGCACAGTTCAAAATATCTCCATCAAATTTAAATTTGGAATATTTCGGACATGTTTCCATTCATAATTTAAAATATCCAAAAATGTCATTTGGTTAATTATTAATGAAAAAAAATACAAAAAGAGGAACTTGTTTATACATTTAAATTAGATAAATAATAAGAATAAATCGTAACTGATATGTAATACAATCTATCTATTATGCAGTTTCAAATTTCGTTTTAATAATCGTTGTAATAATATTGGCTGCCTAATTGTCCAATAGATATGTGAATCAGTGTAGGGAAACCTGCGGCACACGTCCTTATTATTCTAGCCAAAGTATTGCAATTAAAACTCTAAACATTGCAAAATATTTAAAGTTCGATATAATCTTTGATAAACACTAACAAAATTTGAATTTAGAAGCTCAAACCCAAATTTATTAAATAATACAATTATACTTTAATTATAAAATTATAAACAAGACAACAAAAAAACAAATATCTATTTTAAACATATGTTCTTTTCGTCACGTCAGTACAGGTTTTTGAGTGGATATATATATATTGCAAACTTAAGCACACATATATTTTTTTAATTATAAGTACCTAAATCCGGTTTCAATTTTGCGTATTAACTAAAGAAAAAAATATATACATAAAAATAAGCACTTTAAATACGCTCTTGTTTGTTGTTTTTGTCATCATGTTTAATTTTCATTAAATTGTTATGAATATAACCACGAAAATGCCAGCGTCTCACAATGAGAAAGTGCGATTTTTTCGATGAAAATAGAGTTTTTTGTCAATACTTACGAATAATTATAATGTCATAGTGACATGCCCAATTACAATCTAATATATTCCACAAATATCGCTACTGTTGTCTATTGAACGATATTTTCATATGCAAATTGTATTTTGAAAAAATCAATGAAACAAACCTGAAAGCACGATTATATTGGATTGGCAACTAAGTAATTGCGGATTTCACTCATAGATGGCTCCAGTTGAATTTTTAGGTTTGCAATGTAGACCAAATGTAAACACATTTTGTTATTGGATAATTGACAATTCAGCTGTCAATCAGTAATAAAAGGTTTTTTGATCGGTTTGATAGTTTTCGTTTGGCGTTCGTTGAAAAATGGAAAATCAAAAGGAACATTTTCGTCATATGTTGCTTTTTTATTTCCGCAAAGGAAAAAACGCATCGCAAGCTCGCAAAAAGTTATGTGCTGTTTATGGTGACGAAGCCTTAAAAGAACGACAGTGTCGAAATTGGTCTGCCAAATTTCGTTCTGGTGATTTTTCACGCAAAGATGAACAACGCTCTGGTCGTCCAGTTGAAGTTTATGACGATCTAATCAAAGCAATCATCGATTCGGATCGTCACAGTACAACACGTGAGATCGCAGAGAAGCTTCATGTATCACATACATGCATTGAAAATCATTTAAAACAACTTGGCTATGTTCAAAAACTCGATACATGGGTTACTCACGAACTGAAAGAAAAGGCATTTAACGCAACGCATTAATAGCTGCGATTTGCTAAAGAAACGTAATGAAAATGATCCATTTTTAAAACGACTGATAACTGGCGATGAAAAGTGGGTTGTTTACAACAATATCATGCGGAAAAGATCATGGAGCAGGCCAGGTGAACCAGCTCAAACCACATCAAAAGCTGATATTCATCAAAAGAAGGTTTTGTTATCAGTTTGGTGGGATTATGAAGGAATTGTCTACTTTGAACTCTTACCACCCAACCGAACGATCAATTCTGATGTCTACATTGAACGACTAACGAAATTAAACAATGCAGTTGAAGAAAAGCGGCCCGAATTGATAAATCGAAAAGGTGTTGTATTCCATCATGACAATGCAAGGCCACACACATCTTTGGCCACTCGGCAAAAATTATTGGAGCTTGGTTGGGATGTTTTGCCACATCCACCATATAATCCTGACCTTGCACCATCTGATTACTTTTTGTTTCGATCTTTACAAAACTCCTTGAATGGTAAAATGTTTAATAATGATGATGATGTCAAATCGTACTTGATTCAGTTTTTTGCTAATAAAAACCAGAAGTTTATGAACATGGGATTATGATGCTTCCTGAAAGATGGCAAAAGGTCATTGATCAAAATGGGCAATACATTTCAGAATAAAGTTATTTAGTTCCATGAAAAAATTATCTTTGATTTTCTAAGAAAAATCCGCAATTACTTAGTTGCCAACCTGTTATAAAGCCGTGGTTAAAATATGTACAGTTTGAAAACCTATACACTTTTTATTTTTGGCAATGTTTGGCTCTTGGACCAATAGTTCAGTATAGCATATTTAATTAGAATACATCAACACGAATCGTAACATGAATAATGACAAATGAATGTTAATTCAAGCCACTGGGAATATTAAATCAGCCGACCACAATGTAAGTTATTTAATACTTCATAAGAAATGCTGAACAATATGTCCTATACATACCATTACACTTAAAAAGGCGCTTGACAACTCTAAATAGATCTTCATAGTTCATAATTCGATTTCGAGTGTAAAGAATTAACCTTCAATAAAACAAATGTAATATAATTTATTCTGCAAGGTTGAGTCCATTACGGACAGGGTTGACAAATGTCCCTATTCGACCGAGACTATCCCGAGCTCAACAGGCAAATCCCGGGTTACAAAATTTGAATATGTACAAATATATGTAGTAATAAACCCGTTCTCCGCCGAACCATTTGAATGATATTACCAACAAAATTGAATTCAGAAATGTTAGTTTTAATCAAGCTTATGGAGATTATAAGGAAAAATCAAACTATATTTCATAACAAATAGCTCTTACACGAAAATTTCAACACTTAACTCTTTTATATTTTCAAGTGTCAACACACTGCCATTAATTTCTTCCAGATTTGATCGTTTAAAATAGTTATGTCCCGGTCTGTGATTTTGGAAATCTGGCTACTCAGCTTCCGAACCTACCCAAATGTAAATAATAGAGAACCATCAGAGAAAAAATGTTTCTCGTACACAAGGTCAGTGCTTCTTAAGCGTTTAAGCTATTGACACGCCATGGAAATGATGTTCAGACATTTTCAATACGCATAAGTCATCACTTTTATCTAAACAATTTCTGGCGTGTTGTTATTATGGAGAGCAAAATCAATGCCGCCTGTAGAGGCGACAATCGACCGCAAAAGGTTTTTTAACTATGTCTAAACTGTTTTTTTTTAAATATTAATATTGAATCATTTAAAAGGTATTAGGGTTAAGGAGATACAAAAAATACAATGCGATATCGCATAATATTTCGAATACACAAATTCAAGCTCATTTTAATACACGCCAGCGAATTGTGTACGTACTATAGTCAGTGCATCCAATAATTGCGAATGCTAGATATTTAGATGCAATTTGCAACGTTTCGTCAGACTGCATGCATGCAAGTAAGTACTGGTGCAGCAAGGACGCCCAGTGGTAGAGTAGTAATTCACTCAGGCTTTGTGCAACAACCGCGAAAGGAACCCGCAGTTGCATTATTGATTATCGCAATCTCACCGATGCATTTCACGCGCCAGACACTGTCAAAACGTAAGGCCAACTGAGGGTAAGGGCCTCCAAAGGTTTGACAGTCGTGAGATAAAGAAAAATAAATTAACCTGTCGAGACGATTTGGATTGGTTAAACGTCTTCCAATGATCACAGACCAATTGTCAAAATTCTCGGCTTAGATAGAGTGAATTAGATCGAAGAAAAGATAATCGACAGCGAATAGGGATTACAATGTATATGAATATCGAATTTTTGAAATTCGAATATTGGAATATTCAATAAATTATTTGTTCATAGTAATAACATATATTACGCCCGCTCAATTTATCGATTAAACGGCAAAATCGGTATATTAAATAAATTAACTCATATTGGCCTATAGTCACCGTTATTTTTTTTATTTTAATAAAAAATAGTACTACACTAAAATAATTATTTCCGAGTAAATCTTGCCGAATCGAATATCAAGTTCAAAGGCAAATTATTTGGGCTGAGCAGTTGGTTGTAAGGCCGGATCGCACTTGTGAACACAACCATCAGGACGCTAATCACGTACTGTGGGACTGCCCCGAGATGAATGCCGGACGAACAGGGCTTTTTGCTGCGGTCCGTCCTCATACGGGCCCAATAGGCCACGCTGACTTAGTATCAACCAAGGCCAACTTTGAGGCATTCGATAAATTTGCAAGATCATTCGGGGAACGAGATATTCTCGATTCGTTTTTAGATTCAACGCGTAGCACGTTAAAGTCTTCCGCCACGGCGGACATTTGTGTAATGTATAATGTACTGTGTATATTACACAGGTACACAGGATACCTAATATCACGTAAACTAAGTGGCTGAGCAAATCGCATTATCTTTTTTTTCTCTTTTCTTTTAAGCACAATAGTGTATGATTTAACGATTGTCCCATGCAGCTCTGTATCGGGCCAATAATATGAAGAGTAAAATCGATTTTTTTTATCAGTATTACGTTATGGAAGGCGGCCTTGTAACAGCAACTGCATACACATAACGGGTGGAGGTGGTACATATAATGAGACACATACGGGTGAAGGTGGGAGATATTTATATATAAATATATATCTTGAATAATCCACTGAAACGAATAGCTTTAAAATTCATATTGACACAATTTAATTTCATTTATTACAAAATTATTTGATATGAACAAATATGCTATATTAAATATTTCATATTGATAACAGGTGTGTAGTGCCATTTACTAAATTGATAACAGGTTTTATAATCAGCTTAGAATTATAGTAAAATTATTATGAAGTCAAAATGTTTTTTTTGTATCGTTAATGATCAAATGTCACGTATGATTTCATTGAAAATTTCAATTGAAAATATTGTTTGGTTTAGAAGTTGTGTCGATTTTAAGAAAGTAATATATTTTTGAGCCAATCTTAGGTTAGAGTCTTATGTTCGAGACGCCGACAGGCAAATGATAATATTTAATCCGAATAGACAAAGAATAACGTGTTAAAAATACCCGTCACTGCTAAGCCGCGTTAAGGATTTTCCAACACGTAATATTTGACAACTTTAAATGTGATAACCGTCACTTATATGTGGAAAACCAACATATTTTAATAATAAAAAAACAACATTTAGTATTATCTCCATAATTTAATTCTTTTCGACCGGTACCGGTTTCGCTCATCGCGAGCATTGTCAACAAATACAATACAAAGAATTAACAATGACTTACTTTTTATTTATGAGCTCTCAGTTAATTTTTAATTTTATTTTATTTTTACTATAAACCAGCACTATGAGGTCATTAAAATTTTATTTATACAAAATTTTGAGTTGATAATCACAAAACAGAAGTTTCAAAAACTTCATGCTGATCATGCTTACGATAGGCGAAACCGTTCCTGATCTTAAGTATATAAAATTGTGGAAATAACACTAAGTGTTGTGTTTTCTTACATCAACATAAAATTTGCTAAATTAACAAATTCGGTAGTTTTGGCCTGAAATCGGTAAAAATCAGTCTATATTGTAATACCAAAATTAGCTTGTAAATGAAAATTTGAACACAGTTAATAAACTCTCGAGTATTACTTATCGACACTGTACAATCAGCGTTCTTAAATGTTGAGAGATTGGCAGTCAACAGGTTAAATTTAAATTGAGAAGCTGTGCTGTGAAATGAAAGCGTTTTAAAACCACTGCTCAACTTTTCAATAAGATATTGTATCTCAATAGTATTTATATGTAACATAACATTGTTAAGAGGCCGTTTTGTGTAAACAAATGCTAACTCGACTGTGCCAAAGAAAATAGTCTATGATTGTTCATTGACCCTAGGAATATTTAAAAATACATACATCACAATTGACACTTGTAAATACTGCAAAAACATGTAAGCAATGTAAAGAGAATGTTTTTATTATTTGTTTTACATAAATAAATATTTAAAATTATAACACTGAAAAAATAGTAATGTAATTTAGTTCTACAAAAATTATAAAGTACAGCTGATAACTATTTTGGCTTATTCTTCGTCAGAATTATATCTGATCATACATTTACGTATCTATATATAAAGATGTAGAAAATGAATAACGTTTACTATTGCGATATTTTTTATCACAAAATAAAACTAGGATGTTAGAACAGATGAGAAGATGTATTGTGTACATTTTCTCTGCGGATATATATATAGATAAGTAAATATACGATTAAACACAGTTATGATGAGGGCGTAAGCCGAAATATCTATCGAACAATGTATATTAAAAATTATGTAGAACTAAAATACACAGCTATTTTTTCACGGTGTTATATAGAGTTCTACAAAGTATATGCAATTTCACACAATCAATGAATAAAAGAGTGTCAACATATTTGAGATTATGATTAATTTTTTGTACCGAAACATGTCTCAATAAGTTTGGTTGACAACAAAACCACTGAATTATTTTATTGAATATGTTCGGTCTTGGAATGCTACACTATCTAGCTGTCTAAACTTTATCAAAAAAAAAAAAAAACTGGGCTATTATGAGGAGTAGACAAAAAAAAACATTCATACATTCTTCTAATACATAATAAATAATATACAACAATTAACTTACTTATCAACGTAAAAAGCAATGACCTGGTGGCCTACATCCGATACTTCACTGATGGACCATCAATAATTAATGGAGACTGACCCATGTGCCCCAACAGAGTCAAGTATGCAAGCATTATTTCTTATCATTTATTTATAAATATATTTTATTACTAACTAGGAAATCAATAAATAATTATAAAAAATATTATCCATTTATATTTTCTTCTGAAGGAAAATTAACAAGTAGCAAACAAAAGATGTACAGTGGGTGATCGGTTAACAAACAGTTCGAACTGCGAACAGATCACACATTGAACACTATCACAAAAGTTGAACTGTTGAAAATTTCTACGTAATTGACGTCAGTTCTGTTGCATCCGTGTGATAGAATGTCTGAAGATGCCGACCATAATGTAAAATTGTGGATACAGTAATTACTATATTGTTACATTATACAAATTAAATGCCTTTCCACCAAACAGTGACAATTAACACATTAAAAATGTGTTAAGACTTTTGCATGAAAATTAATTTTGTGCGAAAATATAACCTATTTGATAGAAGATGTTTTATTACCAAAATTATTCAATGAACTTTTCAAGTAGGTATGCAGTGTTAACGGGTTAATTTTTTGTTTCTATATAAATAGATAGTGTCTACGAATATTTTAGAATGCGCTATAGGGTTCAAAAAAGTTGCAAAACCCCGCAATTTTGTAGAACGTAAAAATAATGCAATTATTACAAATTGAGTTATCGAATTTTAATATTTAAAAAGGGCTCAAATACATTTTGATTTAATATTACATAGATGTCATTAGATCTCCGATGAAGATTATAGTATTATAACTTGTATGAGGGCAATAGGTTAAGATATCAAATATTTGATTGAAAATATATGAATAGGCAAATTTGAACATGAACGATGCATGTTGGTCACGTTCTTATATCTGGTGATTAAACTGCAAGGTCAACTACACTTAACAAACAAAGTTTATCACTATAGCACTGTAGTCCAATAAAATACTCAAAATATAATATAACTATTTATAATTCATTAATAATATGAAATAACATTGAGTAAAACAATACACCGATATACTTTACTTCCTCCCACATCGGCAACATTGAGTTCTGCCTGAATCGATGGCTATTCAAGATACTGAAATCATACCGGTCAGAAAGAGAGGAATACAGAGTTGAAACTCTAAAAATTCATCCTTGCTTTTCAGGATCACTGATTCGAATGGCTACAACATGTAAGCCTGTTTTACAAACTCTGCGTTTTAACAAAATCAAAATGCCTCGCCTCTTAAGCTTGAATTCTCAAGCCTCAGTGTACAGTACAATGTAAGTCAGGTGCCATAATTCCCTACAGTTTGGCAACCATGGTAGAATACAATAATATGGAAGAAAGAATGAAACAACTCAATAAAACATTGAGGACTCGCGGCATTCCTGATTGATTGATAAAAGAGCCAGAAGGAATAATGGCAGAAAAGAAAATTTCCCATAATTGTCACTGGTTGATAATTTGTGTGTAATAAATAAACTTGTTAGCTATGTAAAGATTGTAACTAAAAACATGTTTTTAAAACCTAATGACTGGAATTTTGCAATGCAAAACAAAAGAACATGTTTTCCATCGAATTATGCATTGCATAATTATCAATCACATTATTATATATAGGAATGTTCTACAAAGGTGGTTATCGTCAGAGCTCAACCAATAATTTAAAATATTATCACCCGATGAAATAACAAACACACACAATATTCTTATTTCAATGATCAAATATTTGCTTGTTTACTTTGAGTCTAAATAAATTGGCATTGGTAAAGAACAAGGGCATATTTGAACATTTAAAGAAAAATTTTAAATTACTTTTATGGTATACATAACTATGTCAGCTTACTTAACTAGCAAACGAAAGACTAACTAGACTAAAAACTAGGATGTTAGAACGGAAGAGAAGATGTATTGTGTACCTTTTCTGCATCACTAATAATAAAATAGATAAGTAAATGTATGTTTAAACAAAATTTTGATGAGGGCGTAAGCCGAAATAGCTATCAACTATACACCTTATAAATTTTGTAACACTAAAATACATTGCTATTTTATCACTGTGTAATATTGGAGTTCTACCAAGTAAATGCCAATTCAATCAATAATACTATATCTTCATGCATTTTTCATTGTATTATTATTAGAACAGTAATGTTAACTGTTAAATTATTTCAACCAAATAAAGTAAAAAAGTATTGAAAATTAAATTAGTTAAATTTATGTATGTAAAAATATATGCTAAAAACGAACATTTTAAATGTTACAAAAATACTTTACTGAAAAATAATAATCTTGAAATTGATTAAAATAGATACTCAGACAACGCATGCTGAGAATCTATTTGTATAAGAATTTTTTTGTACAATATGAAATTATAAGAATTTCTAAGAAAAAAAATGATACCTTATTATTCAACAAACCGTCTACAGGTAATGATATACAGGCAAGGTTAAGCCCCACATAATTAGGCTATTAAGCGTGTTAAACTGAATATGAATTAATATATATCAATATTTATTATTATCAAATTTAAGTATGTAAATCAAGACAGAATTTAAATTCAACAAGACATTTGATTACCTTGACGGGAAGGTATGCCATCAAGGTAATCAAATATATATTAGAAACCGAAATAAACACATATCCACAGATTTTTGGTTAGTATAAACATGATTAAGTGATCATTTAATGAAGAGATGTTGCATATTAGTTTTCAATCTTAATAATGAGAATAATGTATAAATGACCTCATTCTTTTTAATTATTATATGGTGGTAAAGTAATAAATTGAATTTCTGAAGCATTTTTCCTAATTCAAATAAATGTAATGTAAGGTAAACATGTTCATAGAATGAGATAAGTGCATATGTGGTCAGCGATATTAAGATGTGAAAGTGTAAGATCTCTATGCTTTTTGAATATTAACTTTGTTGCACAAAATTTTTGAATATAGAATCCTTTTTGAGAACATAGGTTAACGAAGTGTAAAAGTAAGAAGGGCATTGGGAAAAAAACATATTTACCTATTATTATTCAACATATAAATGTTATCCATTTTGTGAGTAGATAAGTCTCATACAGCAGATCACTTGTATCACAGCACAGATTACTTTTTCTAACGCGATTGACACATCGACTTGGAAGTAGTAAGGTTAAAATATCATTTTGTCGTTAATAGTTTATTTGGCACAAATATTCGACTGGTTGTCGCAATTACACGAGCCCGCACGTTACTAGCAATATATTTGCTAAGTGTTCAAGCGACAATGATGGACCACGAAGTACTTATTAAAATACTTGAGACATGACACAAATAATGTGAAAGAGAAATCCTCTGGAGGGGGCAATTAGATGTTTTCGCTGCGTTCTGTGAATATTCGTATCATTTCATGTTATCTTTGTAAGGGTCAATTCAAAGTTCACGATTGCCGTTTTATATTCACTACGCTTTCATAAACATCAAACAACATTATTCTACGTGATAGAATTTATTATCCTTCACAAAGCAACAAAAACAATGTAATGTTTGACGTTTGTATTTATGACAGAAATCGTCTACATCTGTTTTTTGTTTGTATTGACCGAATTTTAGGTAATGCAGAAAACATACTTACCCGTATACTTCATAAATAAAGCTAATGCGTAATTACATTGTTTGTGTTCGAAATGTTTGCTCTAATAATTATTGCTAGGTAATTTTTTATTACATTCCTAATGAAACATTTATTTCACCATTATATGATTTTATAAGACGAATGTTTATTTTCATACAAAATCAACTCTCTTCGATAACTAATGACATCTATGTCATTAACGCATAAACTATTATAAAGAATAGTTATGCTTCACACACAATTTCATTTAGTTTTTTCGTGTTTTTCTCTTATTTTTTTGCATCGATGATATGACTCTAAGCAATATTAAACTATTTTAAATAAATTTCTCGTAATATTATGGAATCTCAGTAGACGCTTTTTAATTACTTCAGCAAAATAAGAGGGAGTTTGAAGATATTTGTGAATTTTTGGCATTGGAGAGATAAAGATGGGGCAGTTCGAAATAAATATATGTTAATAATGTTTCTGTTCACAGAAAATTTCAATCAAAAATTCTTCCATATGATTGTACTTCCCTTCCATTCATCTCTTCTTGCTTAAACCAGTGTTATTCAACATGTAGTCTACGGACCGACACTAGTCCGCAAGGGCTTATAGGCAATATCCGAAAATGTTTTGAAGATTTGCGACTCGAATTTATTCTCGGCGTACAGTACATTTTGAACCAAATATATGAAAAAATATTAATTTTGCCCAATGGCTACCTGCTTGTCTTTCTGTTGTTACTTGATAAATCAACAAAAAAAATGAATTTATTATAATAAAACGTGTACAACGCAGTAACAGTTTTCGACTTGCAATGGGCTCCATTCCGCTACCTTGGCGGTAAGTCAAAATAATTGCAAATTGAATTTCATTGTTGTTTTATACATTCAGTAAACGGCAATAAAAATAATCATATATAACTACATATGTACATGTACATACGTTCAATTTTAACGTATATATGGGTCGCACGCGGCAAAAAATATATATAAAATATTATACAACATCGTAAGTCAAGAACTGACTTCATGTTAATATGTGAATCTTATTGATGACATTCTATAAAATTCGTAATATAAAAGTATTTATTTTTGTTATCTTTTTTTGTTTCAGAAATCACTTGAACACACCTGAATAACCATTTCTTTACATCCTTTCAGCTAACATTAAAATTTTTATATTAATGCGAATTCCATACAATATTTATGTACAAATAATTTTGATTATAAAAATTTCCCACTCTTTATATGAAATGCTTTGAATGAGTTTTCCAGGATTTGTTTTTACACTTTTAATGGGTTATTGATTTTAAATTTATTTTGTTTGCAAAATAATTTGCGTCATTTGGATGTATATTGTATGATTACCTGAAAATTTTTTTCTTAGCTCGTGAACCATTGGTTTTGTAAACATGCTAACTATTATACTCAAAATGTTGTATAAATAGGCTTGTTTGTAATGTTTAATTATTTTATAATGCTCGCAATGAGCTAAACCAGTCCTAATCATAAAATATATTCTTGGAATAGTACAAATATATTCTTGGAATATGTGTCGTTATTATTTATACCTCTCTACCAAGATGAGACAGTTAACAACTTAAAAGTGATCAAGAGTTGTGTAAAAATGTAATCAAATTAGAATTGTTATATTTAATACTATGTGAGAATGTGAGTGTTGTGTGGCTCTTTATATACATGAAAATCCAGAATGTGACACTTGTCTTCATGTATGCCGATCCTTGAAATAGAGTTTCTGTAGTCTGTGGTTCAAAAACTTAATATTTGTTTGCAAAAACCATTTAGATATTTTAATCCACTGACTGCTAACTTCTCATCTGTTGACATATCAGATTATAGTGTGTAAAAACATTCATTTACAAGCTAATCTAAACATAGTCCGGTTGGTCCTGATAATGTTTATTAGTATATTTGACATCAATGCTTTTGGATTAATTTTAGAAATATATTCGGATATTCTTTCTGTGTCTCAACAGGGCATGAGTTAGCGATAGAATAAAAGTAAGCTGGTACAATCTTAAGTAAATAAAACGCAGATTTCTGGTTTTTTGTTTTATTGAATGCAACAGTGGATGGATATTGATGGTTTGGCAATTGGACAAAAACCCATCAAATAACCATCGAGTGCAATTATTATCACAAAGTTCGAACATTTGTATGTATATAAAATGTCCTACAAACTACAAAGTACAATACACCTTAAAGCTAATAACATCCGATATCAGTTAAATGAACATGAAAATGGCGTGTGAATGAAAGATTATGTCAGAGAATCACTTTATATGTTTCCAAAACCATTTCTCTTACAAGCTGTCGTATTAAACATAATTTGCATTGTAGCTTTTGTTCTTTTACTATGCAATTATTTTGAAGGCTTTTTAATAAATGTTGCTATGGTTCGGAAAGAGTTTTTTTCCTTATTGTATTCTGTGTAGTGTTATTAGTTATGGTTCTCTGTTGTGGTATAGCAACATTTGTATAAGAAGGCCTTCAAATTGAACTCAAAACTGTTGTTTGTATCTACTTGTACTTGACTAATTTATCTTAAAATACAAATTAATCAACACATCAAAACTAGAATTGTACAACACATATCCCTTGATATACGCAGTAAATACATTTTCACTTGTGTTGATAGAAGCTGTGTAAAAAAAGGTTAGGAGCCCATAATGTGTAAAAAAGTAGATTCGATAATATAAAAAACTTCATTTGAAAATGTATTCTAAAAAATCCATAAAAAAAAGATTCACAGTTCATTTCATGCATTTTCAATTAATGATTCATTTTGAAAAAAAATCATGTTTATTGACCGCGTTAAAGTGAAAATTGTACTGTATAAATAGGGGGATAAGTGTATTTGAATGTAATATATATCTGATAATAATTTTATGCGTAGAATCTGATTAGCGTATTAATTATTTGATAAATGATCGAGAACACTCAACAGTATATCCAGAATGAAATTTTAACAATGTATCAATGAATCAGTTAAAATATGGATTTATGAAGATTTCAATCAGCAAGTATTTATTGTAGAAATTTGAATTGATGTGTCAATTATTTTATATTGGAATAAAAACTGCAATCAAAACGTCTTATTTTAATGAAAACTATTTTCAGCTTGTCTATTTCTCATTTATTACAAGCATTTTATCGTTCATGGTAATACACTTACTCAAATAATACCGGTCTGTATTGTTAATTTCGATACTAAATATTAAAAGGGCTTTCTTACATTGTAAATTTTTCTGACATGGTTTATTTTTCTAGCCCACGGTTTACTTCATCGAGTTACTTTAATCTTTTACATTCAAAGCGAGACTAAACAATCCAACCGGCGATGCACCATACCTGACTATACTCAACTAATAAATTGTGAAACACTATTTTGTTGATAATTAAATACATTATAAACAAAAAAAAAATACAATGTGTTTGTTTATTTTATATGAGTTATAAGTATAAAAATAAGAAACGTATTCCTATGAATAATAATTATCATTGATATTTATATTTTCAAAAAACTTAAGTCTAGATGAAACACAAATGTTAAATTATACGATTTCACTTCTTAAATAATAATATCATTCGACAAATCAAATATTTAAGCTTGAAAAAAATACTAAATCATTGATTTATTTTTTGAATAATTTTTCTGTCTAAATTAGAAAATCTTTAAAAAATCGATGTAAAAGATGCATTATCGATACTTCATATAAAAAATTTATTAAATTCAGAAACTAACTAGTATTTTTTCCTTTTAGCTAAATTAAACATTTATTTTTGGGGAGTTATCACTGTAAACGTATTTTTTTATTATTTTTCAATTTTAATCACATAACTTTACTAGTACAAATGTGACATAAAAAACTTCAGAACTTCTCTAACAAACACACTGCTAAATTAACAATACTTATTTTTTCAAGCTTTTCAATGAAGACTAAAATTATAAATCATTTATCCAAAATTATTCATTAGATTACACAATTCTCATGTCATGTAATAATTATAGCCAAATCTGATATTTAAGTAAGTGATCAAGACTTAGAAAAATAAAACTGACTGACAACAAACAACAGTAATAAATTATACTGTTCTAGTATATTTGGCAAGGCAATGTATTGGATAGTGAATTGATGGTAAATGTTTTGCCCATTCAAATGTGTGAACATAATGTAATAAAATATATTTCACTTATGTTATATTAAATGTTTTTGATGGATGTAGCAGGTGACTTTGGAGAAATTTTAAATTATGAATATTTATTTTTCAACAATATTTTGCAAATAATATGCCATCATAAATAACAACTTAATCAATCGCCACTCTCATAACATGCCTGACCCATTATAATGCGATAATAACCAATGTATATGTTGTGTGAAATGACTTTTAACCCTCTGTCTGCTGACATCTCAACTGTTGAGACAGCAGATTTCTTTATAAAAATATAGCCTATTTCTCAATATTGGCTGACAGTCCTTGATGGAATTTAAATATCAAATTTGAATTGTTGAAACATTGTACATTTTTACATGTTTTGTCACACACGGCCTGGATTTTACCTTTCGGTATCTTCAGGCATTCTATCACACGGAGTAAAGTTAACTGTGTATTTTATCACATATGTGAAGATGTCAAAAGACAAAAACTGGGTTGTGAGTAGCAAAACAATGCTTCAACAATTCATATTTAATATTTATCAATTTTACTAATTCGCTGCTGAGCCACATGTTTTGTTAATCACATTCCGTGTTTTGCCTTTCATTATCTTCAAGCAATTCTATCACGCCAATGCAACAGAAGTGAGTGGGTTCGTAAGTGACAAAACATGTGGAAATGTATATAGTCTAATTCGTCCTGATGACCGACCTCTATAAGTTTTCTTAACACCAACAATACTGAAGTAGTTTTTGAAACATTTGGGGTTAATATATCCTTTACAGCTCATAAGGGAATGATTTAATAACTGCACATATTTTTTGATTGATTTGGACAAAGTGTGAACTTAACGAATTTTGCTCTTCATTGCTTTATATGACAAAAAATTGATTGAATTATGCAGATGATATTTTATTGAAATTACTAGCCTACTCTTTTGTAATTGCTTGGTGATTACAGATTGAGGTTTGCACAAATAAACTGGAAACCAGTTAAGTATTGAAAAAATCAACAATCAAAAATTCACTCTCGCAAATCATCTAGGTTCGAGTTCTACGGTACCTTATAATAATGGTGGGAAATGAAATTTGTAAAATTAGTTATAAAAAAATATATATATAGTTCTTTGCGACGTGAAAAACATTGAAGGTAAGTGATGGAAAAAATTGGTTGGTAAATATTGTGCAAATAATGCAATTATACAAAAATTCAAAACACCATGTCTGAAAATTTTTCTTAGTATTTATTGTACAAAAAAGATGATAAGATTGTTAATTGGTTCATTTTACCTGAAGAAGAAATACATTGTAATTCTTTTAATTTATTACTTATTTTTATATTAAACTAAAAAAAAATATACAAAACATTTCTATTGATTCCAATCTTAATACAGTTTCTCACGAGCTTATCCACAGTTGAAGTAGTTATAAATAAACTTTATTGCAAAGTTATGATATCAACTGTTTAATGGAGATCCAAAATCAAATTTAAATTATTCAAACTATGTACCAGTATTTCATTTTTCATGACCCAGGTTTTGTTATTCAACATCTCACAATACAACCCAATACATGGATGCAATAGAACTGACAGTCAATCAACAGTTGGCATCACCTATATATAAAAAATTATAAACTCTAAAGCTAGAAACAAACAGGCCTAATTAAGTTCATTACCTTTATTCAATGAGCAGTTAAAACTTCCTAATTCTCCTTTTCTTTATCTTAAATGTGAGATTGGCTCAATTATTCTACCATTAATTGTTACATTAATAGGCTATTTAATAGTTAATCCCACAATACTGATCCCATAGTATCCCATAGTACTGATCATAAAATATATTGTAGAAATAGTACTAAAAATAGTGTTTTTATTTTTTTAAATATTATAGCTTTTCATCAAGAAGTGACAGATGGTATCTTAAAAATAATAATTTTCTATTCGTAGTTTATTATTGTGAAAATCTCTCATTACAAAGTCATTAAATTGTACAGGTTATGAGATTGCTGTTTCCAAGTTTAATGTCATTATAATCAAATCCTTTAACCCTAAAATCTCAACTGTTGAGATGGATGATTGCAGTGTGTTGATATTTGCCACTTAAATATATAAAAGAGTTGACAATGTTAAAACTTTGACAGGAGAACTATTTTTTGTAATTAATATAATCTCCCCTGATTTGTCCTAATAATCTCAATAAGTATGGTTAACATCATCAATTTTTGAAATATTCAGTGTTGGAATATCCTTACTGTGGGATCAGCTTTCATCAGATTCCTCTCGTACATAACCTATGCAAAGTGTTTACTGACTGTCACTTCAAGTGCATCCATGTTCTTGAATATATAAAGATAACAAAACACGAAACTAGGTTTGTGAAAGACATAACATGTGGAAGTGTACAAAGTTTAATTCCAACTCTCTTGCACATTTAAAATAATAGAAACAAGCCAGTATATATTTAATTTCAGCAGAAAAAGATTTTTGGTAATATGTCGGTAGATACATTTAAGGTATCTCTTCAATACAATGTTTTGAATTCATAAAGCATAATATTAAAAATCGACTTTCTTTTTCACACATTCTAGTATTCAACTAATGAGGCTGAGTAAGATGGATATAATCTCAAATTTTTTCATAACTTTGGATTTATTCTTATAAATATTGTTTTCTGATCTTTAAGCTATTTTAAATTAATTATCAAATAACATTATTAGTAGGCATTAACAATAATGGCTTAGCCGTAAGAAGGTGAAAATTGGATTTCCGAATACCTACTCGTTTTGTTTATTATAAAATATTTATTTTAAAATCTCTTGGTTCATTTTATTGAAAACGATTGATTGCTTAGAAAGTTTAATTATGATTTTGGTTGGTCACAGAAACCAATTTTTACCATATTAGTGGGGATTGAAATACTAGTTTATTATGTTTTGTTAAGACTAAGATGAGATACAACTTCTGGAATTTTTAATGATCTTTAAAATAGGTCAACAGCTGTTGACTAAAGCAGCCATTTTGATTAATATGTGATTGAGTTGAGCTGTCATTATTGTGATATTAATAATTAAATTTAATGGGTTTTATGGATATTCCCATAATAACATAAGTGCTTACTTTCATTTAAAAACTCAGCAATTCCAAAATATATTTATGTCTCAAAGTAATCTTACAATCATTGAAAGATAACAGAGTCAAAATGAAATTCAAAGCAATTAAACCATCGAAACCATCGTAAATCGAAAAAAATAACATAAAAATAATATATATTATAAAAAAAGTTGTAGGGTAGAATAAATGGCATTAACTTAATATATTTTTCTGAAAAATATTAAATCACATATTCTGGTGATTAGTTAACTTAAATTAATAACTATTTAAATAATTAATACGAATAATTGGTAAAATTAATTATTAATCAAAGACATCACCAGAACAATGGTGTACAGCACAGTTGGGACCAAGACGATATGCATGTGCAATATTATTGAATGACGCATTACGTACATTCAGTAGTTTCCAATTGTACCTCCTGACTGAGCTATAGCGTGTTAAAATACATAATATTATAGAACAATTCAGTAAAATAGAACAGTTTTCTTCTTTAAAATTGCCAAAATTTTCTATACAACATTTTTCAGGTGACATCTTCAATTTGTAAATTCATTCGCGCCATAAAACATAATGATTATCCCTTTTCTTGATTATGAATATAAACAGTATATATTCATAACACTCATATTAAATTAAATAAAGGAAATCTAGTCAACACATATATCCAATATGAAATGGGAGCATATTATTTTATAATTGTTTCTAAATAAAGTACATAAAATTATTTCCCTAACCAAAAATATGCCACATTTTGATTGTGGTCACAGAACAATTGAATCATAAAATAAAATATTTAATAATCTATAAAAAGATAGTCTAACACCTGAACAAAAATTCTCCATTATTAACCTTTTAACCACTGTTTTTACTTAAACTGTTCATGTATACGTGGAAACTAATGCTACAAGTGCCCATGTAAATTTGCGGCCATTTTGAATTGCCAGAATGTACTTAAATACGTATTTTTTTAAATGCACAAAATGTCTATGTACAGTGGATTTAAAAATTTTGAAATTTTTGCCAAAAAAACAAACATTTTTGAGCAAAAATAAATTGATAAATTTGACTTAGACACTTCTAGGATTGGGCCACAAATATTATAGTCAATGATAGGCATACAATATAGGCCAAAATTATAAATGAAACTATTTAGGGTAAATTTACAATTTCAAAATTCCCCCAATGTTTCATACTTAGAAGTTCCATTTAACATTAAATTGCAGCTTTGTCACAGTGATATGATATTTGTATTTTGCATAATTAATTGATTTCTTAGATTCCAATTTAGGATGTTTACCAATTTTATCTTTGGCAAATATATTTTCTAAGGAATGACATTGTTTTCAGCAATATGAATTAAATTTTTAAGGAGAAAAATCATATTTAAATAATCTGCAAAATTTTTTCCATTATCAAATACTGCCATATGAATAAATTCGGCAGAGATATGGCCATAGACTATTTTTGTTAAGATGCCATCATGTGACAATCGAACAGCACCTTATGTTAATTAAAAAACTTCTGTTTACCAAATAACAAAGTAAAAATATTTTTACTTCTGAGAATTCTGTATTGCATGCAAAAATAATACCTATCATGACTGTTTTCTTGGAATAAAATTAAAACATTGTTTATACACATGTAATAAAATGAGCCAATAGACAAAAAATGAGAGTAATTTTTGTGGTTAAGAGGTTAAAAATTGAGAGATCATAATGTATAGTGGAATAAAGCAACATAAAAATAAATATAAGATATTAAATAATGTTAACAAATTGAAAACATTCTTAAAGTAGTACTAGAGCAGTCAATACTCTAAACTGGGTACAGCAAAGAGGGAAATAGTCTTTAATATTAGTATATATAATATCACTGTAAAAATTTATCCATTTAGCTTACACATTTATTATTCAATAAGTTACGAATTAAATAAAATTGAGAATCATATCACCTTTAAATGGCAAGTATTGAAATAACTGAGCCAAATACTTGAGTATTGAAAATTATGCAATTTACGTTTGCATAATCATTCACTTAACAATAGAATAATGAAAACATAAAGTGTCATACTGTTGTAATAATTATTTGTTAAATCTAAAAGGATTACAATATCGTAAGCTGTCAACTTTTGGTAGATAAAATTGAATGAAAAAATTAAATACTCTTGAGAATAAATCTTTAATTAAATATGAATTGTTGTATCTTTATAAGATTCCTCATATTTTAACATCTTTTACATGCATATTTTCTTTCCAGGTTACCAAAATGTTGTATTGGGTGATTCAATTAGTAGGTTGCCAACTACTGTTAATTGTTATCAGTTGATAATGTATGCAATGAGCAAAACTGATCTGGGTCTTAAAATTATAAAACTGTATAAATATATACCCTAAAAGTGACTGTCGTATACGTTTGCAAAGCAAAACCTTTTCTAGTCATTTAAGCTATAACAGGATCAATTTATTTTTAGCAAAAGGTTTCTTTTTGTTAGTTAAAACAATATGACATACGACATTGTAATCCTTATTTTGCGATGTGTTCAAAAAATGAGACGAGATACTGCTAACATTCCACGGATATGAAAGGTGTAGTAATAAATTTTTTATCGAATCATTCGTATTCTCCACCGTAAAACAAAGTATGATATTATTCTTATTAATACAAAGAAGCCGGACAACGCAGCCACGTCAATCCAGAAGTTCGAATGATTCATCGATACCTCGTTGAGGTATTTCTTGGGACTTCTGAAATGGCAATACGACTCCGAACAGTCCAATCTCTCACGGTCGAAACCGTACACCGACAGCATTGCGCCTTCGTAACCATAACGCACATAACTAACATAAGTCACCCATCGCAAGTATTTGGGAATGGTATCAAACTTCACAAAGAATCCTGAGAAAAGCACAATTGGTATTGTCGTCACCGGGCCGAGGTACACGGCGTTCTCGATTCGCAGCGCCGCGCCCATCAAGAGCCCCAACGATTGAGACACCAGAGCCGTAAGTATGTTAATACTCGTAAACATGATGATTCTGTCAGTTTCCATTGGCTGTCCGGTCATATAGTACACTATCAATACGTAAACTCCACTGAAAACAATCTGAAACAAATAAGGTTAAACCAATATTACTAATGAATTACAGATGAGTTCCACAAAGTAACCATCAGAATACATGCAAGAAATAAGTTTATTGTCCTAGCAATTATATTGAATTTTTTTCGTGTAAGTAACTCTTTTATTAAAGTAAATTAAAATGAAAAACTTTGTTATTCCTCTTAGTGTATTATGAATGTGACATGTAAAATATTTCACTTCTTTGAAAAGCATCTTCAGTCCAACTGTATCATAAAGTTATTCATTACTCAGTAATGTTATTTAGAATGTTCAATATTCATTAAATACAACACAGTTGGTCTCAAGGTGCTTCTCAAAGAAATGAAACACGTGTCACATCTAGAACACACCAAATGGAAAAGGGAATGTATCAATTTTACAATCAAGTAGAACACTTTTATTTCTTACCTGAAATGGTAGATCAGCCAATGTTTTCGCAAAGTAGAAGGCTTTTAATGAATACCAATAGTTGAGATGCTCTCTTATAAAAACAGCCATTTCTGCAGGGACTGAAAAAAAATAGTTTAAATCACAAATACCCATGATAAAGTTTTTTGAAATCCTGTCAAGCATAGACAAACTGTTTACATTTATTTATTGATCATTACATTTTCTACTTTGTGGTGTTACCTATCACTTCTTAGTGGAAAGGCATTATAATTAAATAGTAAGACACCATGCTTAACTCATTAGTGCCGAACCCAATTGCTCACGTTAATGGCACAGGTGTCCAATTGGACACGCATTTATTGTTGTCTACGATTGATCAGAAAATTGTCAATGGATATAGTCATAAATATTGTTTCACATAAATCAGTTGACAAAGGTTCATTGCTTTACATAGACGTTACTTTGGAGTTCTGGCTAATTAAATTAAAATAATATTGGTTGTCAAAGTGTGTCATCATTTTACGGACGAGAAAACATGAACTCAAATTTTACGTAAGTATTTTTTTCCGATAATATTGATTCGAAGAATAATGTTTCTTTCATTAAATGAATTATAAACATACATCGTTTACGTTAACATATCCAAGAATTGCAATAATTTTATTTATGGTATATTTATTGAGCATTTAAATCCAGTGTGTCCATTTGGACACGTGTGCCACAAACCACTAAAAAATATTTTATATAATTTTTTTCAAAGTACTTTTATTAAAATTTTTGTAAATACATATGTAAAAGTTATTAAATTTTAGGGATATGTCCAATGATGCTGCAAAAGAAACACAAATTAACAATGCATTAGATGCACTATATGATGCAAGCGATGATGAACACATTACCGAATATAATCTATTTATAACACCACCAGACCCTGCAGTTTTAACAGATGAAGATTCAGGAGATGAGGATTGTGGCGGAACTATCGACAATTTAAATCATAGGCAATTACAAGCAACTGCACATGCAAGAGTTAGATATATAACAGAAGATAATATAGAGGAAACCAATATATATTTGGAATGTGCTAATATATGTTATATGACCACATCGACAATGTGACTTATAATTTTGACTATTTAGTAGGAAAATAAAAAAGGATTTGGGTCAAGGGTGAAATGGAATCATTCCTACCTCCATTCCCAGAACCGGATTATAGTCAATTCAAAGATAAATCTGCAAGTCAGCTGTTTGAATTGTTTTTCGATAAAAGTAGAAAATGCGATGTTGGCTTATGTATTATATGTTTTGAACGTTAACATCAGTTGATAACGCTCGCGATGAGCGAAACCCGTCCTGATCAAAAAATATATTGTGGAAATAAGTACTAAAAAATGTGTTTTTATTATTTAAAATATGCATTATTTTATATTTATATATTATATATAATATTTTTATATATTCATGCCTTTCCATCGAGAAGTGACAGTTAACACCTTAAAAGTGAACATTAACATACTGTTGATATTTTATAGAAATAAAGAATCTTAAATATATCAACGTTTTATTACATTTTAACAATATTGAATAATTCATGTAAAATTTAAAAATAAACCTGAAGTGTCAAGCGTGTCCATGTGGACACAGCTGTTTTCTACGAAAGTAAAAGTAATATTTTAATTTAAAATTTAGTTATTACTTTCATTTAACATGCTGATACATAATAAATGAAAAGAAATTATTTTTGAATCAAAAAAAAAACCTTGGCACACGGAGAACAAAATTTGTGTGTCCATCTGGACACCTGTGCCACTAATGAGTTAATACTAGTTCCACGATTTTATATTATAAAAATTGAGACCAGTTTTGCTCAACTGAAAGGTATTATGTTTTAAATAATAACAACACATTTTTCAGGACTATTTCAACAAAATATTTTATGATCAGGACCGGCTTCGCTCAGCCTTACTCAGCATCAGTTGATAATGCTCATGATGAGCGATTCCGGTCCCGATCATAAAGTATATTGTGGATATGTTGTATATTGATTTTTCAAAGAAATTGTTAGCCCTCTGGATCTCAGTATTGACAGGGTTAATGTCAGAAATACACAAAATATGGTATAAAAAATAGTATTTCCCTGTATAAACATTCTGAGAAACAAGTCTGGTATTTTCACCTCCCCTTTGAATGTATAAAGGTTAAAGAATGCTATTTCAAAATAGATTGGGGAATTAACAAAGGCTTTGCAGAATTGAACTCATATTAATAGTTTTTTGTAATAAGTATGCCTAATAAAAATCGAATGAAAAGACTTACATGTTAAGATTGTAGGCATCATTGCAGTGAACATTGTGAACAGCACGGTGAAGAAAACGCAGCCGGCGTTACTCATAACCTTGGCAGCATCATTGCCAATGTCGTAGTAGATAAATCCAATGAGCAGGCCGACGACAGCGTGAGAAACAAGCCGAAGATGCGTAAGAGTCTGATCTCTCATAATACTAAGAAATGTTCTTTTGAGCAATATCCAGAACTGCTTGAATCCTGAAGTGGGGAAGCCGGGTTTGATGGGCTTCTGCATAACACTTTCGTTGGAGTCCAGGAGAGATGTCGTGCAAGTCACCGGAGCTAAGCTGCCCACTCCTGGAACAACTTTCTCGCTGCCATTATGTGGTGCCTGATTTCCAATCTCGACAACAGAAAATTCTGCTTTACCTGAGTGACAATATTCAAATTAATAACGCTTATTCCGATTTAAAATGACTATCATTTTACAGACATGGCAATTTTTGTATAAAAAAAAAATAAGAATGTCAATCAAGCATTCTTATTGTTTTCTTCTCACCTGATTCCCTCGTGTCACTTGAGCTGCTATTTCTATTAATTTTATCTTTAGCAATATTGTTGGGCAAGACGGCAGGGCCATTCTGCTGGTTATTGGAATGAGCAGTGATGGCCAAAGCCTGCGTGTGGTTGTTGGTTGCCGCCTGAACGAGATTATTACACTTGCCATTGTTTACAGCCATTACAAGTTTGTGGACCCATTCTCCATGATCACCGCACGCTACCTCAATAACTGAAAAAGAACAAATGAAAATATATAGAGATGATTTATGATATCAACTGAAGGTGCTTGATGGAATTTCAATATCAAATTTGAATTGTTTCAACTTTGTACAATTCCGCATATTTGTCACTAACGACCCGGGTTTCGCCTTCCTTTACGCCAGTTCTGTTGCATCCCTGTGATAGAATACCTGAAGATGTTAGTGACAAAACATGTGGAATCGTACAAAGTTGTAACAATTAAAATTTGATTTAGAGATGAATTTGAAAAAAAACAGTTATTGTTCATGAGAGATGTCAAAAGAAAAACTAATTTTAAAATGCATACCAAAAATATTGACAATGAAGCATTTTAGCATATAATATGCTTTGTTAATAAACCTTCATTTTAACGTTAACTATAGAATTAAATATGAGCATTACATGTTAACGTAGAGCACTCATTTATTTTTTGAACTCGCATTGTCAAATTCAAAAGTTTTCGCGTTAACCAAACTTGTAGAGATTATCAAGATAAGTCACGATTTATTTCAAAAAAAAATTAGCTCTTTCACAAAAGTTTTTACAACATTCACTCTTTTATTTTTTAGTGTCAACTATCAACACCAACTAACAATTGTCTCGGAAGTTGAAATGATATCAGATAGAGGGTGATGGTATGTTTAATTTTATAATAATCATAGTTCTGGTAATGGTGAAAACCAAAACAGTTGTCAATTACAATTCATAAATTTTTTAGAGTTGAATATTATTGACCTTTCCCTGCTGATATCCATAAAAGATTTCTCAACACCAAATACTTCAAAAAATATTTCAGCAGTATCATTATTAACCTTCTGACCGCTGACGTCTCAACTGTTGAGACGGCTGATTTTACCGTGTTGATAGTTGACACCCGAAAATATATGAATTAACAGTGGTTATAACCTTCTTGTACTTGCTAATTTTTGAGTCAATGCATTGCATGATTTGTCCTGACAAACTCGATAAGATTGTTTCAAACCAATATTATTCAATAAATTTTTGAAGTCTAGGCATTGGAATATCCTTTAAAACGCTCAGCACAGAATGAGTCAAATATAATTATGACAGTTTAATATTTTTATTAATAAAGGTATACACAACAGGCTTTAGCACTGTTAGTAATCTTATATTTTTGAGTATCAACTATCAGCTGTCTTAACGGTTGAGACGCTAGCAGTTAGTTGGTTGATTACTAATTTTTAAGGTCAGTAAATTATACAAAATAAAAAAAACTTGATTTATATGTTCCCTCCAGCCATCAATATATTGTGATAAATAATTCAAATATGTTGGAATACATACTGTAATCAGCAGGATTGTGATAAGCCGGACAATGCAGACCCATGGATGACAAAAACGGCACTAATCCATTGGTACTTCCTTGATAGACACACTGCCCTTCGGCCAACGTGTACAGGTAGTCGAACATTTCAAATAGTCTGGCGGAAGGCTGATGAATTGTACAGATTATTGTCCTGCCACCTCGAGCTAAAGATTTCAGCAAACAGATGCATTGAAAACAAGATGAACTATCTAAACCTGACGTAGGCTCATCGAAGAACATTACAGGAGGGTTGTTGACGAGCTCCAACGCTATCGAAAGCCTTTTTTTTTGCCCACCGGATAAATTTATTGTCTTGGTATCGATGCACTCTTTCAGGCCGAGAGTTTCGATAATTTCCGCAACTACTATTTTCTTCGTCGCCGATGTCGTGTCCTTTCCCAGCTTTAAATTCGCTGAAACTGTCATGGCTTCCTTGACGGTTAGATGTGGCAGTAAGCAATCGTCTTGCATAATGTAACATGACATTTTGCGAAACCTTCGGAGACTTCTTTCTTTTCCGTTGATCAATACTGACCCACTTAAGTGAGAGGTCCTGGAAAGATTAAAAGAATAAATTAAATATCTCTTATTCTAAAATTGAGCTCAATAATACAGAAATTATTTTTGAATTATTTGAAATATACCTCGGTTTTGGCCATTTTTCATTATATCACATTAAAGATGTTAAAACACTTAATATTTTAAAAATTAATTGAATAATGTCAGTGTAAAAGAATTTAGTCGTGATTATATGAACAAATCTGGCTACCTTTTGACACAAAAATTAGCTCGTAGAAAACAGTGTTGATAAAACTATCTAATCAACTGTCTCAACAATTGAAACACCAACAGTCAGAGAGTTAAAAGAGTTAAGCTTTTCCCAGTTATATTGAAAAATAACATAACTATTTAATATGTCCAACTTGCAAACTGCTTAGCTATGTATTTGGTCAAAAAAACTTAAAAATCTTTTTATAAAGCATATCTCAGGCTCAATGTTGCCAAGGATGATTCATAACCACACTTATGTTAGATAAAGTCAAAATTATTGTTAAATATTAAAACAGAACATAAAACAACATTGGTTAAAAAAAAACATTATTTTATGCTATGTAAATGTAGCTATACCACGTGTATACAATTGATAATAGTTTAGGTAAAAAATATAACAAGCATTTTGTATACAGATTGATAAATTATTCAACAAACACCGGCACGCAAATGAAATCGACTTATTATTTTAATACGTTGAGAACAATGTGGAGTATAAAATGATTGTGGGAAGAAGTGCCATTGGCTGAAATGATTATCCTGTATTTATGTCTACAACTGTTATAACCTGTCACCTGCTGAACCACATAAACAATTTCCCAACGATGAATTCATTTATGTTGGTTTGAATATGACATAGATATAATAAAAACGAAACAACAATTTGCAATGACTTATTGGCAATTTCTTAAAAAAGGTAAGACTTATAAACTTTTAAAAAATAGCAAAAAGTCTCAAATAATCAATAGCATATATAATAATTTATCTTACTTATAACCGGCGAGAATATTCATAAGTGTGCTTTTGCCGGCACCAGAGGGCCCCATGATAGCCGTCAACTCCCCGGAAGTAAACTTTCCATTGACTCCTTTGAGCAGCGTCTTATATCCTCGTTTCCTCCCTTCTGACACCGAGTAAGACATATCGGTGAACTGTATCTCGACAGGAGGTCTTTTTGGTAAATGCGTGAGGGCTGTGACAGGTCGCTTGTGGTTTTCGTCCGCAATGTTGGGAACCTTCCGCACCAGCACTCCGCTGCTGACAGATCCATTACAGATGTTGTTCTGGGAGCCACTGAGAAAAGGGAAAGAGTTTTATTAACTAAAGTACAATATAAAACAAGAAGTCTACACTATTGTTATCGATTTCAAAACCCTTTAAGAATTCATCATTTATAAAAACAGCTAGCATATTAGTGTTCTTATCAGTGCCAACTTTTGAAGGTATTTAATTCATTGTACTCAAAGATTGTTTGCCTTTGATTTGCTTTGTGAAGCAATAGAAAACAGACAACTTCAGGTTCTACGATAACTCTTTTAGTACTCCATTTCACTTAAAGCTATCTCTCTTTCTTCACATCCAATAACTGTGGTCCAGAGATATCTTTACCAAATGACTCTTTGGTAGCTCTAACAGCATCAGCCGAGTACACAACGGCAATTACTTTCATGTCCAAGAGATCATCTCTGACTGTTTTAGATGGCGCTAAGATTAATATTTGAACTGGTGTAAATGAATAAATTTATTTGCATGATTGAGTTATTCATTTTCCACCCCTTAGCGAAGCAGATCCTACCCTATTCACTATTTTCCAACCCCAACTATTAATGTAACAAGATAGAAAACGTGCTTGAGTTTTATATCACATCTGAAGTCTGCGAAAAAATTGGTGCATGGCATGCAAAAAGCTAGCCACCCTTAGATTAGACAAAAGGATTTAAAGAGTTTCAAAAGTAATATACTACAAGGATTTCTAAAGTCTTGTTATTAAATTACAGTGAAAAATTAGCAATGTATTTTAATTCTATTCTATATCTAAAACAGTAATTAGGGACAAAAAATTTGGAATTCTACACTGTTTCATTGACTCAAAATTCCGTTAAGCACCTTCAGGCGACATTGCAAATTCACAGTATTGATGATAATCAAGTGATTCTACAATCAGATGGTTGAACAGTGATTCTGGTGTGAGGCCACTAGAGGATTTTTCTGCGATCACCAACAACTGGAAGTCAGTCAGTTCAGTGGAAGAGAAAACTGTTAATAAATAACGTCTTTTATTGATGACAGGTTGTAGTATATATTATATTAATGCAGCCATAAATGGTCTTTTCAATTTTCCATAAATACCCATCAGACACCTAACAGCTTAACTTTTAAGACTTGAAAGCTTGCTGAATCGAAGAACTGGACCAACGTGTCTCTAGTCTATACAGCATTGTTACCAGATGAGCAATTTCAACTAAATAAATTTAACCCTTTCTCCGCCTGACCACGCAAGTGCCCAGAATTTTCAAGAAATAATTAGACACTGAATATAACATATAAAAATCGAATACACTACATTAATAACACTTATTTATAAACCGATTAATAATTAATGCGTACATAATATATATTGCAAGGAGAATCTGCGTGAACAAGAGGTCCAAACATCTTCATATTTGATCATTATCACTCTGTATGTGGAGCATATGGCCACCACATATCGCCTTCAATTAATCGCTTATAGCAAATTTTAAGTTAATTGAGAAACGAATTTACATGTAATCATACAAAATATCGTACTATATAAATAAGTATTTTTTATTTGAAATAAGTAGATATGTAATTTCAAAAGGTCTTTAACATTGTATTTGTTTACTATTTTGAATTAGTATTTGTAAATAATTTCATTAGTTCTTGGACCATTTGTTTTTTACACCTGGTAATTATAAATTCAAAATTATGTATAAATAGTCGTAATAAGTTGATATTGCTCGCAATGAGCGAAACCAACACTGTGGGAATCGTACCAAACATTGCGTTTTGTTATTTAAATATAATACCTTTCCACCAAGAAGTTACAGTTGCACCTGAAAAGTGATATATATTTGTTGAAAGAATATTTGTTAATTCATAATATTGGTTACAGTGATATTATTCACAACAAACGGAATGTAAAATGTAACGAAAGTTGTTATTAAATTTGAGAAGCGCAATTGTCATATTTATTTGAGTTCAGGGCCTATGTTGTTGATCATAAAAATAGGTCATCAGTACTATCGGTAGTGATGTTGTGTTAAATTGAAAAGCGGTGAGGCGCTACGTATTTTAATTAACCCCAACCCATACCAAAAATATGTGTGAGAAAGGAATATGGCGTGAAGACTAAAAAAATAAAAATGAATTCAACATGTCGACATTAAACGTATTGGAATATAGTTTCAATTGTATTAGAATAAGATATATATATAATCGCTACTTTTTTATTTTTAATGATAATTATCGGTTAACTTTGAGCCCATTATCTCAGTACACTCTCCCTCGTTTTACGCGATACCCATTTTACGCGGTCGGTTTTTTTTTTAAGTCAAACACATTTTGTGGATGCGTCACAGAAACACGTATGTTGCATCAGATTACTCCCACTTCTAGGACCAGATGTCTGTAGCCCCCTCAATTGCTACTCGATTTTTATTTTATGGAACCTATCTTCTGTTTTAGTATGAACCCGAAGTCTCGATTTACGCGGTTTCGATTTACGCGTTCTCTATTGGAACGTATATACCGCGTAAATCGAGGAATGAGTGTATATAGTTGTTGCATAGGCTGTTTTGGTTAGGCTGAAAAAAGCTTGCATTGGAACCTCGATCTGATGTTCGCACATTCATCGTTTCCCTGAATTTATTGGAACTTTTTTATAGCCCCGGGAAAAATACGCATTCACCGTTTTGTTGGTGGGCTCTTAACCCGATGGTTGCCACAGACGAAATATCTCGTCAAATGACGAAGTGTTCGTGTTGCTACAAACGTGATGTCTCGGAAATACGTTTGGCAGCATGTGCGTCGCATACATTTATGATTTTATTATTGTGACAAGCATGATACATCAGTTTTCATTTAAATTATGCCAACTGATTATTACATAGAAAATTTCTTACCAGTTATTATTTAATGACAACTGTATGTTGATGTTTGTTACTTGAAACCGGAATTGTACAATTACTATCAACAATTATTGCGTGATACTAGATAATTTTTTTGATGCAAAGTATCTTCTATCTTATAATTTAAGAGCATATCATTACAAACTTCTTTTAACCGAATGGTTGCCACAGACAAGATATCTCGTCAAATGACGCAGTGTTCGTGTTGCCACAAACGAGATTATCACGGAAGTAATTTTAGTAACGTGTACGACTCTGCCTGACAATGAAATTTTAAAACTGGTTAATTTCAAGAGTAAACTCTAAAAATCAGTGCAGGATATAATATTTTGTAAGTAAATTATAATTTCTTTCCTAACACAACAAACACAGTTTTTTTTGTTGATCAAAAATATTCAGCCTGTAAGCACTGCGGCGTGATTTATTTGCAGCTACGAAATGGTTAAAAAGCGATTAACTAGATTTCCACTGTAAACGCATATTATCGATTTAATATCTGATAATATAATATATATATATTGGCGAAATAATTAAGATTAGGAGCCGCTACTTCGGAGCAGTGGTTGTCAACTTCTTTACTAAATTGGCTACCCGAACAGCGTGCGTATTACGACGGGCATATACCTAAAAAAAATCTTCAAATCAAATTATCAGATCACAGTGTGTGACCAGTGTCGGATTATCCCATAATCATAAGAGACGCGCGCTTGGGGTGTAAGAACCTTGGGGCCGTAAAATTGGCTTAAATTATATCACCCCCACATTCTCAATTCTACATGTATTATACTTGTACAGTGTGTTGTAATGATATTGCAACATTTTTTCAACAGAATAAATAATAAATGCATTGTTTTTCACGGTGAAAAAAATAGCAATGTATTTTAGTTCCACAAAATTATTATTTTTAAGACATATTATAGTTGATAGCTAGCCTATTCTTTGTGATAGTCGATAGCCGCCTTTTTAGTTTCATTTACAATTTTTAGTTTTATTGCGAACAAGAAACAAGCTATGTCGTTAAAACAGGAGAGAAGATGTATTGTGTACCTTTTCTACACAGCTATATATAGATAGGCAAATTTTCGTTTAAGCATAGTTCTGACGATGGCGTGAACCGAAATAGCTATCAACCATATCTTAAAAAATAATAATTTTGTAGAACTAAAATACATTGCTATTTTTTCACGGTGTTATAATGGAGTTCTACCAAGTGAATGCCAATTCAATTAATACATTGTTTTTCAGTTGACGTATTCATTGGAAACGTCTTGGACGTTGATAATGAAATATTTGTGATTAAAGATGTAACAAATAGCAAAAGTACATTTCAAGCGAAAATGTTTTTTCAGTAGTGAAAATATAGTTTATCAATTCATACAGCGAAAATGTACTAAGCATGTCAATGATAGTAACATAATGTTGTTTGTAACCGGAAAGTATATATTATATTTTAACTAATGATAATGTGATAAGATATTATGAGAATATGTTAGGATGTGATTTCACTTAAATGTTAATAAAAAATATTTTTACTTAAAATACACCATCGCTGTAATGTACATGGACATTATTTAAAAATCTCGCATAAATTTGGCGAAGATTTTTTTGCCATAAAAAAAATACGGTTTTCAAATTCATTATCCGCCACTGCATGTGATACTAACTTGGTATAACAGATTATTAGTTGATTTGTCTTATGTACGCTAATAAACCTTATCTGGCATTTAAATGCTCGTAAGCTTTGGTTGCCGACCACTGATCGAGAGGTTGCATTTATAATTTTTTCGTTTCGTTTTAAAAAAAAAGTTTATTGCGCTAACATGACAATTTTTCTAGAAGGAATGTGAAACGAAAAAAAATCGTTTAGCAGTAAGTCTCAGAAAATGTTTGTAAAAAGCGACGTCTGCCAGTGGCGTCGTTTTGGAAGATACAAGGAAAACACTACATTTTCGATAAATGTACAGAAAATACATTTTTTTTCGATTTGGCAGCTTTGAAATGAAAATATAACTTTAAGCAGAAATCGATAATTGATTTTTTCAATAAAAAATAATTAAATATTAAAGCTATTTATTAATATGAAGAAATAAAAATGATTCATACTGTACTATACTTGTTTCTTCCTTTCAATTATATTTTTTTCGATTATCCGGATTTGTCCAAATCCGAACTATGTTCATCCCCATTTAGTCCGGAAAATCGAAGTTCTATTAAATATCATAAAATAACTTAAAAAATAATTGCGTCATTGTAAAAAAAGTTTGTTAAAAATCTAGACCATTTCGTTTCGGACTTCAGTTCAGTCACGTTTGGTTACATGTGTCAAAATTCGAGTTGACCTTTTTAATACTTGTCAGTCTAACATTACATTGATTTATCATCGCATAAAATACAAAATGTAATTAATATGATCGAGTTCGAAAACAAACGGAGCAGGGAAATAAAAATAAACCGTATGATCAAGTATCCATTATTCCAATTTGAAATGACTGGTATTCTTAAATTTAAATTCAAAAAGAGAAACTAATGAGTTTTAACCATTAAACGCCCATGCGCGTAGCTCGCTGACCAAGAATTTTCGCTCGATCATGAGCTGTCATAAAAGTAACTACACCTTAAAAACAATAAACCTTTTAAGGTGTCCACTGACACTTCTTGATGGAAAGGAATGATATTTTAAATTACAAAACCGCATTTTTAGTAATATTTCTAGAATATATTTTATGATCAGAGCGGTTTCGCTCTTAACTGGTCAGTTGATAATGCTCGCGATGAGCGAAACCGGTCCCGATCATGAAATATGCTGTGTAAATATTATTGAAATGTGTTTTTATTATTTAATAAACGAGTAAACCTATTTAGGTAAAATATTAAGAAATAAAACGATTGCTCCAAATTTGTAATATTTACATAAAATATATGTACTTCATTAGATTTTTTCAATACAACAAAAATGTCTTAAAATTAAACGGAATTGAAAAAAAAATGTATTTATTCGTACTCCAAATTTCGAAACATTTTTGTATACATAAACCAACATTCAATTTCTAGTAACAATTAATTACACTGTTTTATTACGGCCTGTTGATAATAATATGATTATAACTCGGCCTAAGTGTCAATTATGGAACGAAAATAAAACTTTGATTCTGTATCTTGAATTCATATTTAATGTAACCTTATGTTTATATTTTGAACAGTATTATTAAAAAAAATTTAATCATACCGCAGAATGAGCCACGCTCATTGATCTCGCACGAAAGCGTTGGGCGTGTAAAGGTTAAATATTGGAGGAGTGCTATCAAAATAAAATCAGTGAGCTATTTATTGTGAATTGACGACAATTACTGGCAATTGGTTATTATTATTTATTGACTTTTTTTGACCTGTGATCTATGTTTAAATTATTGTTAATTCTTGCTTACATTTCTTTATTCACACGAAATGTACCGTGTAAGCGCCAATTACGGTACATCTTTTCATTCGCGGGGGTAGGTTGGCAGCATTGGCGAATAATGATTGCAAGATGGCGGCAAAGAATACAGCACTTAATCATTGTTTTCACTTGAAAAATACTGACACAATAAATGATGAATTAACCTACCTAATTTCGAAACTTCAGTTGTTGTTCAGAGGTTATTTCTTGATATACGAGAAGATATTTATTTATCTATAAAAAGGACTCAAATAATATGCGCCTGTGGAGTTTTCTTCGTGCGCTCGCTACAAAGCATTCAATAAAGAAAAAAAAATCAATTGAAATTGATAACACTTTTAAGGTGTTAACTGTCACTTCTTGGTGGAAAGGCATGCCATTTGAAGTAATAAAAACATATTTTTTTAAATAATGATAATTGAATAAACTATTTCACTATCTATTGCCTCCTTGACGTCGGTGTTAAACGTTGGTTATTAATTTTTAATTTTTATAAATTATACAATTGCTTTTAACGCATTCCCTGCTGAGCCGTTCAAAGGATATTCCAACACTTAGACTTCGAAAAAATATTGAGTAATATTGGTTTGAAACAACCTTACTGAGTTGGTCAGGACAAATCGAGCAATGCATCAACGCAAAATTTAGCGAGTACAAGATGGTTTTATCCACTGTTAATTCATATATTTTTGGGTATCAACTATCAACACAAAAAAATCAGCCGTCTCAACCATTGAGACATTAGCAGTCAGCGGGGTCAATTCAATTCATAAAATAACTTTCTTTTTAACCATTTGAGTAGTATGGACGTACATGTACGTTCAACGCTTTTCATCTCGTGTCATTTATTACGTGTAGCCATTGACATATATTTTTAAATTAAACTATCATGATTTGTACGGATATGTGTACCAGATATATCCATCCGTAATCTTGTTAAGTTCCTTAATTTTATTTATTATTATTATCTAAACAAATATGGATTTGGATACCAGATATATCTATCAGTAATCATTTTAAGTTCCTTAATTTTATTATTTATTATTATCTAAACAAATAAGGATTTGCATCCGTAATCTTATTAAGCTCCTTAATTTTATTATTTATATTATCTAAAATGGAACTGAAAAAAATTTGATCACAAAAATGAGAACAAAATAATCACAAGAACGAGACAAGAATGATACCAAACACTGTTTTATATTGCTAGACGTAAGTTTATTATTTTTTCTAGTGTTTGTTCAGAAAATTTTATTGTGCGCACACATTTTTGGGGCCAACAAACAAATGCAGGTTCTTAGAGATAAATATGTTTGCATAAACTCTGTACAAAACCACAAAAACAGTTGGTGCCCATGTACTTACACTAAACACGCAAAATATGTACATAAATTAGTAGTTTTGCAATTACGCTGGTATAATATTTAACGTTTCTATCGTGAAACAATAAGTGAGAAATTCGTTATACTTTGGAAATTGCTTTATGTAAATTCATTTTCAAACTAAAATGGCTAAACTATCATTCAGATGATTGTATTGGTGTCAAACAACCAGTGATTGTTAATTTTATTTTCATCTATACCAGTGGTCAGTAACCTTTTGAGACTGGGTAAAAAAATCAATTTATATAAAAAATATTTTAACTTATTTTAAATTATGTATTATATTATAAAAATAAATATATATATATATAATACTTTTAATGTGTTAACTGTCACTTCTTGATGGAAAGGCATGATATTTAAAAAAATAAAAAAAAATTTTTTTAGTTCTTATTTCTACAATACATTTTATGATTTGGACCGGTTTCGCTCATCGCGAGCATTATCTATATAAAAATTTACATTCGGTTACTTACTACGTAAAAGTGTTAGCATTATTAATCAATAATAATGAGTAAAAATCATTATTAATTTTTAATTTTCAAACATTTTCAATTCATAAATGACTTGATTAAAAAAAAATAATTTAAAAAAAATCGCATAAATTCAAAACCGCATAAAAAAGGAATAGGTGTACATGTATAAGGATAATTTCATAATTTGATACCATTTTGTATATATCCATTGAATTTAAATTCCTTCCTGTTTATTTATACATTCCACTTCTAGTTTCAGTGACTTATGTACAAATTTCGTATGGATAAACAAACATTTTTACTGGAATGGCAATGAATTCAAGGTAACCCAAAACTCCCACATTGCAAAAAGCAAATCGTGTGTATCTTTTTGTAGGCCAATCTTGAAAAACTTAAAAGAAGTCAGCGATTTTAGAAACGAGATTAAAATATCAAATATGCAAACGTTTGAGGTTGGCTACAATGTCTATGTACCCTCAGAAAAATAATAAAATCAGGAATAAGCATTTCGAACTACTTTCTTTCTTGTTATCGAATGTTGTTATATATTCCAGGGTTGTGGAGTTGTTAAAGTCTTCGACTCTGGCATTAACCAACAACACGTTTCCGACTTAAAAAAAAATATCTTATTGATTTAATTGGCATTCACTTGGTAGAACTCCATTATAACACGTTGAAAAAAATAGCAATGTATTTTAGTTCTACAAAACTATTTTTTTAAATATAGTTGATAGCTATTTCGGTTCACGCCATCGTCAGAACTATGCTTAAACTAACATTTGCTTATCTATGTATAGCTGTGTGGAAAACGTACACAATACATCTTCTCTCCTGTTTTAACGACCTAGCTTGTTTCCTGTTCGCAATAAAACTAACAATTTTAAATGAAACTAAAATGGCGGCTATATCAATAAGTTTACATATGGCATGGAAATGATCCATTACAGAAACAAAGAGACACCAGTCAGAGGAGTCAATAATGGTGACCGACATACATTAGTTTGTTCGTTAAGAATCCTTAGTTGATATCTATTGATCTCCAGCTGTTCCAAAGCCGTCATCCTGCGAACCTTACTAGAAAGATGCAAACACTTAGGCGCTGAGTTTGAATTTATTTATAAACTATATTTTAAAAAATAGTCTTGTAGAACTAAAATACATTGCTATTTTTTTCAGCGTGTTAAAGATTATCTTTATTAGATTTCTTTCCTACCTTTACTATTTATGTGCATTACAATACATATTAACCAACCAATCCGGCAAATTTTTCTTTGAGATATTCTTTAAAATGGAGTTATCAAAGAGTCGCTATTTTTTCACGACTCTAACTCCGACTCACAGCCCTGATATATTTTTTGAAATATCGTTCTTTATGTAATTGACTGAGTTGGAATTTACGAGGCAGAACTCCATTATAACACGGTAAAAAAAATAACAATGTATTTTAGTTCTACGTTTTAATTATAAGATATAGTTAATAGCTATTTCGGGTCAACCATCGTCAGAACTATGTTTAAGCGTAAATTTGATTATCTATATATAGCTGTGCAGAAAAGGTACGCAATACATCTTCTCTTCTGTTTTGGCGTGACGTGATGACTTCTGTGATGGCGTGATCCGAAATAGCTGTCAACTATATCTTTAAAGAATGTGTAGAACCAAAATAAATTGCAATTTTTTCACCGTGTTATAATAGAGTTCTGCCTAGTAAATGCCAATTCAGTCAATTACATAAAGAACGATATTTCTATTTTATATATATAGATAAGTAAATATACGTTTAAACATAGTTCTGACGAGGGCGTAAGCCGAAATGGCTATATATATATTTAAAAAAAATGTAGAGCTAAAATATTATACATTACTATTTTTCCACCGTGTTATAATGGAGTTCTACCAATTAAATGCCAATTCAATCAATAAAACTAGGATGTTAGAAAAGAGCAGAAGATATTGTGTGCTTATTATATATAGATAAGTAAATATACGTTTGAACATAGTTTTGACGAGGGCGTAAGCCGAAATAGCTATCAACTATATATTTTAAAAAATTGTAGAGCTAAAATACATTTCTATTTTTCCACCGTGTTATAATGGAGTTCTACCAAGTAAATGCCAATTCAATCAATAAAACTAGGATGTTAGAAATGATGAGAAGATATTGTCTACATACTGTTATATATAGATAAGTAAATATACGTTTAAACACAGTTCTGACGAGGGCGTAAGCCGAAAGAGCTATCAACTATTGTATATACCTTATAATTTTCGAATAGACAATTTTGAAGAATATCTCAATGAAAAATTTGACGGATTGCTTGGTTGATCTTTAATTTAATGCACATAAATAGAAAAGGAAGTAAAAGCTGACAAAATTAAACTTTTTTTTAGTCGGATTTGTGTTGACTCCGACTTCGCAACCCTGGTGAAAGCTGTCTCGTCATTTGCTGCTAATATAGATTTTCGCCGCATACTTTTTTGGGGTTAATCGATCATTCGGATTGTTTTATAAAAAACACAACAATAAAAAACATGTTGTTTAATTTGTGTCTCGTGGATTGACGGATAACAAATAAAAAACGAGATTCTATATCCAATTATGCGAAGGGGTGTTTTGCGCTACGGATATAGAATTGGACACGCTAATCAATCGGGATTGAAATGTGAAAATAGCGCTTCGTTCAACGATAGAGTAGGGTTGTCAGATTTGCCTTGTGAATAGAGCTTTCGAAAGCCTACTTTTTTATATATTGTATAATATTTAGTAACACAAAGCATAGCACCATTTGAACAAATTATTATATTATTAAGGTCGGTTTCGCAAGCATTGTCAACTGATGACTAAATAAAAACACATTTTACTTTATGATGTCGACTGAATGTCCTTGGAGAAATTTCAATATCAAATTTGAATTGTTAAAACTTTGTACGATTCCACATATTTTGTCACTAACGACCCGGGTTTCGCCTTTCAGACACATCACTCGGATGAAACATAACTGATGACTGTCAAAAGTTTTAATAATTCAAATTTTAAATGTTTTCGTACTTATATCTACAGTATATTTTATGATCAGGACCGTTTTCGCTCATCGCGAGGATTATCAAATGATTTATTGCAGAAATAAGTACTAGCATTTGTTTTTATTGTTTAAAATTTCATGCCTTTTTATTAAATGACAATTAACACTTTAAAAGTGATTTTTTTATTCCAAAAATAAAGATGAATCAGTTGTTTGAAGTTTGAGTTATCTAAGTACCAACAACTAAGTGTAGAATACTATTTCTACAACTCTTTAATATAAATATTAGGACCGGTTCTGTTCATCGTGACCATTATCAAGTGACACAAGATTGTGTCTTATTTATTTAAATAAAATTTCTCTCCACCAAGAAAGGATAATATCGACTCTTGGTATATGCATTGTTATATTAGGCAGACCATAATAAATCAGCTTTATCCACACTATTCAATGTATTTTGATGGGGATACAGATTTTCATGATTTTTTTTTCTTTCAGACAGTGGCTCCCAATCTGGGCGCACTAGCCCCTCAAAGATATTTTTATTCTTTAACGTGTAATTAAATAAAATGTGAAAAAATACATATAAAGTTTTTGTAAATTATATACAATCTTTTATTTTGACAATGCTTCTTAATTTACCCAAATATAATGAATAGTTTTAGAGATATAATTATTTTTAGAACACCTACAGGTCGCGCGAATTTTTCATAAAAAATGCTTGGGCGGTTAAATGTTAAAATAAAGCAATTATTATTGTGTTGCAGTTGTAATTAATCATTGGGGGTTGATCGCGAATTGTTTGTGGCATCCTTGCACTAGGGCACAACCCACGCAAAACATCAAATCGTAAAATAACGAGTCAAATAACGTATGTGACGCACGCTCCCGTATATTGCGTCAGTTGCCTTCAACAAAACAATATAGATCGATACAAACGTTCTGAAAGTGAACAGGTTAAACGCAGCAGTTACTTTTATAAGCTTTGAATAAACAAGTGATTTAAATGTCTGTGAAGTAACGCTAACCGGCAAACTCCTGACAACATTTGTATCTGGTCTATGAAATTAATGTTTAGAGCAGTAGTTCTCACGTGAAATTCCACTGTGGCTGCATTGTAAACATCAGCTATCCTATGGAAATATCTCGTGGCCGCACCAAATGTGATAAAAATAGTTTCGATATGAATGATCTTTCACTATATACAGTTGTAGGTAAAATCGACATAATTAATAAAGCAATTGTTGTTAATTCTTTATATTGAATTGATTCATGGTCAAAGTATAACTTCAACCAAACTTTTTGAACAGTTATATTAATAAAACGGTGCTTCACTTTAACTCGACTAAATGCTGGATAATTCAGGTTTATTCAATCAATTTTTAAAAAAAAAATAATTTTACAAATTCATTTGTTAAAACACATTTATTAAAATATCAATATTTACTATAAAATTTGGTGGCCACACATGAGAACCACTGGTTTAGAGTGATTAATTCACTAAACATGTCAACTCTAATATCATAAATTCGCAATGTTGTCCTATGATTTCAATGACAATTATGAAACCAGTTAAGATCATTGGAAAGTCATTTTAGGATGCTAACTGTCCTTGTAGAAAGGCGTTATACTTGTTGATTGAATTGGCAGAACTTACTTGGTAGAACTGCATTATAACACGGTGAAAAAATAACAATGTATTTAAGTTCTACAAAAATTATAGGTATACAGTTGATCAACCCGTCAAATTTTTCATTGAGATATTCTTCAAAATTGTCTATTCGAAAATTATAAGGTATATACAATAGTTGATAGCTATTTCGGCTCACGCCATCACAGAAGTCAACACGTCACGCCAAAACAGAAGAGAAGATGTATTGCGTACCTTTTCTACACAGCTCTATATACTATAGATAAGCAAATGTACGTTTAAACATAGTTCTGACGATGGCGTGAGCCGAAAAAGCTATCAACTATCTTCAATCTTTAAAAAGTTTGTAGAAGAAAAATATATTGTTATTTTTTCATCGTGTTATCCTAGTTTTAACCTGTGATAATAAATTCTAAAATGTGGCAGTAGATTTTATGTATTATATTTCTGAAGTTAGAGTTAATCTGTTTTTTTTTTGTTTTTTTATATTGTGTGTGAATAAACGTAAATTAGTATCGTATGAAGATTTATTGAAAATTTCGTTAACCTTCCGCAACAGTCTTAGAAGCGGTGATGGGTTTATATTATTTTGGTCATCAAAAATGTCATTGGATTGCTGATATCAATTTATTTCTAATTGTTCTAATTGTTATGTAAACATGTGTGTAATGAGTTTAAAGTTCTGTTATGCGATTCCTTTATGAGATGGTTTAGGCATTGTGAATCCGTTTTTTTTCGCTTGTTTTTGACAACTGTGAATCCATCACTCCGAC
>JAHFWJ010000668.1:0-11325 GCA_028555115.1 Himalopsyche japonica
TCCTCATAGTTTGACAGGCAACACTTTGTATTTTAAAGCAGGGATAGCCAACTCGTACTTTTAACGTACATACAAAGTCAAAACATTTTCTGTCATAACTTCCTTGAAATACATCAGAACGCCCTGAATCAAACGTCTCTGTCTTTGTTGAATGATTCCTCACAGTTTGACATGCAACACTTGGTATTTCAATGAAGGGATAGCCAACTCTTTTTTTTCGCGTACGTTCAAAAGTGAAAATGTTTTTATGTCATAACTTCCCTGAAAATAATCAGAACGCCTCGAAATAAAGTTCATTTTCTTTGTGGCATAATTCCTCACAGTTTGACATGCAACACTTGGTATTTTAAGTCAGGAATAGCCAACTCGTACTTTTCACGCACGTACAAAAGTCAAAAGTTTTTCCGTCACAACTTCCTTGAAATACATCATAACGCCCTGAAACAAACGTCTCTGTCCTTGTTGCATTATTCCTCACAGTTGGACTTGCAACACTTGGTATTTGAAGGCAGGGATTGCCAACTCGTTTTTTCGCGTACGTATATATGAACTGTTTTCTGTCATAACGTCCTTGATAACCATCAGAACGTCCTTGAACAAAACGATTTCTCTTTCTTGCGTTAATCCTCATAGTTTGACAGGCAACACTTGGTATTTTAAAGCAGGGATAGCCAACTCGTACTTTTAACGTACATACAAAAGTCAAAACATTTTCTGTCATAACTTCCTTGAAATACATCAGAACGCCCTGAATCAAACGTCTCTGTCTTTGTTGAACGATTCCTCACAGTTTGACATGTAACACTTGGTATTTGAATGCAGGGATAGCCAACTCTTTTTTTCGCGTACGTTCAAAAGTGAAAATGTTTTTATGTCATAACTTCCCTGAAATTAATCAGAACGCCTCGAAATAAAGTTCATTTCTTTTGTGGCATAATTCCTCACAGTTTGACATGCAACACTTGGTATTTTAAGTCAGGAATAGCCAGCTCGTACTTTTCACGCACCTACAAAAGTCAAAAAGTTTTTCCGTCACAACTTCCTTGAAATACATCATAACGCCCTGAAACAAACGTCTCTGTCCTTGTTGCATTATTCCTCACAGTTGGACATGCAACACTTGGTATTTAAAGGCAGGGATTGTCAACTCTTTTTTTTCGCGTACGTTCAAAATTGAAAATGTTTTTATGTCATAACTTCCCTGAAATAAATCAGAACGCCTCGAAATAATGTTCATTTTTTTTTGTGGCATAATTCCTCACAGTTTGACATGCAACACTTGGTATTTTAAGTCAGGAATAGCCAACTCGTACTTTTCACGCACGTACAAAAGTCAAAAAGTTTTTCCGTCACAACTTCCTTGAAATACATCATAACGCCCTGAAACAAACGTCTGTCCTTGTTGCATTATTCCTCACAGTTGGACATGCAACACTTGGTATTTGAAGGCAGGGATTGCCAACTCGTTTTTCGCGTACGTATATATGAACTGTTTTTCTGTCATAACGTCCTTGATAACCATCAGAACGTCCTTGAACAAAACGGTTTCTCTTTCTTGCGTTAATCCTCATAGTTTGACAGGCAACACTTGGTATTTTAAGGCAGGGATAGCCAACTCGTACTTTTAACGTTCATACAAAAGTCAAAACATTTTCTGTCATAACTTCCTTGAAATACATCAGAACGCCCTGAATCAAACGTCTCTGTCTTTGTTGAATGATTCCTCACAGTTTGACATGAACCACTTGGTATTTTAATGCAGGGATAGCCAACTCTTTTTTTTCGCGTACGTTCAAAAGTGAAAATGTTTTATGTCATAACTTCCCTGAAATTAATCAGAACGCCTCGAAATAAAGTTCATTTTCTTTGTGGCATAATTCCTCACAGTTTGACATGCAACACTTGGTATTTTAAGTCGGGAATAGCCAACTCGTACTTTTCACGCACGTACAAAAGTCAAAAAAGTTTTTCCGTCACAACTTCCTTGAAATACATCATAACGCCCTGAAACAAACGTCTCTGTCCTTGTTGCATTATTCCTCACAGTTGGACATGCAACACTTGGTATTTGAAGGCAGGGATTGCCAACTCGTTTCGCGTACGTTCAAAAGTGAAAATGTTTTTCATCATCGTAACTTCCCTGAGGTGAAATCAGAACGCCTCGAAATAAAGTTCATTTTCTTTGTGGCATAATTCTCGTTGATTTGACATGCAACACTTGTGTATTTTAGACAGGGATAGCCAACTCGTACTTTGGCACGTTCATACAAAGTCAAAACATTTTCTGTCATAACTTCAGCAAAATACATCAGAACGCCCTGAATCAAACGTCTGTCTTTGTTGAATGATTCCTCACAGTTTGACATGAACCACTTGGTATTTTAATGCAGGGATAGCCAACTCTCTTTTTTTTCGCGTACGTTCAAGTGAAAATGTTTTTATGTCATAGTTCCTGAAATTAATCAGAACGCCTCGAAAATAAAGTTCATTTCTTTGTGGCGTAATTCCTCACAGTTTGACATGCAACACTTGGTATTTTAAAGCAGGGATAGCCAACTCGTACTTTTAACGTACATACAAAAGTCAAAACATTTTCTGTCATAACTTCCTTGAAATACATCAGAACGCCCTGAAAGAAACGTCTCTGTCTTTGTTGAATGATTCCTCACAGTTTGACATGCAACACTTGGTATTTTAATGCAGGGATAGCCAACTCTTTTTTTTCGCGTACGTTCAAAAGTGAAAATGTTTTTATGTCATAACTTCCCTGAAATTAATCAGAACGCCTCGACATAAAGTTCATTTCCTTTGTGGCATAATTCCTCACAGTTTGAAATGCAACACTTGGTATTTTAAGTCAGGAATAGCCAACTCGTACTTTTCACGCACGTACAAAAGTCAAAAAGTTTTTCCGTCACAACTTCCTTGAAATACATCATAACGCCCTGAAACAAACGTTCCTGTCCTTGTTGCATTATTCCTCACAGTTGGACATGCAACATATGGCATTGAAGCGCGAAGGTTGCCAACTCGTTTTTCGCGTACGTATATATGAACTGTTTTCTGTCATAACGTCCTTGATAACCATCAGAACGTCCTTGAACAAAACGATTTCTCTTTCTTGCGTTAATCCTCATAGTTTGACAGACAATACTTGGTATTTTGAAGCAGGGATAGCCAACTCGTACTTTTAACGTACATACCAAAGTCAAAACATTTTCTGTCATAACTTCCTTGAAATACATCAGAACGCCCTGAATCAAACGTCTCTGTCTTTGTTGAATGATTCCTCACAGTTTGATATGCAACACTTGGTATTTTAATGCAGGGATAGCCAACTCTTTTTTTTCGCGTACGTTCAAAAGTGAAAATGTTTTTATGTCATAACTTCCCTGAAATAAATCAGAACGCCTCGAAATAAAGTTCATTTCCTTTGTGGCATAATTCCTCACAGTTTGACATGCAACACTTGGTATTTTAAGTCAGGAATAGCCAACTCGTACTTTTCACGCACGTACAAAGTCAAAAAGTTTTTCCGTCACAACTTCCTTGAAATACATCATAACGCCCTGAAACAAACGTCTCTGTCCTTATTGCATTATTCCTCACAGTTAAACATGCAACACTTGGTATTTAAAGGCAGCGATTGCCAACTCGTTTTTTCGCGTACGTATATATGAACTGTTTTTCTGTCATAACGTCCTTGATAACCATCAGAACGTCCTTGAACAAAACGATTTCTCTTTCTTGCGTTAATCCTCATAGTTTGACAGGCAACACTTGGTATTTTAAGCAGGGATAGCCAACTCGTACTTTTAACGTACATACAAAAGTCAAAACATTTTCTGTCATGACTTCCTTGAAATACATCAGAACGCCATGAATCAAATGTCTCTGTCTTTCTTGAATGATTCCTCACAGTTTGACATGCAACACTTGGTATTTTAATGCAGGGATAGTCAACTCTTTTTTTTCGCGTACGTTCAAAAGTGAAAATGTTTTAATGTCATAACTTCCCTGAAATTAATCAGAACGCCTCGAAATAAAGTTCATTTTCTTTGTGGCATAATTCCTCACAGTTTGACATACAACACTTGGTATTTTAAGTCAGGAATAGCCAACTCGTACTTTTCACGCACGTACAAAAGTCAAAAAGTTTTTCCGTCACAACTTCCTTGAAATACATCATAACGCCCTGAAACAAACGTCTCTGTCCTTGTTGCATTATTCCTCACAGTTGGACATGCAACACTTGGTATTTGAGGCAGGGATTGCCAACTCGTTTTTTCGCGTACGTATATATGAACTGTTTTCCTGTCATAACGTCCTTGATAACCATCAGAACGTCCTTGAACAAAACGATTTCTCTTTCTTGCGTTAATCCTCATAGTTTGACAGGCAACACTTGGTATTTTTAAAGCAGGGATAGCCAACTCGTACTTTTAACGTACATACAAAAGTCAAAACATTTTCTGTCATAACTGTGAAGCGCCTCACATCAGAACGCCCTGAATCAAACGTCTCTGTCTTTGTTGAATAATTCCTCACAGTTTGACATGCAACACTTGGTATTTTAATGCAGGGATAGCCAACTCTTTTTTTTCGCGTACGTTCAAAAGTGAAAATGTTTTATGTCATAACTTCCCTGAAATTAATCAGATCGCCTCGAAATAAAGTTCATTTTCTTTGTGGCATAATTCCTCACAGTTTGACATGCAACACTTGGTATTTTAAGTCAGGAATAGCCAACTCGTACTTTTTACGCACGTACAAAAGTCAAAAAGTTTTTCCGTCACAACTTCCTTGAAATACATCATAACGCCCTGAAACAAACGTCTCTGTCCTTGTTGCATTATTCCTCACAGTTGGCCATGCAACACTTGGTATTTGAAGGCAGGGATTGCCAACTCGTTTTTTCGCGTACGTATATATGAACTGTTTTTCTGTCATAATGTCCTTGATAACCATCAGAACGTCCTTGAACAAAACGATTTCTCTTTCTTGCGTTAATCCTCATAGTTTGACAGGCAACACTTGGTATTTTAAAGCAGGGATAGCCAACTCGTACTTTTAACGTACATACAAAAGTCAAAACATTTTCTGTCATAACTTCCTTGAAATACATCAGAACGCCTTGAATCAAACGTCTCTGTCTTTGTTGAATGATTCCTCACAGTTTGACATGCAACACTTGGTATTTTAATGCAGGGATAGCCAACTCCTTTTTTTCGCGTACGTTCAAAAGTGAAAATGTTTTTATGTCATAACTTCCCTGAAATTAATCAGAACGCCTCGAAATAAAGTTCATTTCTTTTGTGGCATAATTCCTCACAGTTTGACATGCAACACTTGGTATTTTAAGTCAGGAATAGCCAACTCGTACTTTTCACGCACGTACAAAAGTCAAAAAGTTTTTCCGTCACAACTTCCTTGAAATACATCATAATGCCCTGAATCAAACGTCTCTGTCTTTGTTGAACGATTCCTCACAGTTTGACATGTAACACTTGGTATTTGAATGCAGGGATAGCCAACTCTTTTTTTCGCGTACGTTCAAAAGTGAAAATGTTTTTATGTCATAACTTCCCTGAAATTAATCAGAACGCCTCTAAATAAAGTTCATTTTCTTTGTGGCATAATTCCTCACAGTTTGACATGCAACACTTGGTATTTTAAGTCAGGAATAGCCAACTCGTACTTTTCACGCACGTACAAAAGTCAAAAAGTTTTTCCGTCACAACTTCCTTGAAATACATCATAACGCCCTGAAACAAACGTCTCTGTCCTTGTTGCATTATTCCTCACAGTTGGACATGCAACACTTGGTATTTGAAGGCAGGGATTGCCAACTCGTTTTTTCGCGTACGTATATATGAACTGTTTTTCTGTCATAACGTCCTTGATAACCATCAGAACGTCCTTGAACAAAACGATTTCTCTTTCTTGCGTTAATCCTCATAGTTTGACAGGCAACACTTGGTATTTTAAAGCAGGGATAGCCAACTCGTACTTTTAACGTACATACAAAAGTCAAAACATTTTCTGTCATAACTTCCTTGAAATACATCAGAACGCCCTGAATCAAACGTCTCTGTCTTTGTTGAATGATTCCTCACAGTTTGACATGCAACACTTGGTATTTTAATGCAGGGATAGCCAACTCTTTTTTTTCGCGTACGTTCAAAAGTGAAAATGTTTTTATGTCATAACTTCCCTGAAATTAATCAGAACGCCTCGAAATAAAGTTCATTTTCTTTGTGGCATAATTCCTCACAGTTTGACATGCAACACTTGGTATTTTAAGTCAGGAATAGCCAACTCGTACTTTTCACGCACGTACAAAAGTCAAAAAGTTTTTCCGTCACAACTTCCTTGAAATACATCATAACGCCCTGAAACAAACGTCTCTGTCCTTGTTGCATTATTCCTCACAGTTGGACATGCAACACTTGGTATTTGAAGGCAGGGATTGCCAACTCGTTTTTTCGCGTACGTATATATGAACTGTTTTTCTGTCATAACGTCCTTGATAACCATCAGAACGTCCTTGAACAAAACGATTTCTCTTTCTTGCGTTAATCCTCATAGTTTGACAGGCAACACTTGGTATTTTAAAGCAGGGATAGCCAACTCGTACTTTTAACGTACATACAAAAGTCAAAACATTTTCTGTCATAACTTCCTTGAAATACATCAGAACGCCCTGAATCAAACGTCTCTGTCTTTGTTGAATGATTCCTCACAGTTTGACATGCAACACTTGGTATTTTAATGCAGGGATAGCCAACTCTTTTTTTTCGCGTACGTTCAAAAGTGAAAATGTTTTTATGTCATAACTTCCCTGAAATTAATCAGAACGCCTCGAAATAAAGTTCATTTTCTTTGTGGCATAATTCCTCACAGTTTGACATGCAACACTTGGTATTTTAAGTCAGGAATAGCCAACTCGTACTTTTCACGCACGTACAAAAGTCAAAAAGTTTTTCCGTCACAACTTCCTTGAAATACATCATAACGCCCTGAAACAAACGTCTCTGTCCTTGTTGCATTATTCCTCACAGTTGGACATGCAACACTTGGTATTTGAAGGCAGGGATTGCCAACTCGTTTTTTCGCGTACGTATATATGAACTGTTTTTCTGTCATAACGTCCTTGATAACCATCATAACGTCCTTGAACAAAACGATTTCTCTTTCTTGCGTTAATCCTCATATTTTGACAGGCAACACCTGGTATTTTAAAGCAGGGATAGCCAACTCGTACTTTTAACGTACATTTAAAAGTCAAAACATTTTCTGTCATAACTTCCTTGAAATACATCAGAACGCCCTGAATCAAACGTCTCTGTCTTTGTTGAATGATTCCTCACAGTTTGACATGCAACACTTGGTATTTTAATGCAGGGATAGCCAACTCTTTTTTTTCGCGTACGTTCAAAAGTGAAAATGTTTTTATGTCATAACTTCCCTGAAATTAATCAGAACGCCTCGAAATAAAGTTCATTTTCTTTGTGGCATAATTCCTCACAGTTTGACATGCAACACTTGGTATTTTAAGTCAGGAATAGCCAACTCGTACTTTTCACGCACGTACAAAAGTCAAAAAGTTTTTCCGTCACAACTTCCTTGAAATACATCATAACGCCCTGAAACAAACGTCTCTGTCCTTGTTGCATTATTCCTCACAGTTGGACATGCAACACTTGGTATTTGAAGGCAGGGATTGCCAACTCGTTTTTTCGCGTACGTATATATGAACTGTTTTTCTGTCATAACGTCCTTGATAACCATCAGAACGTCCTTGAACAAAACGATTTCTCTTTCTTGCGTTAATCCTCATAGTTTGACAGGCAACACTTGGTATTTTAAAGCAGGGATAGCCAACTCGTACTTTTAACGTACATACAAAAGTCAAAACATTTTCTGTCATAACTTCCTTGAAATACATCAGAACGCCCTGAATCAAACGTCTCTGTCTTTGTTGAATGATTCCTCACAGTTTGACATGCAACACTTGGTATTTTAATGCAGGGATAGCCAACTCTTTTTTTTCGCGTACGTTCAAAAGTGAAAATGTTTTTATGTCATAACTTCCCTGAAATTAATCAGAACGCCTCGAAATAAAGTTCATTTTCTTTGTGGCATAATTCCTCACAGTTTGACATGCAACACTTGGTATTTTAAGTCAGGAATAGCCAACTCGTACTTTTCACGCACGTACAAAAGTCAAAAAGTTTTTCCGTCACAACTTCCTTGAAATACATCATAACGCCCTGAAACAAACGTCTCTGTCCTTGTTGCATTATTCCTCACAGTTGGACATGCAACACTTGGTATTTGAAGGCAGGGATTGCCAACTCGTTTTTTCGCGTACGTATATATGAACTGTTTTTCTGTCATAACGTCCTTGATAACCATCAGAACGTCCTTGAACAAAACGATTTCTCTTTTTTGCGTTAATCCTCATAGTTTGACAGGCAACACTTGGTATTTTAAAGCAGGGATAGCCAACTCGTACTTTTAACGTACATACAAAAGTCAAAACATTTTCTGTCATAAACTTCCTTGAAATACATCAGAACGCCCTGAATCAAACGTCTCTGTCTTTGTTGAATGATTCCTCACAGTTTGACATGCAACACTTGGTATTTTAATGCAGGGATAGCCAACTCTTTTTTTTCGCGTACGTTCAAAAGTGAAAATGTTTTATGTCATAACTTCCCTGAAATTAATCAGAACGCCTCGAAATAAAGTTCATTTTCTTTGTGGCATAATTCCTCACAGTTTGACATGCAACACTTGGTATTTTAAGTCAGGAATAGCCAACTCGTACTTTTCACGCACGTACAAAAGTCAAAAAGTTTTTCCGTCACAACTTCCTTGAAATACATCATAACGCCCTGAAACAAACGTCTCTGTCCTTGTTGCATTATTCCTCACAGTTGGACATGCAACACTTGGTATTTGAAGGCAGGGATTGCCAACTCGTTTTTTCGCGTACGTATATATGAACTGTTTTTCTGTCATAACGTCCTTGATAACCATCAGAACGTCCTTGAACAAAACGATTTCTCTTTCTTGCGTTAATCCTCATAGTTTGACAGGCAACACTTGGTATTTTAAAGCAGGGATAGCCAACTCGTACTTTTAACGTACATACAAAAGTCAAAACATTTTCTGTCATAACTTCCTTGAAATACATCAGAACGCCCTGAATCAAACGTCTCTGTCTTTGTTGAATGATTCCTCACAGTTTGACATGCAACACTTGGTATTTTAATGCAGGGATAGCCAACTCTTTTTTTTCGCGTACGTTCAAAAGTGAAATTGTTTTTATGTCATAACTTCCCTGAAATTAATCAGAACGCCTCGAAATAAAGTTCATTTTCTTTGTGGCATAATTCCTCACAGTTTGACATGCAACACTTGGTATTTTAAGTCAGGAATAGCCAACTCGTACTTTTCACGCACGTACAAAAGTCAAAAAGTTTTTCCGTCACAACTTCCTTGAAATACATCATAACGCCCTGAAACAAACGTCTCTGTCCTTGTTGCATTATTCCTCACAGTTGGACATGCAACACTTGGTATTTGAAGGCAGGGATTGCCAACTCGTTTTTTCGCGTACGTATATATGAACTGTTTTTCTGTCATAACGTCCTTGATAACCATCAGAACGTCCTTGAACAAAACGATTTCTCTTTCTTGCGTTAATCCTCATAGTTTGACAGGCAACACTTGGTATTTTAAAGCAGGGATAGCCAACTCGTACTTTTAACGTACATACAAAAGTCAAAACATTTTCTGTCATAACTTCCTTGAAATACATCAGAACGCCCTGAATCAAACGTCTCTGTCTTTGTTGAATGATTCCTCACAGTTTGACATGCAACACTTGGTATTTTAATGCAGGGATAGCCAACTCTTTTTTTTCGCGTACGTTCAAAAGTGAAAATGTTTTTATGTCATAACTTCCCTGAAATTAATCAGAACGCCTCGAAATAAAGTTCATTTTCTTTGTGGCATAATTCCTCACAGTTTGACATGCAACACTTGGTATTTTAAGTCAGGAATAGCCAACTCGTACTTTTCACGCACGTACAAAAGTCAAAAAGTTTTTCCGTCACAACTTCCTTGAAATACATCATAACGCCCTGAAACAAACGTCTCTGTCCTTGTTGCATTATTCCTCACAGTTGGACATGCAACACTTGGTATTTGAAGGCAGGGATTGCCAACTCGTTTTTCGCGTACGTATATATGAACTGTTTTTCTGTCATAACGTCCTTGATAACCATCAGAACGTCCTTGAACAAAACGATTTCTCTTTCTTGCGTTAATCCTCATAGTTTGACAGGCAACACTTGGTATTTTAAAGCAGGGATAGCCAACTCGTACTTTTAACGTACATACAAAAGTCAAAACATTTTCTGTCATAACTTCCTTGAAATACATCAGAACGCCCTGAATCAAACGTCTCTGTCTTTGTTGAATGATTCCTCACAGTTTGACATGCAACACTTGGTATTTTAATGCAGGGATAGCCAACTCCTTTTTTTCGCGTACGTTCAAAAGTGAAAATGTTTTTTAGTCATAACGTCCCTGAAATTAATCAGAACGCCTCGAAATAAAGTTCATTTTCTTTGTGGCATAATCCTCACAGTTTGACATGCAACACTTGGCATTTTAAGTCAGGAATAGCCAACTCGTACTTTTCACGCACGTACAAAAGTCAAAAAGTTTTTCCGTCACAACTCCTTGAAATACATCATAACGCCCTGAAACAAACGTCTCTGTCCTTGTTGCATTATTCCTCACAGTTGGACATGCAACACTTGGTATTTGAAGGCAGGGATTGCCAACTCGTTTTTTCGCGTACGTATATATGAACTGTTTTTCTGTCATAACGTCCTTGATAACCATCTGAACGTCCTTGAACAAAATGATTTCTCTTTCTTGCGTTAATCCTCATAGTTTGACAGGCAACACTTGGTATTTTAAAGCAGGGATAGCCAACTCGTACTTTTAACGTACATACAAAAGTCAAAACATTTTCTGTCACAACTTCCTTGAAATACATCAGAACGCCCTGAATCAAACGTTTCTGTCTTTGTTGAATGATTCCTCACAGTTTGACATGCAACACTTGGTATTTTAATGCAGGGATAGCCAACTCTTTTTTTTCGCGTAAGTTCAAAAGTGAAAATGTTTTTATGTCATAACTTCCCTGAAATTAATCAGAACGCCTCGAAATAAAGTTCATTTTCTTTGTGGCATACTTCCTCACAGTTTGACATGCAACACTTGGTATTTTAAGTCAGGAAT
>JAHFWJ010000669.1:0-14918 GCA_028555115.1 Himalopsyche japonica
CCTGAATAACGTCAGAATGTCCTGAAACAAATGGCATTATCTTTCTGGGGTTCCCCCGCTTAATTTGGTGTGCAACACTTGGTATTTTGAAGAAGGGGACGCCATCTTGTTTTTTCAGGTACGTGTTATATGAAAACAGTTTTTGTATCATAACTTCCTTGAGAAACGTAGAAACATCCTGAATCAAAGTGCATTGGCTTTCTGGCGTTATTCCGCTTAATTTGGTGTGCAACACTTGGTATTTTGACGTAGGGGACGCCATCTTGTTTTTTCGCGTTCGTGTTATATGAAAACAGTTTTTGTATCATAACTTCCTTGTGAAACGTAGGAGCGTCCTGAATCAAAGTGCAATGGCTTTCTGGCGTTATTCCGCTTAATTTGGTGTGCAACACTTGGTATGTTGAAGAAGGGGTCGCCTACTCGTGTCCTCGCGAACGTGTTATATGAAAACTGTTTTGAGTCATAACGTCCCTGAATATCGTCAGAATGTCCTGAAACAAATGGCATTGTCTTTCTGGGGTTCCCCCGCTTAAATTGGTTTGCAACACTTGGTATTTTGAAGAAGGGACGCCATCTTGTTTTTTCGCGTACGTGTTATATGAAAACAGTTTTTGTATCATAACTTCCTTGAGAAACGTAGGAGCGTCCTGAATCAAAGTGCAGTGGCTTTCTGGCGTTATTCCGCTTAATTTGGTGTGCAACACTTGGTATGTTGAAGAAGGGGTCGCCTACTCGTGTCCTCGCGAACGTGTTATATGAAAACTGTTTTTGAGTCATAACGTCCCTGAATAACGTCAGAATGTCCTGAAACAAATGGCATTGTCTTTCTGGGGTTCCCCCGCTAAATTTGGTGTGCAACACTTGGTATTTTGAAGAAGGGGACGCCCTCTTGTTTTTTCGCGTACATGTTATATGAAAACAGTTTTTGTATCATAACTTCCTTGAGAAACGTAGGAGCGTCCTGAATCAAAGTGCATTGGCTTTCTGGCGTTATTCCGCTTAATTTGGTGTGCAACACTTGGTATTTTGAAGAAGGGGACGCCATCTTGTTTTTTTGCGTACGTGTTATATGAAACAGTTTTTGTATCATAACTTCCTTGAGAAACGTAGGAGCGTCCTGAATGAAAATGCATTGGCTTTCTGGCGTTATTCCGCTTAATTTGGTGTGCAACACTTGGTATGTTGAAGAGGGGGTCGCCTACTCGTGTCCTCGCGAACGTGTTATATGAAAACTGTTTTTGAGTCATAACGTCCCTGAATAACGTCAGAATGTCCTGAAACAAATGGCATTGTCTTTCTGGGGTTCCCCCGCTTAAGTTGGTGTGCAGCACTTGGTATTTTGAAGAAGGGGACGCCATCTTGTTTTTTCGCGTACGTGTTAATGAAAACAGTTTTTGTATCATAACTTCCTTGAGAAACGTAGGAGCGTCCTGAATCAAAGTGCATTGGCTTTCTGGCGTTATTCCGCTTGATTTGGTGTGCAACACTTGGTATGTTGAAGAAGGGGTCGCCTACTCGTGTCCTCCTGAACGTGTTATATGAAAACTGTTTTTGAGTCATAACGTCCCTGAATAACGTCAGAATGTCCTGAAACAAATGGCATTGTCTTTCTGGGGTTCCCCCGCTTAATTTGGTGTGCAACACTTGGTATTTTGAAGAAGGGGACGCCATCTTGTTTTTTCGCGTACGTGTTATATGAAAACAGTTTTTGTATCATAACTTCCTTGAGAAACGTAGGAGCGTCCTGAATCAAAGTGCATTGGCTTTCTGGCGTTATTCCGCTTAATTTGGTGTGCAACACTTGGTATGTTGAAGAAGGGGTCGCCTACTCGTGTCCTCGCGAACGTGTTATATGAAAACTGTTTTTGAGTCATAACGTCCCTGAATAACGTCAGAATGTCCTGAAACAAATGGCATTGTCTTTCTGGGTTCCCCCGCTTAATTTGGTGTGCAACACTTGGTATTTTGAAGAAGGGGACGCCATCTTGTTTTTTCGCGTACGTGTTATATGAAAACAGTTTTTGTATCATAACTTCCTTGAGAAACGTAGGAGCGTCCTGAATCAAAGTGCATTGGCTTTCTGGCGTTATTCAGCTTAATTTTGTGTGCAACACTTGGTATGTTGAAGAAGGGGTCGCCTACTCGTGTCCTCGCGAACGTGTTATATGAAAACTGTTTTTGAGTCATCACGTCCCTGAATATCGTCAGAATGTCCTGAAACAAATGGCATTGTCTTTCTGGGGTTCCCCGCTTAAGTTGGTGCAACACTTGGTATTTTGAAGAAGGGGACGCCATCTTGTTTTTTTCGCGTACGTGTTATATGAAAACAGTTTTTGTATCATAACTTCCTTGAGAAACGTAGGAGCGTCCTGAATCAAAGTGCATTGGCTGGCGTTATTCGCTTAATTTGCAGGCAACACTTGGTATGTTGAAGAAGGGGTCGCCTACTCGTGTCCTCGCGAACGTGTTATATGAAAACTGTTTTTGAGTCATAACGTCCCTGAATAACGTCAGAATGTCCTGAAACAAATGGCATTGTCTTTCTGGGGTTCCCCTGCTTAAGTTGGTGTGCAACACTTGGTATTTTGAAGAAGGGGACGCCATCTTGTTTTTCGCGTACGTGTTATATGAAAACAGTTTTTGTATCATAACTTCCTTGAGAAACGTAGGAGCGTCCTGAATCAAAGTGCATTGGCTTTCTGGCGTTATTCCGCTTAATTTTGCGTGCAACACTTGGTATGTCGAAGAAGGGGTCGCCTACTCGTGTCCTCGCGAACGTGTTATATGAAAACTGTTTTTGAGTCAAAACGTCCCTGAATAAAGTCAGAATGTCCTGAAATAAATGGCATTGTCTTTCTGTTCCCCGCTTAAGTTGGTGTGCAACACTTGGCATTGAAGAAGGGGACGCCATCTTGTTTTTCGCGTACGTGTTATATGAAAAACAGTTATTTTATCATAACTTCCTTGAGAAACGTAGGAGCGTCCTGAATCAAAGTGCATTGGCTTTCTGGCGTTATTCCGCTTAATTTGGTGTGCAACACTTGGTATGTTGAAGAAGGGGTCGCCTACTACTCGTGTCCTCGCGAACGTGTTATATGAAAACTGTTTTTGAGTCAAAACGTCCCTGAATAACGTCAGAATGTCCTGAAACAAATGGCATTGTCCTTTCTGGGGTTCCCCCGCTTAATTTGGTGTGCAACACTTGGTATTTTGAAGAAGGGGACGCCATCTTGTTTTTCCGCGTACGTGTTATATGAAAACAGTTTTTGTATCATAACTTCCTTGAGAAACGTAGGAGCGTCCTGAATCAAAGTGCATTGGCTTTCTGGCGTTATTCCGCTTAATTTGGTGTGCAACACTTGGTATGTTGAAGAAGGGGTCGCCTACTCGTGTCCTCGCGAACGTGTTATATGAAAACTGTTTTTGAGTCATTACGTCCCTGAATAACGTCAGAATGTCCTGAAACAAATGGCATTGTCTTTCTGGGGTTCCCCCGCTTAATTTGGTGTGCAACACTTGGTATTTTGAAGAAGGGGACGCCATCTTGTTTTTTCGCGTACGTGTTATATGAAAACAGTTTTTGTATCATAACTTCCTTGAGAAACGTAGGAGCGTCCTGAATCAAAGTGCATTGGCTTTCTGGCGTTATTCCGCTTAATTTGGTGTGCAACACTTGGTATGTTGAAGAAGGGGTCGCCTACTCGTGTCCTCGCGAACGTGTTATATGAAAACTGTTTTTGAGTCATAACGTCCCTGAATAACGTCAGAATGTCCTGAAACAAATGGCATTGTCTTTCTGGGGTTCCCCCGCTTAATTTGGTGTGCAACACTTGGTATTTTGAAGAAGGGGACGCCATCTTGTTTTTTCGCGTACGTGTTATATGAAAACAGTTTTTGTATCATAACTTCCTTGAGAAACGTAGGAGCGTCCTGAATCAAAGTGCATTGGCTTTCTGGCGTTATTCCGCTTAATTTGGTGTGCAACACTTGGTATGTTGAAGAAGGGGTCGCCTACTCGTGTCCTCGCGAACGTGTTATATGAAAACTGTTTTTGAGTCATAACGTCCCTGAATATCGTCAGAATGTCCTGAAACAAATGGCATTGTCTTTCTGGGGTTCCCGCTAATTTGGTGTGCAACACTTGGTATTTTGAAGAAGGGGACGCCATCTTGTTTTTTCGCGTACGTGTTATATGAAAACAGTTTTTGTATCATAACTTCCTTGAGAAACGTAGGAGCGTCCTGAATCAAAGTGCATTGGCTTTCTGGCGTTATTCCGCTTAATTTGGTGTGCAACACTTGGTATGTTGAAGAAGGGGTCGCCTACTCGTGTCCTCGCGAACGTGTTATATGAAAACTGTTTTTGAGTCATAACGTCCCTGAATAACGTCAGAATGTCCTGAAACAAATGGCATTGTCTTTCTGGGGTTCCCCCGCTTAATTTGGTGTGCAACACTTGGTATTTTGAAGAAGGGGACGCCATCTTGTTTTTTCGCGTACGTGTTATATGAAAACAGTTTTTGTATCATAACTTCCTTGAGAAACGTAGGAGCGTCCTGAATCAAAGTGCATTGGCTTTCTGGCGTTATTCCGCTTAATTTGGTGTGCAACACTTGGTATGTTGAAGAAGGGGTCGCCTACTCGTGTCCTCGCGAACGTGTTATATGAAAACTGTTTTTGAGTCATAACGTCCCTGAATAACGTCAGAATGTCCTGAAACAAATGGCATTGTCTTTCTGGGGTTCCCCCGCTTAATTTGGTGTGCAACACTTGGTATTTTGAAGAAGGGGACGCCATCTTGTTTTTTCGCGTACGTGTTATATGAAAACAGTTTTTGTATCATAACTTCCTTGAGAAACGTAGGAGCGTCCTGAATCAAAGTGCATTGGCTTTCTGGCGTTATTCCGCTTAATTTGGTGTGCAACACTTGGTATGTTGAAGAAGGGGTCGCCTACTCGTGTCCTCGCGAACGTGTTATATGAAAACTGTTTTTGAGTCATAACGTCCCTGAATAACGTCAGAATGTCCTGAAACAAATGGCATTGTCTTTCTGGGGTTCCCCCGCTTAATTTGGTGTGCAACACTTGGTATTTTGAAGAAGGGGACGCCATCTTGTTTTTTCGCGTACGTGTTATATGAAAACAGTTTTTGTATCATAACTTCCTTGAGAAACGTAGGAGCGTCCTGAATCAAAGTGCATTGGCTTTCTGGCGTTATTCCGCTTAATTTGGTGTGCAACACTTGGTATGTTGAAGAAGGGGTCGCCTACTCGTGTCCTCGCGAACGTGTTATATGAAAACTGTTTTTGAGTCATAACGTCCCTGAATAACGTCAGAATGTCCTGAAACAAATGGCATTGTCTTTCTGGGGTTCCCCCGCTTAATTTGGTGTGCAACACTTGGTATTTTGAAGAAGGGGACGCCATCTTGTTTTTTCGCGTACGTGTTATATGAAAACAGTTTTTGTATCATAACTTCCTTGAGAAACGTAGGAGCGTCCTGAATCAAAGTGCATTGGCTTTCTGGCGTTATTCCGCTTAATTTGGTGTGCAACACTTGGTATGTTGAAGAAGGGGTCGCCTACTCGTGTCCTCGCGAACGTGTTATATGAAAACTGTTTTTGAGTCATAACGTCCCTGAATAACGTCAGAATGTCCTGAAACAAATGGCATTGTCTTTCTGGGGTTCCCCCGCTTAATTTGGTGTGCAACACTTGGTATTTTGAAGAAGGGGACGCCATCTTGTTTTTTCGCGTACGTGTTATATGAAAACAGTTTTTGTATCATAACTTCCTTGAGAAACGTAGGAGCGTCCTGAATCAAAGTGCATTGGCTTTCTGGCGTTATTCCGCTAATTTGGTGTGCAACACTTGGTATGTTGAAGAAGGGGTCGCCTACTCGTGTCCTCGCGAACGTGTTATATGAAAACTGTTTTTGAGTCATAACGTCCCTGAATAACGTCAGAATGTCCTGAAACAAATGGCATTGTCTTTTTGGGGTTCCCCGCTTAATTTGGTGTGCAACACTTGGTATTTTGAAGAAGGGGACGCCATCTTGTTTTTCTGCGTACGTGTTATATGAAAACAGTTTTTGTATCATAACTTCCTTGAGAAACGTAGGAGCGTCCTGAATCAAAATGCATTGGCTTTCTGGCGTTATTCCGCTTAATTTGGTGCAACACTTGGTATGTTGAAGAAGGGGTCGCCTACTCGTGTCCTCGCGAACGTGTTATATGAAAAACTGGTTTTTGAGTCATAACGTCCCTGAATAACGTCAGAATGTCCTGAAACAAATGGCATTGTCTTTCTGGGGTTCCCCCGCTTAATTTGGTGTGCAACACTTGGTATTTTGAAGAAGGGGACGCCATCTTGTTTTTTCGCGTACGTGTTATATGAAAACAGTTTTTGTATCATAACTTCCTTGAGAAACGTAGGAGCGTCCTGAATCAAAGTGCATTGGCTTTCTGGCGTTATTCCGCTTAATTTGGTGTGCAACACTTGGTATGTTGAAGAAGGGGTCGCCTACTCGTGTCCTCGCGAACGTGTTATATGAAAACTGTTTTTGAGTCATAACGTCCCTGAATAACGTCAGAATGTCCTGAAACAAATGGCATTGTCTTTCTGGGGTTCCCCCGCTTAATTTGGTGTGCAACACTTGGTATTTTGAAGAAGGGGACGCCATCTTGTTTTTTCGCGTACGTGTTATATGAAAACAGTTTTTGTATCATAACTTCCTTGAGAAACGTAGGAGCGTCCTGAATCAAAGTGCATTGGCTTTCTGGCGTTATTCCGCTTAATTTGGTGTGCAACACTTGGTATGTTGAAGAAGGGGTCGCCTACTCGTGTCCTCGCGAACGTGTTATATGAAAACTGTTTTTGAGTCATAACGTCCCTGAATAACGTCAGAATGTCCTGAAACAAATGACATTGTCTTTCTGGGGTCCCCCCGCTTAATTTGGTGTGCAACACTTGGTATTTTGAAGAAGGGGACGCCATCTTGTTTTTTCAGGTACGTGTTATATGAAAACAGTTTTTGTATCATAACTTCCTTGAGAAACGTAGGAGCGTCCTGAATCAAAGTGCATTGGCTTTCTGGCGTTATTCCGCTTAATTTGGTGTGCAACACTTGGTATGTTGAAGAAGGGGTCGCCTACTCGTGTCCTCGCGAACGTGTTATATGAAAACTGTTTTTGAGTCATAACGTCCCTGAATAACGTCAGAATGTCCTGAAACAAATGGCATTGTCTTTCTGGGGTTCCCCCGCTTAATTTGGTGTGCAACACTTGGTATTTTGAAGAAGGGGACGCCATCTTGTTTTTTCGCGTACGTGTTATATGAAAACAGTTTTTGTATCATAACTTCCTTGAGAAACGTAGGAGCGTCCTGAATCAAAGTGCATTGGCTTTCTGGCGTTATTCCGCTTAATTTGGTGTGCAACACTTGGTATGTTGAAGAAGGGGTCGCCTACTCGTGTCCTCGCGAACGTGTTATATGAAAACTGTTTTTGAGTCATAACGTCCCTGAATAACGTCAGAATGTCCTGAAACAAATGGCATTGTCTTTCTGGGGTTCCCCCGCTTAATTTGGTGTGCAACACTTGGTATTTTGAAGAAGGGGACGCCATCTTGTTTTTTCGCGTACGTGTTATATGAAAACAGTTTTTGTATCATAACTTCCTTGAGAAACGTAGGAGCGTCCTGAATCAAAGTGCATTGGCTTTCTGGCGTTATTCCGCTTAATTTGGTGTGCAACACTTGGTATGTTGAAGAAGGGGTCGCCTACTCGTGTCCTCGCGAACGTGTTATATGAAAACTGTTTTTGAGTCATAACGTCCCTGAATAACGTCAGAATGTCGTGAAACAAATGGCATTGTCTTTCTGGGGTTCCCCCGCTTAATTTGGTGTGCAACACTTGGTATTTTGAAGAAGGGGACGCCATCTTGTTTTTTCGCGTACGTGTTATATGAAAACAGTTTTTGTATCATAACTTCCTTGAGAAACGTAGGAGCGTCCTGAATCAAAGTGCATTGGCTTTCTGGCGTTATTCCGCTTAATTTGGTGTGCAACACTTGGTATGTTGAAGAAGGGGTCGCCTACTCGTGTCCTCGCGAACGTGTTATATGAAAACTGTTTTTGAGTCATAACGTCCCTGAATAACGTCAGAATGTCCTGAAACAAATGGCATTGTCTTTCTGGGGTTCCCCCGCTTAATTTGGTGTGCAACACTTGGTATTTTGAAGAAGGGGACGCCATCTTGTTTTTTCGCGTACGTGTTATATGAAAACAGTTTTTGTATCATAACTTCCTTGAGAAACGTAGGAGCGTCCTGAATCAAAGTGCATTGGCTTTCTGGCGTTATTCCGCTTAATTTGGTGTGCAACACTTGGTATGTTGAAGAAGGGGTCGCCTACTCGTGTCCTCGCGAACGTGTTATATGAAAACTGTTTTTGAGTCATAACGTCCCTGAATAACGTCAGAATGTCCTGAAACAAATGGCATTGTCTTTCTGGGGTTCCCCCGCTTAATTTGGTGTGCAACACTTGGTATTTTGAAGAAGGGGACGCCATCTTGTTTTTTCGCGTACGTGTTATATGAAAACAGTTTTTGTATCATAACTTCCTTGAGAAACGTAGGAGCGTCCTGAATCAAAGTGCATTGGCTTTCTGGCGTTATTCCGCTTAATTTGGTGTGCAACACTGTGTATGTTGAAGAAGGGGTCGCCTACTCGTGTCCTCGCGAACGTGTTATATGAAAACTGTTTTTGAGTCATAACGTCCCTGAATAACGTCAGAATGTCCTGAAACAAATGGCATTGTCTTTGTGGGGTTCCCCCGCTTAAGTTTGGTGTGCAACACTTGGTATTTTGAAGAAGGGGACGCCATCTTGTTTTTTCGGTACGTGTTATATGAAAACAGCTTTGTATCATAACTTCCTTGAGAAACGTAGGAGCGTCCTGAATCAAAGTGCATTGGCTTTCTGGCGTTATTCCGTTTAATTTGGTGTGCAACACTTGGTATGTTGAAGAAGGGGTCGCCTACTCGTGTCCTCGCGAACGTGTTATATGAAACTGTTTTTGAGTCATAACGTCCCTGAATAACGTCAGAATGTCCTGAAACAAATGGCATTGTCTTTCTGGGGTTCCCCCGCTTAATTTGGTGTGCAACACTTGGTATTTTGAAGAAGGGGACGCCATCTTTTTTTTCGCGTACGTGTTATATGAAAACAGATTTTGTATCATCTGGGGTTCCCCCGCTTAAGTTGGTGTGCAACACTTGGTATTTTGAAGAAGGGGACGCCATCTTGTTTTTTCAGTACGTGTTATATGAAAACAGTTTTTGTATCATAACTTCCTTGGAAACGTAGGAGCGTCCTGAATCAAAGTGCATTGGCTTTCTGGCGTTATTCCGCTTAATTTGGGTGCAACACTTGTATGTGAAGAAGGGGTTTCTCGTGTCCTCGCGTACGTGTTATATGAGAACAGTTTTTGTATCATAACTTCCTTGAAAAACGTAGGAGCGTCCTGAATCAAAGTGCATTGTCTTGCTGGGGTTCCCCCGCTTAATTTGGTGTGCAACACTTGGTATGTTGAAGAAGGGGTCGCCTACTCGTGTCCTCGCGAACGTGTTATATGAAAACTGTTTTTGAGTCATAACGTCCCTGAATAACGTCAGAATGTCCTGAAACAAATGGCATTGTCTTTCTGGGGTTCCCCCGCTTAATTTGGTGTGCAACACTTGGTATTTTGAAGAAGGGGACGCCATCTTGTTTTTTCGCGTACGTGTTATATGAAAACAGTTTTTGTATCATAACTTCCTTGAGAAACGTAGGAGCGTCCTGAATCAAAGTGCATTGGCTTTCTGGCGTTATTCCGCTTAATTTGGTGTGCAACACTTGGTATGTTGAAGAAGGGGTCGCCTACTCGTGTCCTCGCGAACGTGTTATATGAAAACTGTTTTTGAGTCATAACGTCCCTGAATAACGTCAGAATGTCCTGAAACAAATGGCATTGTCTTTCTGGGGTTCCCCCTTAATTTGGTGTGCAACACTTGGTATTTTGAAGAAGGGGAAGCCATCTTGTTTTTCGCGTACGTTTTATATGAAAACAGTTTTTGTATCATAACTTCCTTGAGAAACGTAGGAGCGTCCTGAATCAAAGTGCATTGGCTTTCTGGCGTTATTCCGCTTAATTTGGTGTGCAACACTTGGTATGTTGAAGAAGGGGTCGCCTACTCGTGTCCTCGCGAACGTGTTATATGAAAACTGTTTTTGAGTCATAACGTCCCTGAATAACGTCAGAATGTCCTGAAACAAATGGCATTGTCTTTCTGGGGTTCCCCCGCTTAATTTGGTGTGCAACACTTGGTATTTTGAAGAAGGGGACGCCATCTTGTTTTTTCGCGTACGTGTTATATGAAAACAGTTTTTGTATCATAACTTCCTTGAGAAACGTAGGAGCGTCCTGAATCAAAGTGCATTGGCTTTCTGGCGTTATTCCGCTTAATTTGGTGTGCAACACTTGGTATGTTGAAGAAGGGGTCGCCTACTCGTGTCCTCGCGAACGTGTTATATGAAAACTGTTTTTGAGTCATAACGTCCCTGAATAACGTCAGAATGTCCTGAAACAAATGGCATTGTCTTTCTGGGGTTCCCCCGCTTAATTTGGTGTGCAACACTTGGTATTTTGAAGAAGGGGACGCCATCTTGTTTTTTCGCGTACGTGTTATATGAAAACAGTTTTTGTATCATAACTTCCTTGAGAAACGTAGGAGCGTCCTGAATCAAAGTGCATTGGCTTTCTGGCGTTATTCCGCTTAATTTGGTGTGCAACACTTGGTATGTTGAAGAAGGGGTCGCCTACTCGTGTCCTCGCGAACGTGTTATATGAAAACTGTTTTTGAGTCATAACGTCCCTGAATAACGTCAGAATGTCCTGAAACAAATGGCATTGTCTTTCTGGGGTTCCCCCGCTTAATTTGGTGTGCAACACTTGGTATTTTGAAGAAGGGGACGCCATCTTGTTTTTTCGCGTACGTGTTATATGAAAACAGTTTTTGTATCATAACTTCCTTGAGAAACGTAGGAGCGTCCTGAATCAAAGTGCATTGGCTTTCTGGCGTTATTCCGCTTAATTTGGTGTGCAACACTTGGTATGTTGAAGAAGGGGTCGCCTACTCGTGTCCTCGCGAACGTGTTATATGAAAACTGTTTTTGAGTCATAACGTCCCTGAATAACGTCAGAATGTCCTGAAACAAATGGCATTGTCTTTCTGGGGTTCCCCCGCTTAATTTGGTGTGCAACACTTGGTATTTTGAAGAAGGGGACGCCATCTTGTTTTTTCGCGTACGTGTTATATGAAAACAGTTTTTGTATCATAACTTCCTTGAGAAACGTAGGAGCGTCCTGAATCAAAGTGCATTGGCTTTCTGGCGTTATTCCGCTTAATTTGGTGTGCAACACTTGGTATGTTGAAGAAGGGGTCGCCTACTCGTGTCCTCGCGAACGTGTTATATGAAAACTGTTTTTGAGTCATAACGTCCCTGAATAACGTCAGAATGTCCTGAAACAAATGGCATTGTCTTTCTGGGGTTCCCCCGCTTAATTTGGTGTGCAACACTTGGTATTTTGAAGAAGGGGACGCCATCTTGTTTTTTCGCGTACGTGTTATATGAAAACAGTTTTTGTATCATAACTTCCTTGAGAAACGTAGGAGCGTCCTGAATCAAAGTGCATTGGCTTTCTGGCGTTATTCCGCTTAATTTGGTGTGCAACACTTGGTATGTTGAAGAAGGGGTCGCCTACTCGTGTCCTCGCGAACGTGTTATATGAAAACTGTTTTTGAGTCATAACGTCCCTGAATAACGTCAGAATGTCCTGAAACAAATGGCATTGTCTTTCTGGGGTTCCCCCGCTTAATTTGGTGTGCAACACTTGGTATTTTGAAGAAGGGGACGCCATCTTGTTTTTTCGCGTACGTGTTATATGAAAACAGTTTTTGTATCATAACTTCCTTGAGAAACGTAGGAGCGTCCTGAATCAAAGTGCATTGGCTTTCTGGCGTTATTCCGCTTAATTTGGTGTGCAACACTTGGTATGTTGAAGAAGGGGTCGCCTACTCGTGTCCTCGCGAACGTGTTATATGAAAACTGTTTTTGAGTCATAACGTCCCTGAATAACGTCAGAATGTCCTGAAACAAATGGCATTGTCTTTCTGGGGTTCCCCCGCTTAATTTGGTGTGCAACACTTGGTATTTTGAAGAAGGGGACGCCATCTTGTTTTTTCGCGTACGTGTTATATGAAAACAGTTTTTGTATCATAACTTCCTTGAGAAACGTAGGAGCGTCCTGAATCAAAGTGCATTGGCTTTCTGGCGTTATTCCGCTTAATTTGGTGTGCAACACTTGGTATGTTGAAGAAGGGGTCGCCTACTCGTGTCCTCGCGAACGTGTTATATGAAAACTGTTTTTGAGTCATAACGTCCCTGAATAACGTCAGAATGTCCTGAAACAAATGGCATTGTCTTTCTGGGGTTCCCCCGCTTAATTTGGTGTGCAACACTTGGTATTTTGAAGAAGGGGACGCCATCTTGTTTTTTCGCGTACGTGTTATATGAAAACAGTTTTTGTATCATAACTTCCTTGAGAAACGTAGGAGCGTCCTGAATCAAAGTGCATTGGCTTTCTGGCGTTATTCCGCTTAATTTGGTGTGCAACACTTGGTATGTTGAAGAAGGGGTCGCCTACTCGTGTCCTCGCGAACGTGTTATATGAAAACTGTTTTTGAGTCATAACGTCCCTGAATAACGTCAGAATGTCCTGAAACAAATGGCATTGTCTTTCTGGGGTTCCCCCGCTTAATTTGGTGTGCAACACTTGGTATTTTGAAGAAGGGGACGCCATCTTGTTTTTTCGCGTACGTGTTATATGAAAACAGTTTTTGTATCATAACTTCCTTGAAAATCGTAGGAGCGTCCTGAATCAAATGGCATTGTCTTGCTGGGGTTCCCCCGCTTAATTTGGTGTGCAACACTTGGAATGTTGAAGAAGGAATCGCCTACTCGTGTCCTCGCGAACGTGTTATATGAAAACTGTTTTTGAGTCATAACGTCCCTGAATAACGTCAGAATGTCCTGAAACAAATGGCATTGTCTTTCTGGGGTTCCCCCGCTTAATTTGGTGTGCAACACTTGGTATTTTGAAGAAGGGGACGCCATCTTGTTTTTTCGCGTACGTGTTATATGAAAACAGTTTTTGTATCATAACTTCCTTGAGAAACGTAGGAGCGTCCTGAATCAAAGTGCATTGGCTTTCTGGCGTTATTCCGCTTAATTTGGTGTGCAACACTTGGTATGTTGAAGAAGGGGTCGCCTACTCGTGTCCTCGCGAACGTGTTATATGAAAACTGTTTTTGAGTCATAACGTCCCTGAATAACGTCAGAATGTCCTGAAACAAATGGCATTGTCTTTCTGGGGTTCCCCCGCTTAATTTGGTGTGCAACACTTGGTATTTTGAAGAAGGGGACGCCATCTTGTTTTTTCGCGTACGTGTTATATGAAAACAGTTTTTGTATCATAACTTCCTTGAGAAACGTAGGAGCGTCCTGAATCAAAGTGCATTGGCTTTCTGGCGTTATTCCGCTTAATTTGGTGTGCAACACTTGGTATGTTGAAGAAGGGGTCGCCTACTCGTGTCCTCGCGAACGTGTTATATGAAAACTGTTTTTGAGTCATAACGTCCCTGAATAACGTCAGAATGTCCTGAAACAAATGGCATTGTCTTTCTGGGGTTCCCCCGCTTAATTTGGTGTGCAACACTTGGTATTTTGAAGAAGGGGACGCCATCTTGTTTTTTCGCGTACGTGTTATATGAAAACAGTTTTTGTATCATAACTTCCTTGAGAAACGTAGGAGCGTCCTGAATCAAAGTGCATTGGCTTTCTGGCGTTATTCCGCTTAATTTGGTGTGCAACACTTGGTATGTTGAAGAAGGGGTCGCCTACTCGTGTCCTCGCGAACGTGTTATATGAAAACTGTTTTTGAGTCATAACGTCCCTGAATAACGTCAGAATGTCCTGAAACAAATGGCATTGTCTTTCTGGGGTTCCCCCGCTTAATTTGGTGTGCAACACTTGGTATTTTGAAGAAGGGGACGCCATCTTGTTTTTTCGCGTACGTGTTATATGAAAACAGTTTTTGTATCATAACTTCCTTGAAAAACGTAGGAGCGTCCTGAATCAAAGTGCATTGGCTTTCTGGCATTATTCCGCTTAATTTGGTGTGCAACACTTGGTATGTTGAAGAAAGGGGTGGCCTACTCGTGTCCTCGCGAACGTGTTATATGAAAACTGTTTTTGAGTCATAACGTCCCTGAATAACGTCAGAATGTCCTGAAACAAATGGCATTGTCTTTCTGGGGTTCCCCCGCTTAATTTGGTGTGCAACACTTGGTATTTTGAAGAAGGGGACGCCATCTTGTTTTTTTCGCGTACGTGTTATATGAAAACAGTTTTTGTATCATAACTTCCTTGAGAAACGTAGGAGCGTCCTGAATCAAAGTGCATTGGCTTTCTGGCGTTATTCCGTTTAATTTGGTGTGCAACACTTAGTATGTTGAAGAAGGGGTCGCCTACTCGTGTCCTCGCGAACGTGTTATATGAAAACTGTCTTTGAGTCATAACGTCCCTGAATAACGTCAGAATGTCCTAAGACAAATAGCATTGTCTTTCTGGGGTTCCCTCGCTTAATTTGGTGTGCAACACTTGGTATTTTGAAGAAGGGGACGCCATCTTGTTTTTTCGCGTACGTGTTATATGAAAACAGTTTTTGTATCATAAGTTCCTTGAGAAACGTAGGAGCGTCCTGAATCAAAGTGCATTGGCTTTCTGGCGTTATTCCGCTTAATTTGGTGTACAACACTTGGTATGT
>JAHFWJ010000067.1:0-360000 GCA_028555115.1 Himalopsyche japonica
ATAAATCAGCGTTCCTCTATATGTAGGTAAAAACGAAAATTTAATATTACAGAATTATTTATGTATTACAACGATTGTGAAAATATATTTAAACTCGCGTTACAGTGAAATCACATTTTACCACATTCTCATCATATCTAATCAAATTATCATAAGTTAAAATATCGTTTAACTTTATCGTTAAGAGATTTAATATATTTTCGCTGCCCGAGTTGGCAAACCCTTAATCACTTTTTTGTTATGATTGGGTCCAATAAATAAAGTTTCATATTATATATTTAATGCAGATGCGCTCGGATACAAGCTCGCAAAGTCTCGCGAAACTTAGTGGAAATTACTGAAATCGAAATATGTATTGATGATGTTTTATCAGGATCTTTCAAATGTTATATATATTAAAAGAAGGAAACTGATAAATAATATTTATATTCCTTCAAATAGAGTAGAATTCACAATTATTTACGATAAGATTGTACTTTAAACTACTTAGCATTGTAAATAAATATGTACAGATAGCGATGCAATAATGAGCAGTTTGTTATGATGAGTTGCCAAATGCATGTAGAAGAGAAAACCAACACGCAGTCATGGTAAGTGGGTAATTTTGACTTATAATCCAAGCAGTGACTTTCACTATCATTTGATAATAATTTAAGGCTTTGTTATTATGGTTTTTTTCATCTATAAATTCTCTACGCGAACTTTCACTCTTGTTTCAAGTGAAAGATGACGGGTCAATGTGTTTAGGCCAGCAGCTATCAACCTTTTAGACCCGATGGATCACTTATCTCACTATCTTGAATCGAGGAAACAATTTTTTTTAAAGTAATATTTTTACTTTTTATATGTCAATAATTCTTCTTTAATCACTTTTAAGGTGTTAACTGTCACTTCTTGATGGAAAGGCATTATATTTTAAATAATAAAAACACATCAGTTGATAATGCTCGCGATGAGCGAAACCGGTCCTGATCAAAAAATATATTGTGGAAATAAGTACTAAAAAATGTGTTTTTATTATTTAAAAATTCTTCTTTAATAATTATCTCATAATATGTAACATGGTGCTTTATGTCTGGAATTAGTATATGCATTTTTGTTTATAGTGGCGTTACTACCTCCCAATGATTTAATGACAACTATTAAAGAAATATGAAAACGTTACATTTTTATCCAGTAATTATAGCAGTCAACATATCTCCAAGACCGGCATCCAAAATATTTTTTACTGTTTTATATTTCAACTGTCCACAACCTTTAAAACCTCACAGTATATTTACGAGATTACTAAAAAAAATCAAAAAAAAAATACAATTAAAAAAGGTACACTTTCAAAATTTAAAATTATTTCTAGCGTTTGTATAGTTGCTAAAAATAAAAGAGTGCTATTCTTAGCTTCAATGAAATTAAAATTAAAATTTCGCGTACCACCGGTTGACTACCACTGCTATTTTTCATATTCCTTGAAATCCACTAAGCGCATTATCGAAGTTTATTTTTAAATCTTTCCATACATTATAGAATATATATAAAAAAAAAAAAAAATATTTTTGATGGTTGCAATATAAAATGACGAGTAACAGGAATTTCATGTTTTTATCGAAGTGATCGAAAAAACTACTTTTATATATTCACCCTCTGACTACTAACATTTAAACTGTTGAGAAGGCTTATTACAGTGAGTTGTAATTGATACTCAAAAAGCAAGTTTACAGTGTCAAACTTTGACTTTTCTTGATAACCTCCATACGTTTGGCTTACACCAAAATTTTGTAATGATATATTTTTCTGTTTTAAGTTAAAATAACTTAGAGCAAAAAATCTTTATAAAATAATATCCTGAATATATATGGTGGCGCCCTATTTCTTTTATTAAAAATAGAATCTTATTTAAAAATTTCATCATTTTATGTAAAGTAAAATATGTTGTTTATAAAAAAATTACTTATCTAAATTCAAACGAAGTACGTATGTAAATTAAAATCATTCCAAATTCGTAAGGACAAGAACTTTGTCATTCAGAAATGTATCCCATTCAGTGGCATCTGTGGATAAATCCGACAATAAAAACGTTTCGAAAATCGACCATAGACAAAAGCAGCTCACTCTATATACCAAAACAAATATTTAAAAAAGGAATTAAACATATTCAAACTATAGGAATTCTAGATTCAAATAATAAGACTGTCTCAGACGGGCCATAAAAGGAGAGCTGTGAGATATTCCCACTTTGGATTGAAAAAGCTCTTAAGGGTTAGAATAAGAAGGGGAGGGGAGAGGTTACTGTGAGGTGACCTTGATCTAGACGCACGGGGGTAAGCGTGACCTTCACCCGTCCGCGGGGCGGAGCGTAGGCTTCAAAACGAAGCAGAAGGGGCCCGGGGAAACGGGGGTGACATACGCACGGCGACAGGGTAGGTGCGTGTGAGGTGGTGTCAGTAGAGCTCGAAATACGTACATAAAATATTTTTTTTTGCATGGGATTTTTTCAGGGTGTTATTTATATTCGGATTAAATTTTCAAGCGGTGAAAAGAAAAATTTGTCACATTTTTACGACGAAAAAAATATATTTTATTTGAGCAAAAGATCTCACTGTTTTATGGTTAAATTATGGGACATTTTTTAAACATAAGTTAATAGATATGACATATAATATTTAAAATTATTATTAAACTTTTGATAACATGCAGAACCCGACTAGTGTAATGATAAGGATCAAAAAGCGATGTATTCGATGTGTTTCATAAAACCACGTTTATTTTTTTGAAAAAAAAATATTATGTAACATAACTATAGCTAAAATTTTGAGTGAATCACAAATATGCCGTTTGCTATAATATTAATAACCCAACGGGTTTTGTTTTTAAGCGACTCGTGTAAAATGTAATTTTTATATTAATTCATATTCACAATAATAAAGCATTCATAGTTGAAAAACATTAAAAATGTTTTTCGATAATTATAACTTAATAATTTTATGTTATTATTATTTATGTTTAGAGCTACTTTATGACTATTTCTTAAAATTGTAAAATAATCAAATAAATTCTTTTGAATATACATTTATATGTATTTAAACTTCATTAACATTCTATTTAAAAATCATATTTGCATAATTAAAGTTACTTATTAAAAAAAATGTTTAATTTTGTAAATTTAAATAAAAACTTTCATTCTGAAAGACCTACCATTCGATACGGTCAGTGTCAATATTCAAATTTTAAATTGACTTTCACTCAACTGAACCGAGTTCATATCCTTATTATGGGTGTCAATGAACTACCGAACATAAATTTCTGTGTAATAAAAAGATCTAAGTACCAGTGAAAAAGTTTATTTTTATATTTAACAGCACACGCCTTGAAGTATTGTTACTTTTGATATATGAATGAAGCATCTGACATAAAAATAACGATAAGTCCAAATTTTATTTATCAAACGTGCATGTATTTTTAAGTTCATATTCGCTACAAAGGTGTAGCATATGAAATGGATAGAAAATATCTTAACATAAGTATTTTTGTACGATTTTACTATAAATTAAGATCGTATATTTCGCTAATAAACCTATATTCAGCTAATTGCTTCAAATCGAAGACGTCCTAGGAAAGGGGGCTCCAAACTGCGGCCCGCTATAGTTTATTCAGCAATACGAAATATTTATTTTAGTATGATGATCTAGCTTAGTTTTGGCACTAACGTAAAACATTGGATACTCTGAAGAGGTTCTGTAACCGATATAAAAAATATATTAAAAACTATTTATTATCAATATCTACTGTGCGAATATAGCTTCTTGATATAGGTAACTCAACATAAGCTCGTCTACGAAAACAAGCGACGAAGAGTGGACATGTAGGGTATAACAGTAGATCTAATGGTCTTCTGATCACTCTCTCTGCGCTCTGTTTTATAGGAGAGGATGGGTGAGAAGGAGTTTTTAAATACAAAAAAAACATATCATCGAACAGAATCGATAAGTTGATTGAAGAAAACGCTGGTCGTGCTGGGTATCGAGCCTGTAAGATTTGTCACGGAAGTTAATGGCGCTGACCGCTGCACCATGGACCTGATATAATATTAGATATGTAACTTATAAGCCCCGACTAAATCATACAAAAACAAATGCTAAAACTCGGTCACATATATCACACCCATAAATGCGATACCAATATGGAAAATTTTATATAGACAAATGTTTGACGTATAGGTTTTGTTTTTAAACGTCTCATATTTATTTGTCTAACAGGTAATGTGGTTTTATAAAACTAGCACTCGAAAACTATTTAAATATACGTTGAGGAAGAAATACAGTAAACTCCCCGATTGCACGATTTTCATCAGCTTGGTTTCGTTCTACATTTCAAGTGAGTCAACGTTTTTATTGAACGTGTCCTTTGATTTTAAATGAGTTTGGTGCCCCGAGAGCGCCTTTTGGATATCACGTCCTTAACTACCGCGTTATCGAGGAGCGTACTATAAATATATATAATTATGTTTCAAAACGAATTCTCGTGAAGTAAAAATCCAAATCTATATAATGTCACGAAGTACGACAATGAACAGTTCTTTCAAAATTTACTCGAGTCAACTATAATGTGTAGCTTATCATATCCCGGTATTTGAATTTGTAGATATAACGAAGGAAGTATGAATATAGTATGAGACTTTATTGAAAGCACAAGGCGTGTAAATTGTATCAGTGAACCAAAACTCCTGCCGAAGGTTGTTGAACTCCCAACAGGACAGGCCTAAAGGATGTTCGCCTTTGTTAAAGGTTAAATTTAAAGATTAACCTGTTTTGTCCCGATAACGAATTATCAACTGAAAATATCTGAGGATACAACAGGTGCAACAAATGAATTTCGTTTGTTTTTATTTTCAACCCATTTCATTTGGCGTGTATTAAACAAGTATTTTTAAAAATGTACATGTATCGTTTTCAGTGCGTGAATCGATTTAAAATGTATTCTTTAAAACGATGATTGTTTTAAAATTGTTCAATGAATTCTCCTTCAAAGCGATATGTATGCAATTTCTTCGAGTTACGGTTATATTTTTTTCTTTTTACTTCAAAGATTTCATTTTGGAAATGAATTTTGAAGATGATCTACCATACTAAACAAACAGTTACAGTGAAGATATGATTGGCTGAATAAGTCAAATATTGTTTCAATGCAAAATATAATCTTGTCTATATTTATATACAGGTTATCCTCGACTTACAACCGAGATACGTTCATGAAATTTGGTCGTAAGTCGAATTTCATACAAAATATGTATGTACTTATATAGTAAAATAAAAGATGTGTATTTATTAAAAAAAAGTTTATTGTTAAATTTATAGTTATTTATTGATACAAAATAAAATATTTACTTCATTAATATTTAAAATCTTTCGTCATCTGTGCTTATATAAGTACAATCCAATAGCTCATCATCAGTAGTGATAGAAGAAGCAGTAGAAGTCTTTTTAAAAAACATATCCAATTTTTGTTGTGTTGTTTGTTGTTTTCCCCCTGTATATTGCAGCGTAATGCAATTTTTAAAAAATGCTATATTTTTGGTCGTAAGTACGAATGGTCGTAAGTCGAGGACTACCTGTATTGTGGTGATGTTTCAGAAACGAATATAATTTCACTAATACGTAACGGCTAAAATATATTTTCAGTATATTTCTTCTAGTAACAATGTACTTAAATATGAGAGTTTGATTTCATTGGAACGCAATAAATATTATATATCTATCTTCACTCAAATACTTCAAAATTTTCATAGACGAAATGGTAAACAGAAACTACCCTAGGCGCTGTGAAAAGGTGAAGACATAAATAAGTTATTGATCGTTATCGATTAGAATGTTTTTTTATTTATTTATAATAAGATTTATGTCAAATGTAAATTTGATGGTATTGTTGGCACCTAACGGGTTAAAGATTGGAGAAATGCAAAGAAGTATGAGAGGAAGGTCCCACGACATGTATATGAGTTAACAAGCCGAGATGGCAGTGAGCAGAAACCACACAGCAAGCAAGGCAAAACGTTGTAAAAGGACGCAGATTGATCGCTGTTTTTTTCGAAGAAACTTCTTTATTATTCCGGCCCAGTTTGCTTGCCCGAATATTAGACCTATTAAATATCCTACCGTGGAAAAGAAAGAGAGGATATCTAAGTTTTCGCTGAATTTTTGGAGAATTTTAAGCACCATAACTTTGACTCTATAGGCCCGTTCAATTATATTTTATATTAAAAGTTTACATTGTGTAATATATATATATTACAAAGATAGTGTATTTCGAGTAAATATATATTTTTACTGGTATGTTAGTGAAAGTTATTAAATTTAGTAGAATTAATTTAATAAAAAAAATTACTGGACAAGTATTTTTTTTTATTAAATTAAGGTATTTAGTGCATACATCTTAAATATTCGATTGCAATTTTGGAAGCAAAAGATAATCACTTATTAAAACACTCAGTGCGCACGACATGGCTCCCGTGTCCATACACATATTGCAGCCATGAAGGTTAAGGCGTTAAGTTGGTTACGCTATACGATTTGAGAAAATAAATTAAGAAACAACTCTTAGGTTTTTAGTTTGGTAAAAAAATCTTTCATTTCTAACATTTGCAACACATTAATGAGTGTATTTTTAAATAATTATCGATCCTAAAAGTCTACAAAAAAATTAATTAATCTTTACTTTTGGTACAGGAGTGCTTACTACTTGACAAAAGTTGGAATGTTTTGATACGTCAATATTAGATTTGATTTTAAGATTACACAATCAAATTAATGGGATTTTTTTGATATCGCATTTCGTAATGTGATAGTCGTTCATTATTTTCATATAATTAAAAAACTATCAACTACTGAAAATTAAGCAAACGCTTTTAATTTATCATCTGGGAAACGAGTCAATGACAACATTATGATGATGGGCTTTTCAAGTTGATTTATGAGCGTGTTCAAAATTTATCGTTCAGCTTACACATGGTTTGGTTGCTGTCTAGGTGAGTAATTTACGGCGAGGTCAGTTTTGCTCTAATTTCGACACTTAACTTCTTCCTCGCGGATGCGTCAATATGTATATCCCGGTTCAACGGCTCCGTACGCGATTGTCGAACTGGTGAGATATAAATATGTTTATTATTACAATACGATTTGCGTAAATTATATATTTCAAATTATTTTTATGTATAATGTATTAGCTATATTTATTTTATTATTATTGTGAATGCCACCCGGCCATCTACATTAATTCGTTATGTCAAAGTTATACTAGAAACATAGCGTTGATAAGCAAAACCCTATTTGTCAAAAATTGGTTAAAATCGAACAAAAAACACTGACATATATATACATATAAATATGAATCGTTACAAATTAGTACGATTCCACATGTTTTGTCCACGACCCGGGTTTCGCCTTTCGGCGTCTTCAGGCAATCTATCAGTTATGTTGCATCCGTGTGATAGAATGCCTGAAGATGCAGAAAGGCGAAACCCGGGTCGTTGGTGAAAAAACATGTGGAATCGTACAAAGTTGTAACAATTCAAATTTTATACTGAAATTCCATCAAGCACCTTTAGGCGATATCATTTATTATACTCATATATACGTTCAATTATTTAACACAATGAAAAACCCTGACAAAGGCTTACGGAAAAAAATATGATATACATCATCTTATTCAAAATTACAATCAAATATCGATCTATCTATTTAATTTTTCTTATATTAATTGCAATATTAGATCACCAAAAATACTATCAATTATAAATAAAAAGAAACAAGTTAATTAATTAAGTGTCAGTAAATCTAAGAAAAAATTTGTTTAATAGTGATATAAAGTGGACATATCGGTTTTTGCCTGTATGCTCTTTATATGATTGAATAAAGCATTCATCGAAATGAATGACGTCGACAAATAAAGGGAAATATTTTAAATATTATATATTGCTTGAACGTATTTTTTAATATTAATTTACATTGTAGTTTTAAATGTGTGATAGACATATCCTTTGTCGATAAGTTTTCGGGAAACACTCACCAGACGACTTTCAGACGACCTGTGTCACCGGTATGTATGCCTGTATACGCACACACGGATATTTTATTTTATTTTGTGGTTTATCGTTCTGATGCCCTTAATGAAATGAACGATCTAAATATAAAAATATACCCGTTATCTGGCGGATAACTATATTATTAATTTCAACCGACAGAGTGAGTTGCCATGATCAAAAGTAAATTATACAATATAATAATAACGAATAGAAGAACGAATGGTAAATAATGCTAGATTATTCACGGTTGTAAAGTTGGTTTTGAGACAGGGGCACGCTGGACAGGACGTTGAACACGTTCTGTTAATTTGCTAGAACGTAAATTCAATATAAAGATAAATATTTTTTTAACAGAATTAAAAAATAAAATAACGCTAGGTTATTTGGAAATTGACAAAACTACGATTTCCCATTAAATCTAATAAGTTTCGCTGAACGAAGGACTCTCAGTATACTGATTATACAAAGGATACTAAATATCAATTTGATTTAAAGGATTTAGCCGGTCACTATTTTTTAAATTATTTTTGTTTGCTGAAAGCCTTGAGAAAGGTCCCATAAAACATTGAATGCATGTATTATAAATATATTATGTAGACAAGCAAAGTGAGAGGTATTTCTTTGTAGGCATTCGTGCTTGGCTTTGCTTTAAAGTGTTTGAATTGTTAGATAGAGCTTCCAAGCACTATATTTGAACAAATTAACGGATTTTATTGACAGTTTTTAATTCAGATTTAGTCGTTTTCTTAATCTTGTATAAGTCATGATTCTTTAAGGTTCAAAGGTAGGTTATTGAGTTTGAAGGCTTTGCTTTTTAATCATTTAAACAGGAAAAAACTGAATTGATTACAGGTGACTTAGAAGCAATTATTTTTCATTGAACTTTTAAAACAAGCTAATGTCCTTATATATAAAAACATATATTAATCAGTTAATGTGTGATTGAAGAAAACACTAAAAGTTTTTTTCCTGGTATATTTGTACATTTTTTGAAAAGTGGACAAATGTGTTTTATGCAGGGCTGTGTATTCGTTAAAAAATTCATTAATATTTTTCAGAAGTGTCTATTCGAAAAAGTTGTCCCTCGTTTTACACGACTCCGACTCCGGTCATAAATCTTCGACTCCACGATTTCGTCTTTACAGCCCTGATTTTATGTTTACTATACTACTTGGTCATGAGAATAGCAGATGATAATTATAATGTTTAAAAATATATTTAGATTATGACTTAAGTTAGCCGCAAATAGTTCCACAATTGCCGTGTTTGTCAGTTTAATAGATACTTAATAACCGGGGCTTATTATATACTAGGCGATATTGACCAACAACAAGACTTCGATTAAAAAAAATATATTTGTCAAGTTTTTTTGTACCTTTCATGTTTATGTGCATTAAATTTAAGATCACTTAACCAATTGGGCAAATTCTTCATTAAGGTATTCTTCAAAATCGTCTAATCGAAAAAGTAGTCGGAATCGCTCGTTTTTCACAACTTCAACTCAGTCCAGTCCAGTATAGTCCTGCTAAATACTAATAACTACAGATTCACATATTGTTTAAAATAAAATTACCCGAAAGGTCCGGTTCGTCTCGAGATTCATGAATATTTATGTCTCGTTACATGAGGCATTTTTAAGTTCTCTTAATTCGATAATGCTCCACGTACATAAACACGGTTTATATTCATGTGCCTTAACAATCTCTCCCTCCGCCCACTCGCTCCTTTAGTACCAACTTAGTCCATGATAATTTAATTACATCCAATAAACGCTCCAAGTTCAGCGAATAATAACTTAAATAAACAACAAACTTGAGTTTGCTCAAACGCGACGCTCGACCTTGAAAAGTCCTCAGGGTGAATATTGGGGGGCAGGGGGGGGGGTGACAAAGACCCACAGAAGGGGAGTGACAGGGCCAGTGACGTCACGTTCTCTAATTTATAATTCCACGAATACACTTTTACGAGTTTGTTCATCCGCAAAATTTGGAAACATGTTTGTACGTGCCTCTGATTATTTTTCTTATGAACCGATTCCGGGACGCATACGTATCCAGAAAATTTAATTTATAATAAATATTTGTTTGGATTGCGAACCTACAGGACTATTCCAGCAGGCGTCAGGTGTATTTTGTATTAAATGACAAATATTAATTTGATCAGAATATCACACATACGTATTTATTTTTGAACAAATTAATTAAATGGAGTCGTATCGAATTTCTCTTTATTTTTCGCCAGTAAAATGTATACTAATAATTTTCATATTTTTTTAACCTCCTGCATTCGGCGATGACACTCCTCAATCCTTCAATCCATAACAAATTAATCGGGATAAGTAAATTTGTGTCTATATGGCGAATAAAATTTGTTACTATTATAATTTACAACTATAAACTGCATTTTTCTGTTATAATTAAAAATATCCATAATAAATTGAATGCCATATAGGTTCTTTAAAAAAAGAGCATAAACGAAAGGAAATTTGTGTGTTATTACGATGTTTCCAGTAAATTGATTTTACAACTGATAGAGAAAAATTGTACTAGCAGGAGCATTACTTTAATTTTTATATATAAACAACAAAAAAAAAACATCAATTATATTTTAAATATTGGTTTGACAGATTCAATTCAATCTTCATTTTAAACAAATCAATACCACAGTTATTTAGTTTCGTTGAATAGAGTTATATAGAAAGAAAACATTACTTTTTTTAAATCATTAAGCAAATTTACCCAATTTGTCTTATCGAAAACTGTTCCGGATTAGTTCGATTCTATAACGATCATACTAGATATCGATAAATTATGAAATGGGAACCCCTCGTTTTTATAGTTTGAGTACGTAACTGCGTCCTTTTGTACCCAAATTTAATATAACAATCACACTTGACCTCTGATCACATGGGAGAGGTAAAAATAAACCATTGACCCTCCTTCCCGAAAGTAGTGTGTTTGATTTAATGGTGTAATCGCATTTATTTATTATGATTGGCATTATTTGAAAGAATAAACACGTTATTATTGAATTATTTTATTTAGTTAAATCAATTATGTACCGACAAATTTGAACATTTCATAGAAGAATATTGATAAGCATTTCGATACCTATAAATGAATATAAAAGGTCTTCATTGAAATTCGATACTCCGAATTTGTTTAATACAAAAAAAAAACAATTATCTTATCTACAATTATGGAAGATTCTTTAACGTTTTCCATTGAAAATAATGAAAACTCTTTACTAGAATATGGTAAATAATTTACATTTTACATTGTTAAGGTTTTAAATTTGCCATGATTAAGTATTTTTTCCCTGCCTGAAAACCTAGATGTTGTATTATTTTATGTAATTGAATATGTCCAAGAAATTAAAAAAAAAACGTGTTTTAAATCAATAATGTTTCTCAAATAACTTATATCTTTCTTGTCCAGTACATGAGATAGTTAATTTTGTTGTGCTAAAAGTTTCTTATTATTTAAAAAAAAAATATTTCAACAGTATAAAATACACCTTTAAATAATAAAAACAATTTTTTTATTACTTTTTACACAATTATATATATTTATAAATAGGATCGGTTAAAAAATTAAACTCCATAAATTATTTAAGTACATATTATTTTGATTGTAAAATTTTCCCTATCATTATTATTGCTAATGAGACTTTCGCAATTTTTTTAAACTCTAAATGGATTATTGATTTGTCTTTATTTTGTTTGATAAAATTTCAATGTCAAATATAAATTGTTGAAACTTTGTACGATTCCACATGTTTTGTCACACTTCGACTCGAGTTTCGCCTTTCGGCATCTTCATGCATTCTATAAAACGGATGCAGAATTGAGTTCGTCAGTTCTGTTACATCTCTGTGATGGAACGCCAAATTCAATTTACTTTAATTGATATATAAATGTCTTCCTTTATTTTTTTTTCATAGTTATTGAACCTTTGGTTTTATATACCTGCTTACTATCAACTCAAAAAAATTCTACAAATACGCTTGATTGTAATTTGTGTCCAGTTAGTTGATAATACTCGCGAATAATGAAACCGGTCCTAATCGTAAAATATATTGTGGAAATGAGTACTAAAAATGTTTTTTTTATTATTTAAAATATCATGCATTTCCACCAAGAAATGACAAATGACTGGTTGAAAGTGAAAAAAGTGTAATATACATATTGACTGAAGGGGCTTGATAGAATTTTAATATTAAATTTGATGTTTTACAACTTTGTACGATTCCAAATGTTTTGTTACTAATAGTCAGTTACGTCAGTTCTCTTTCATCCGTGTGATAGAATGCCTAAAGATGCTGAAAGGCGAAACCCGGGTCGTTAGTGACGAAACATTTCAAGTCGTACAATGTTGTAGCAAATCAAATTTGAAAAAAGTGTGTTTCTATTAATTCAAATAAAATGTCTTTCTTCCTAACAGTGAAAGCAAATACATTGAAAGTGATCAGAAGAAATGTTATTGTAAAATAGTTAATTTTTCAGTGTTAAAAAATTATGACGAACTGTGTGTTAACTGTGAGGTTTTTTTATAGTACGTGTTTCGTAGCTCTGTGCTATTTTTTGTATCAAATTTTAACCCTGAGGGTAGTTTACGTAATTATGTTTTTCCTGCGTGGTGTTACAATTAAATAAAGAGAACTGGGCAGGCAAGCTAGACCCACGAGTGTCACAAACTCGGATTAAAATTCGCAGATCCAACACGGTATTTTAGTACCGTCGAAAGGTTATGAATTGTGATTAAAATAATAAAAACACATGTTGTACCCGTTCCCAATACGATAATTTAGATATTTTTTCTTGATTTTTTTCAGTTTACGAATCGTTACAAGAGGCTAACGTGTATTTAAAATATTTAAAAATAGAACTAAGAACACATAATGACTGTTTTTATAGGGGTATAAAGAGTTCGAAATAGTATTCATGAAATTATAAGTCTAAAATAAAAACATAATTTTTAAAATATCAAAAAAATTTTTTTGATCAGGACCAATATTTGGTAATTTAAGGTAGCAGGAATAGAAAACCGTGGGTACAAGAGCTAACAAATAAAATACAGGAAATCACACAATGTAATAAAAATGATGTAAATTAGTTTGAAAATGAAATGTTCACAATCACTTATTAAAAATTTCAAATAAAATTAAGTTTTTCAACTCAAATATTTTGTTTAAATAGGACTTGTTTGTAAATTGTATTCTATTAGTTGATAATGCTCGCGATGAGCGAAATCGGTCCTGATAAAAAAATAAATTGTGGAAGTAAGTACTAAGCAATGTGTTTTTATTGTTTTAAATATTATGCTATTCCATCAAGAAGCGACAGTTAACACCATTAAAGTGAAAAATGTAATTGTATCATAATATTATATCAGTGATCGATTTCGGTTATCACGAGAATTATCAACAAAAAAATGTGTATTTTGTTACATGATTAACGATTTTTCCACATATAAATTTGATCGAATACGATAATAAAAAATAATTGTACAATGTATCAAATGTGTAAGAAGATTTAACCCATGTCAAAATAGTGTAATATTGTTCAAAAAAATCACTTACAAATTAGAAAATTCAGTGTGAATTTGAAGAGAAATAAAAAATGGAATATATGTGTAAAACATTTTAGAATTTTAGATATATTATATATATGTTTTACATACTTGTTTTAAATTGAATATTTACTGGGTGGTGGTAAAATATAAAAAAAGTAAAAATAAACTCATAAGGTATTATAATGACTTCCTTTTTGGGGGTTTTTGTAAACGATACAGTTACGAAAAAAGAAAGAATAATGAAACTAATTGAATATCTTTCCATTTAAAACTTTACTATAGGATGGATCGTCTAATATCATCGTGGGAACGCCAAAGGGATGTAAAAAAATAAACAGTTTTCAAAAAATCGCTTTACGCAGTATAAAACCTTCGTAAAGCTAACGGATTCGTCCTTGAATTTGCCCCTTACTCTGCTTTTCATTTTCAGGACATCGCCCTCCCCCTACCCAGGAAACAGATTATATTCACAGGATGTCCAAACTCATTCAAATTTATTCCAAGTACGTACTTAAATAGCTGTTGTAAAAACCAACTTATGTAATTCAGTACTGAAAAGCGCCGTCAACATTTCTTACTTTGAAATAAATTTAGTATTTTCAGTTACGTTTTATCAATACTATAAAAATATGCTTAGTATAGAGTTGATGGCAATTGGAAGAGGCCAAGACCTTTGCGATTAATGAAGACAAAAATATTTACTTTTTTGGTAGATTCGGCGCCAACTTATCCCAGCTTATACTATCAAACTTATTTTTAATACAATAAACATTGATAAATTTGTTTTTCCACCCTGTGTGTTACTCGATGTGACACGTGTTTCGTTTTTCTAAGAAGCATCGTAATAGTATTCCTTGGCATAAATGAAACCATTAACAGCAATCAATTTTTAGTAAATAACATCTGTAACAGAATATATGGGTCAACACTACTAAATTGATTTACCTTGGGGTTTATATCTCAAAGCTCTAGTAATTAAATTTTAGTTTGCAGTGTTTTGACAATAATCAAAAGTGTTCATATTTTATATATAACTAGCGTGTACCCTACATGCGTTGCAATGCCACTCAAAAAAAAGAAACCGCGACTTTATGGAATCGCCTCGTCGGGAGCCTCTCGCCTTCCGATTGGATAAGTCAGACTTGAGGCGAGGCCGGAGCCAATTAGAAACGATAGCTTAGGTTATGTTTTTCTTACCGAAATTTGACAGCCTTATGTGTTTTTATTTATTGGAGTGCTTTTGGATACACAATGTTTTTTGTTTTTCTATCTGGTGTGTACACAAATAAATCAGGAGGTTTTCCAACACATGAGTAGGCCATATACAGTTGTCCATGTGAGAAGCATGGATTTTCTAAATTTAGTCCACACACTTGTAACGACTGTTCTTGTGCCTTATTGATGGTCATTGCAAAGGCGACTCGCACTGGAAACTACAGACGCTTAAATTCAAATGGCATATCTGTCGGAATCATTGGGATGCGTGGCAACAGTACATCTTCTCCTTTGAATTTTCCATTTAAAATTGTAGCTTCAAAAATTCATCATTTTTCTTACTGAAAGCCTGGTACCGTTGCAAAGTCGTGAGGAATTTATGTTTCGGAGAAGAATGATAGGGACGCCAATTTTCAATGCTAAAACATGCGGCGGCATGCCTGACAAATCCAGTGAATTCAAGAATTCTGTTGGATAATTGACGGCTTCGTCTTGATCCGTTATAGTATCGATGGACTTGTACGTTATCGCTTTTCCTGGTATTTCATTTAGTATGCTGAAATTGATTGCATTGATATCTTTGTTTTTGGCTGCTAATATAGCATGTGCACTGAGCCATTGATGACTTTTATGATTGTGTGCAATATTTTGAGAAACTTTGTGAATCAATTCGTCTATGGTTCAGGTTATTTTACAGAAATTCGCTGGCAATGTGATACATTGTGTGGATTCCTCTATTGCCATTTTCCCATTTCCTATATCCAACAATTGTTTTACGAAACGTTCAATGGATGCATCATCTTGTAGTTGCACACGCATATTGGTCTTCAAAGTAAATGTTTGTACGTATCGCCATAAAACGGATGATTTGAGACATGCATTAAGTTCATCGGCCATTGTTGAACGTGATATAACAGGTAGAGTTTGTCGAAAATCACCAGACAATAAAATGAGTGCGCCACCGAAAAGTTGCTCATTTTATCTCAAATCTTTTAGTGTGCAATGAAGTGCTTCCGATGATTTTTTGTGTGCCATAGTACATTCATTGCATACAATGATTTTACATGATGTGAGTAGTTTGCCCGTTTAAGAATTTTCGTTGGTATTGCATGTTGGTGTCAATTATTTGCATATTCAATGGCAATTTCAGTGCTGAATGCGCTGTTCGGCCACCATCCAAAACAGTTGCTGCAATTCCAGATGATGCGATTGCTAGTGCAATGTTTTTCGTGATCGCGTGGCTGCCAAAATGAGTGAAATGAGGAAGGTTTTACCTGTGCCTCCGGATGCATCTATGAAATAAAGTCTACCACTTTGACTTGTAATTGCATCCATAATTGTGTCATACAATATACGTTGATCTGGAACCAATTTCGGAAGATTCGTTTGAACAAATGTACTCAATATATATACACATCAAAGCGTGTTTCTCGTTGGAAATCACGATCATGTCAGTCGTTTTCATATCGATTCAGCGCAGCCATTCCCAATTGTACCAATGATTTGTTAGCGATTACTAAACACATGTCCTCAATCAATAGTAATGCCTCATTATACAGGTTTGGTGTGAATTGAACGTGTGGATTTTGAATTGTTTCACGCAAAATATGTAAAATATCTTCACTCATGTAGCCTTTGTATTTTTTCCAAAGATCTTTTGGACTGGATGGAAAACAAATTTTTAATATTACTGCAAATAACGCATGTATTTGTTGTGGGTCAGCAGTATTCGATGAATCAGCGAGTGAAGATATTTTTGAGTAACTGGTGGATGCCGTTCATGAATTGAAAATGATAAAATGCGCCATATTGCTTCATTGCTACTAATGCTAGCTGATATTGGTTGACTTCATCGATAGATGCAGTTGATTCTCCCATTCCAAAAACTGCCATATCGCTTCCTTTGTTGACATATTTACAAATGTATTTGATAGATTTCACTGAATTACAATACTCGACGTTGATGTGTGCTTTGTACGTCATCGAGAGAAGTTGTGAATACGGTACAATCCAACGATTATCAACCTCATTGTTTCACCCTTTTCTTTCGTGCTTGAGTTGTACTCTGACCTATTCCTTTTCGTTTGGGTGGCATAATTGATTTCACAGTGAATGTTACGTTTTGAAATTCACTTTTGAAAAAAAAAAAATTTTAAAAAATGATATATTGAACAAATTCTTTCTCACACACGGTTTATACGTAATATTTATTTCAATTCGTTCTGTCATGCGACATAAAACCAAAACAAAAAAGTCGGTATAAAATAGAACATTGAAATACTTTTTTCGAAAATCGAATTTTGTTTCAAAATATTCAGTACCTTACGTAAGTACCTACAGGTGAGTGAATGTGACAGATTTGCGTCGTTCTTGTTTTCGGCGTTGCTATGGACACAATGTGTCATAAATGGCCATTCAGTATTACAATAGTCTTGTATGAAAACATGTTTTTCGTAAATATTCAATTAATTTTTGTAATCAAATCAAATTCTGAGTATCCTATCTTTTGCCCGGTAGTCTAAGCAATAATTCGACAGAGTTTTATCGCAATTGGATTAATGGTGTAGGAGTTTATAAAGGACAGACAGACAGAAAGACATTCATTTTTATATATATATATATAGATAGATTAATAATCTTACGATATTATTACGATATTATCACTGGAGTTAAATGTATGTTACTCTAGTAAAATACTAATATGTTAAAATAACTAATTAAAACATAAATGTTAACAATGTATTATTAATAATTAACTCCAATTAATTGTACATTGTATTACTTCATTTGAATTGTTTTTGGCAGTTCTTGAACCTTTGGTTTTGTGAACCTGCTTACTATCAACCCAAATAAATTCTATAAATAGGCTTGTTTGTAGTTTGTGTTCGATCAGTTGATAATGCTCGCGATAAGTGAAACCGATCCTGATTATAAAATATATTGTAGAAATAGTATTATAAAATGTGTTTTTACTTTTTAAATATCACCCCTTTCCATCAAGAAGTAACAGGTGTCATCTTAAGAGTACTTTATACTTATTATTTGAAAACATTTTTTGAAAACAGTTTTAGTTTTTCATAAAATGATAATATTAATTAAAATGTACTATTTTTTTGTTCAGTGTAATAGTAAACTAAATTGATGACATAACATCACTATGGCATTGTTTTGGATATAGTTTGAGATGATAGATTAAGATTTAGAATGGTATATGAAGTCCAAAAGTGTCATCCTAAAGACACCAATGTTGTTGTCTTATTGAAGAATATTTTAAAGTCATTGTTATTCCGAAATTCAGAAACGTTGATACTCGTCAAAGCTATTTTTTGATACAGATTTAAAAGGTGGAATATATTCCAAAATATCACAGTGTCTTGTAAGAAATGCATGGTAACTATATATGAAGTGAAGAAAATTGTTATTTTCATATCACATAGTCCATATATTTTCTTATCACATTGAAAAGAAAAGAGATACCTAAAATAGAACACGGTGAAAAAATAGCAATGTATTTTAGTTCTACAAAATTATTTTTATCAAATATAGTTGATAGCTATTTCGGCTCACGCCATCGTCAGAACTATGCTTAAACTTACATTTGCTTATCTATATATAGCTGTGCAGAAAAGGTACACAACATCTCCTCTCTCCTTTTCCAATGGTATAGCTTGTTATTTAAACAACAATGACACTAAACTTTCAAAATTCCAAATTTTTTTTTCTATTGCTATGCTATTTTTTCACCGTGTTATAATGGAGTTCTACCAAGTGAATGCCAATTCAATCAATAAACCTAAAATAGATATTATATTTATTGAAATATTGGATTTTTGTTAGCGGATTTTTAGAATTGACTAAGCTTCAATGTATGATTCCTTTTTGTATTGAAATCGTTAAATTGAACGAATTGAGTAATGTCACACGTGGGAAGCTCCCATAGCGAGGAACATATGAAAACTCTAACCTTTAGGATTGAAAGCTTCTCATTTCGTTTAATGCTAATATAGGATAGCATATAAATAGTTTAATATAGGATAACATATACAGTCGTTGGCCACAATATACAGGTATTTAAAATCATAAATTTCTTCCTAGAGGTCACCAACAACAGCATGTAATATAAAATTTAAAATAACTTTGATTATTCCTCGTATTGTGTAACTAACTGTGACACGTGTTTCGCCTCTTTCAGAGGCATCTTCAGACCATCTAACACAAGATTGATTCTAAAATTTTTAAATTATGATATTACAAATTGGATTTGGGGTTATTTCCTTCTAAAGGAACCAAGGAAGGGGTGATATAATCAAAACAATACAATCAGATAATGATATTGTTATTACTGAGCTGCAATACACTCAAATTAGGATTTTTCCTTTATAATGGACGCAAGAGAGAAGTGGGTTTTGGAATCCAAACAAAGCAAACGAATAAACATATTTCTAATGACGTTAAACATTACAAACTATTAAACTAATGAGCTGCATTCAATCAGATAGGTTAGTGATTACTCTACTAATACAATGTTAGTAAAGGTGAGCAACCTGTCCTATTAAGAATATTATTTAATAATATTTCTTTTTTTTTGAGAGATTTATTTATTTCAAAAAATTCTAGACTATTCATCTTTAAGCCTTTTTTATTTACTCGGTGGAGTATTTCTACATTACTTGTCTGATTAAAATTATGATCATTTTCTATTAAATGATTGGCAAACTCAGAAAAATTGTTACTTTTTAGACATCTTATATGTTCTTTAATTCTAATTTTAAAGTTTCTACCTGTCTGTCCAACATAAGAAGCTGGACGGTCTCCACAAGATAGTCGATAGATACCACTCTGTGACGATGAATCTACGTGATCTTTATCACAGTATTTATTTGGAAATTGGTTATTAAAAATTATTACTATTCCGTTAAATATTATGAAGTATTTCAAAAACAATTGCATTAAAAGTTTGTTAGATATGAAAAAAAATCATTAAAACCCCGCTGTTTCTCGACCACTATATGTTACCATATTATAATTCTTTTTTAACTATCCACATTTCAGTAAGGTATTTTTCGATTTATCTATGTATATATGTCTTTATTTACCTTTTAATCTGTTAAATTATTAGCTGCGTGATCGAAATAAGTAAGCGAGAATAATTAAAAAAAAAAATAATGTCTTCTGATCGTGTGAATAAAGTAAGTCCATATTCTTATCAGTTATTGTTTTTATGTAATTTTACTAAAATTATGAATTTTTACTAGGATTGTTGAGTGAAACAATTTGTTTTATTATCTCATTTAAACTCTTAAAAAAACTTTTACTATGCAACAATCGTTTTACGACAATGCAATATTGAAAAAGCAAATCAAGTTAAACGGAAAATATTGTTGTAACGGTTTTGGTGTATAATATACTTGAATGTAGCCACCTGAGTATTAAGAACCTATTGGCTGGGCTTGGAAGAAATATTTCGCCAACAATTAGTTTTAAACGAAGCCAATAAACGACACCTTGTGTTAAGAAGTAGTAAATGTGAGTGAAAAAGTTGTGCGGGATTATCAAAATCATTTTATGCCAAATAGGGTTTTGTGTTTTCAAGTTTTGTTAAGTGATATACTATCCGGGAAAGTCAGTATGCTGTGAGTACTTTTTTAAATATTTTACTTATCATAAATGATGTTAATATTTCGTGTTTGACGTAATTTATCCAATACTTTTCTAGCACCATCTTTAATATTATATTTATTATATATCAAAAAAAAAACAGCCTTCTACTGAGTAACATACCTGTTAAGAAACCGCGGAAAAATATATTAGTAGTCGTATAGTTTTATATATACGTGTTATATTAAACCTTTTTCTCAAGTTAAGTAAATGTGACAACTATTTGTAGGAATACATTTGGAATTAAACGTAAAATAAACTATAATGTAAGCCATGAAGCAATTAATCTCCGATGTTCCAGTTACCGTAACCAACATATGACAATTCAGCGTTCAACTTCCTTATTAAGAATGAATAAATTTTAATTAAGTCTCATATTATGAGTTAATTATGCGCAATCAATGAAAAATTATATAGTTAGAGTTATAGTTATTTTTTACCGCTTTTGTTTGTTAGAAAATATAAACTTAAGCGATCAATAAGGATGTTTAATGCTATACTTTACGTCAAAACACATCTCGTCGTACGATTATGCGACGCCATCATAATTTATTTTGTCAATTTTTTTTTAAAAATCAACAATTTATTTAACTGAAGGTCGAGTGAAAAAAATATTTTGTAAAATAGTAGTTTTTTTTATATCTACTCATCGGATTTAAAGTACGTTTGAATCCTGTATTATACAATATTATACTAACATATCGTTCCACGAAAACGTTGTGTTCTGCAAATCGTGTTATATGACGTTAAAAGTTCATATAATATGCGTCGACGGAGGCCTAGTACATTTTTTTATTCGTATTTTGTCAAAGAAATATTTTATTGTAACATTAATAGAAAATTCAAATTTAACAACCTCAGAATTAAAATCAAGACAATCCCTTGTTTTATACTCACCGCAAAAGCAAATAGTTGCATAAAACTGTTGAATCTTAAGTACAGTTATTTATAGCTAAGTAATTATTTAAAAAGTGTCGGGCCGTTAGTGATAAAACTTTCAAATCAAGCTATCTTCACACTGTTAATTCCTCATATATTTTCTATTAATACACTGTAATTACTCGTCTTAATATCTTGAGATGTAAGAAGTAAATATGTTTAAAACGCAATTTTTTAATCCTTATTTGGACGTCAATTTTGTTGAAATTATAAATTGAAACTACTAACAAAGATATGATAATTAAATCTATTGAAAATAAAAGATGCCCGAAGAAACTTGGTAGGCTACAAATTTGTGTGTTATAAATCGTATATATTTACCGCTTAAAAGGTTATTATTTTTTTCCAAAATTAAAAATAATATATTCTTTGATACATTGGCAACACTGCACGAAAACAAATCAAAAATACGCAGCTGGAGTATATTGTTACTAATTTAACGCGCGTGTATTTTTCTAACAATTCAAATTTTATTGTTGTATTTCAAAAAAAAAAAAAAAATGATTCATTCAATATCACGAAATTAAATACTAATATAATATTACAAAATTTCTATGATATTCGTACGTTATTAATATTTATTGAAATATTATTACCAATTTATATAAATACATAAATATTTAGGATTACCCATTTAATTTGATAGCTTGTAACAAAATGGCACGTAAATAAAACGTAATAATAAACTGTCATTTTTTTATTATATTTTGTATTACCATGGTAGTAGTTTTGATTGAAGCATTGCGTGAAGAAAGTTAAGATATATATGGATTCCACTTACAGTAATGTGGTGATCTAAAATGAAAAAAAAATATTTGTCATAAAAATTGAAAATTAAAAGTTTATTGCTTTTGCGAAGTCAGTGAAACAAACTTACGCAAAATCTACTTTAATATTTTATTCATAAAAAAATTATTACTCTAGTCTCTCGTCCATGTGGAATATATCGACATCCGAAACAATACTGTTGAACATTGTTGATGATAGCTTCCTCGTCGGCAAACTAGTTCTTTACTTTTAAATCTAGAACACACAATAAAGTTATGACTTTAATTTGAAATCGTTTGAATTCGTATGGAATGTTTCGTTCCTATGATAGATTAAAAGATACAGTAAAAGTAAACAATTTCTTAATAAAATATTGTAATTTCTTTAGCAGCCATAATCACAAGGCGCGCGTGCACCATTTCTAAGAATAACTATATAATATTATAGTTTCATCGATTATTGTGTATATGGTTAAAAACAATCGACTTTTTTTTCGAATTACTTTTTAAATATAATAGTATGAAGGTCTCAAAGATAGTATGCCAAAAATATGGTCTTTTGTTATCCGAACTGTATAAGTCCATCAGAAAATGATTGTGTACTCATTATGCCTATATGGAGGTAAATGATATGACAGAACAAAAATATGTGAAGGTGACAGCCGTGCGTCGTTTAGCGACTGATAACGTCACTAGACTACGGTAGGCGGTGCAGGAAGGGCGTGCGGAGGGAGGGACGATTCATTGCCAAGGTCGAATTGATAAATAATAATGAAATGATACCCGACGGTGATCTATGTATGTACCGACAAATTTGTTATGTAGTCTCACTGAACATAAGCAAAAACTAGCTCTACTCAAATAAAGTTACTTTTTTTCTACCTACATACAGTCCGAATGGGAGAAAATAATATTTCAAATAAGATTTCTAACCGGAAGTTTTTATATAAAAACTACCTTTCACACAGTTGTTTAAAAACACTTTTCGAAGAGAGGAGGGATTTCTAGGGTATGAACAGGACAGTTTTTTCTTATCATCTATAATAACATTGGAGATATTTACACGATATTTCCTAACTGGATTAAATTTATATATATATATTGACATAAAAAAAGAGCAAGATTTCAAATAACATTAATTGATGGAAGTCTATACTAGTCTGAGCGTAAAAAATCAATAATAGTCAATTGATCGAATTTCACGATATTTTAAACAATTTATTTAAAAGATTCAAGCAAAATTATTTTTCTTTCTGATTAAATTTTCATAATTATCAAATAATTCCCTATTTATATTTTTTATTTACAGTCTGTTCGAGTGCATACGTGTATTTGAATATCTGAATATAACGAAATGTGAAAATCGGGTTTATAGTGATAAACCGTATCACATTATATATATATTTTTAGGCAAAATATTATATACAGTAAGTGTAGGATTTGTTGTATTTTTTATTAATATTTTTATTTATGTATATTTCGTTTTTTTTTTTTTTTAATACATACTTAATAATTACAGTTAAAGTAGTTTAAAAAAATATTCGTTACAAAGACAATTATATATTAATAATTAATTTAAGTATTTTAGAGGTAAGATTTTTTGCGTTTTCGTAGACCATGTTATTTTTTTATCTTTACAGTGCTGGGCTTGTGTGCTAAAACTATTAATATCATAATGTTGTCTATAGTTACAATCAAAGTTCTGAAACGAATGTTATGTCATATGACGTTGTGATTGTGGCTTAATTGAAACGCCAGTAGAAATATATTTTAGTATTTATCGCTGTAATATATTATATATTAGGTGTTCACTACTGTCTTGAGTTTATAGTCACTGAAGATGACTATGTTTTATCTGTCAAAACTAAGTTATTGTATTTTTTGAATCATTTTCGCATTTACCTGCAGCTTAGGAAATATTTTTATTTTTTACTGTGATTTGCAAAACACGAAACCTTTTCGTTTCAGGTCACCTATAATTATCAGGTGTTATCGAGAATGACACAGAGGTTATTCAAATAATATACCAGTCTGACTGTGTTGTTCTTTTCAATGACATTTGCGGTATCAGGCCACCGAACACTAAACCAGTGATTGACAATTTGACATTAGACGACTCATACCAGTCACACACGCTTGTCCATCATCAATTTGATTAATATAATGATTATTATGTCACCATAACAATAATGTAGATTATATTTAAGCAAACAAAACATAATGTTTAGTATTCCTTATACAACTTTATATTTTAAATGGCAGGACTGCTTCTGCACATCAAAAGCATTATCAACTGATCAAAATACAAATTAGAACATCTCTTAAATACTTTTAAAGTATGAACCACTCACTTCTTGATAGAAAGGTATGATATTTTAAATAATAAAAACACATTTTTAGTACTTATTTCCACAATATATTTTTTTGATCAGGATCAGTTTCACTCATCACGAGCATTATCAACTGATCTGTAACCGGTCTTGATTAAAAAATACATTGTGGAAATAAATACTAAAAAATGTATTGATTTATTGATTGAATTGACATTTACTTGGCAGAAATCCATTATAACACCGTGGAAAAAAAGCAATGTATTTTAGTTCTACATATTTTTTTATAAGATATAGTTGATGGCTATTTCGGCACCGACTAAAAAATGTGTTTTTCATTATTTAAAAAATCTATTTAACAATACGTTTTGTTATATTAATTGAATATAGTGCATTTTCATCTCTAAAAGTGAAGTTTACATTTTTGAATTGATATTTTTTTCAACCATTATATAGACAATAATTCTTTAATAATGACTATAATCTCCGAGTCACGTAAAGGATATTGTACCATTGAACATATTAAAAATCAATTCATTGTTTTCCAGTAAACCAATGTAGTTTATCAGAACAAATAAGGCTATGTATCAGTATAAAAATTAGCTCACAAATGAAATTTTAAGCATTGTTAATATTTACATATTTAACTATTAACACGCTTCAACCTGCCGACTCAATACTCGACAATATCAGTGAGAGGGTATGGGCGTCGAAAGAGCTACGAAAAACATATTGGCAAAAGGGTATATTTGAAATTAATGAGTATTTTACGTACTTTACTAATAATGATTTAATCTTTCGGTGATTCGTGACAGAACATTTGAGACAATGCGGGAATTCTGCAAATATTGAGACGTCAGAATATACAATAAGGAATTTTGTCAAACAACACAAGCAAATACAACTGTTTTTGATAATTTTTTACTCTCTATGGAGACTTGTCATAATTAACTTAATAACGAATATTACTGCAATTTTTTCAATTCTTTTATTTGAAAACAATGTATTGAATTTCCTGCATAAAAAAAATAATATCTTCTTCCAATGAAGAATTTCAACAGTTTTCTTTTGATAAAGAAGATGGTTTTTGTATATTTTAATGCTTGGTGTGATAGACTGGATAAATAGTTTTTATTGATCTGTAGATTTTTTTAATTGATGGTGTAGAATAAGTTTGTAATTTATAAATAGGTACATACACGATTGTTGCTTTCCAATTATCATGGAAACAGAGTTGTGTTTCCTTAACCGCCTTTTTTTGAAATATGTATTTAGGCTTATTTCCACAATACACGTTCAGTTAATTATGCCCGCGATGATCGAAACCGGTCCTAATCATAAAATATACTGTAGAAAGAAGTTGTTAAAAATATGTTTTCATTATTAAAAATATCATGCATTTCCACCTAGAAGTGACAAATTCAGGCAACGAAGAGTTTTGTTTCTGAAAGTGTGAAAAATTAATAATAGAAAATGTTTCAGAAGATATGCAAGAAAGGTTTTTTCTCCAAATAATATAGTAAAATAGTTAATTTTAAAATTGTATTGTTTTGGTTTGGAAAATAGAATAAACTTTCATGGACGTAAAGATAACGTTTTTTAATGATTGGTATACAATAATAAGGAAATATTTTGCTGACGGCATAAAATGTATTTTTTTTGTTCCGGTTTTAAAATCTTTTTTTTTTTTTTTGTACGTAGAAAAGATTCATTATCACTTCGGGACGCAACGACGCGTGCTTGCAAACATGTTAAAATATTAAACGGAATACACCAATAATGGTCTATCAATAGTCACAATATCGACGATTTGTTGTGCCCACTGGCTGAGCAAACACAAATATTATGCCAAATATGCCTAATCAATAATAGCAATTCTATTGATTCCCCGGTGACATTTGGTGCAAACTCCACTCAAGGGCACATTACCGTCAACACGGTTCAGGCAAACACTTTAATCATTTGACAACAGAAGAAATTATTTACATACGGTCATAAATTAGACATTGAAATGTAAAGACCCGTTGAAGTATATGTCAATTAAAAACAAAATACAAAATTAATGCCACTGACTACTTCATAATACAATCAAAATGCATTTTTTAAAGTAAAAATGATTTAAATTGACTCATGTTTAATTTTTGACATATTTATATAAATATGTTCTTTTAATTAACCTCTAAAAAGCGTAAGCTTTGAAATATGACGATCGGAAGTGTAGTTAGTTATTATTAACTTGTAATAATCACACATAAGCGTTGTTTTGTATTTTATTGTTTTATATTTTGTGCAGTGCTGCGAAACCGTTGTTCCACGACACACTGTTAAGTCGTGAGACAATGCTAGGTGCGCCGTAGCACACTTCATTCAAACTTATTTAAACCCATCCCATTCAGCATATAATATTAGTTTGTACGTACGTGTACGTGTGTGTTTTGCGTAAAATATTAATAAATTATTTTAGATATGTTAAGACACTTTACGTTTGTAAATTTAAAAAAAACTGTAATTATGTTAAAATTACTATTCGAACTGTACTTTCTTAATTACAAATGTATTTATACATACTTAACGATTTTTTTTACTTTGTGAGTTGTTGAAAAATAAAATAATGTTTATAATAATGTTAATAAAATCAGAATTTATTAAAAATATAATCAGCAAACTTAAATTTTAAAATATGTCATTAATTCATATATTATTACATATATCTGCGACATTTTGAAGATTTCTTAAGTATTCAATGGGTGAAAAAAGGTTGAAACGAACTGGTTCAGTATATCATGCTTAAAGTAGTAGAACTCCTAAGATATGAATTGTAACCCTAAGTTTGGGCAATGGGTAAATTTAGAGGGTTGTTTGAAAAGTCGACTATAAGGCGTGTAATAGTTACTAGAAACTCATGTAATAACATCCTATTAATAATATCAAAGATTTATTAATAATACTATTTGGGTTTATTTTAATTCTCAATGTCACTATAAGCACAATTGCGTATTTAATAACAAAACAGTTTTGATGTGAGAATATGTGAAATGGTATAATGTATATCTCTTCTAAAATAGATGAAATAAAGTTTAATTTTAGTTTGATTGTATTGGAATGTAACGAAAGCCAAAATATATAGAAATGTTTGTTTGTATGTATGTTCTTTATGTATTACTATATTAAAGATTGGAAATTTTTAAAGCTTTCAAAATATCTTTTTTCCACCCTCGCAAAGGTTTCTCGATTTCTACAAACACATGACAACATATCTTAAAAGTTTTTTAACCATTTTCATTTTTTTAAACTACTCACCTAATTGATTACTTTGCATTTAATCAAGAACTATTGGTATTTTAAATGGGAACCTAGGTACCACCTTTGCGAAACTGTCATACTTTAAGGTTATGAATTTCTAATGACATTTTGCAAGCCATCGATTGTAGCGAATTTTAGTAATTCACTTTGGTTGTGTGGAATTGCAACACATGCTTGATACTCGCTAGTGTTATAATATATAAAAAATATACAGCTAGATACTTTTAAACTTTGATATTGCACAACTACAATTATTTTCTTGATTTGGATCGCAAATTAAAAAGGTTAAAAATCCCTGATTAGTCAATACGTTATTTTCAAGCAACAACAATTTAATCATAATACCGAACTGCACTTAATATTAAAACAGAGTCGTGTTATCAAATACTCTACGGGAAACTACTGGTGATTGTTTTTTTGCTGATTTTTCAATGTAGAGGACACGTTACTCATGTAAAAAAATGGCAAAATGACAAACATGTTGATATGTCGTAGTCGGAAAAGAATTTTAATTAATTTCAAGTGAAATTATGTATATAAATACCAAAAAAACACACACACAAAAAAGTATATGTAAACTATGTGATGTATTACGATTCAAAAAAATAATGCCATAAATTTGACGTAATTCCTCGAAAATATTATTGATATACAGCAATAACAATTATAGTAAACTTCTATAATATAAGCATAACGGTCACTTAATCAGCTCATAAAAATATTAATTGATATGATGAATCGAAAATAAGTGTGGGGGGAAAAGGGAAAATATAGCGATAAGAAGAATAAACGTTAAGGTTTATGTGAATGATTTTATACAACCTATAAACTGCAGCTTTAGTTACATAATAGTCAAATTGATTTTATCTTACTTGAGTAGAAAAAAATAGTATAATCTATCGACAAAAGATGTTAATGATTAAATTTTGGGAAATTGGTTATGAGCGAAGGGTTGGAACAAGGTTTTGTCAACAATTCTCAAAATAACATTTGTGCTCGAATATGTATACCATGCGTTTAAATGAAAAAGACTTTAATCATTAAAAAAAGTTAAGTTATGTTTTTCAGTTACGATATCTACATATGGTCTAAAAGATTGATACTTCCTACACGAGTAACTATTATTTTTCATCGCAAGAAAAGTCTTTCTCTTGTTTATTTTTTTATTATAAAAATCCCACGTAGCCCTTTACTTAACGCACGCCATTCTATTCTATGTTTATATATTCAACAGACCTCATATAACACGGTAATTTAGTTCTCAAAAAACTTCTTATCGTACAAATCCATGCCATAAAATAAGCGTATACTTTCATGGTAGAATTATTTTCTATAAAAAAAATCTAATTCATCAGCTATCCCCATAACTTTATTTATTATTTTAAATGTAGTGCGTTTAACGTTATTTTTTATTATTTATAATTATGTTATACGAAAACCGTATTATACGAGGTCTGAGTGTATATGTTCATTGTTGTGTTCATTACATAAAAACCAAAACACGTGTCTCATTCAAAGTTAGTTTTAATTTATTTATTAGAAATTTATTCAGTCTTTGTTTTTAACGTTATTTTGCAAGTTTTCACATCATTCTTCGATCAAAGCAATATGCAAAAATATTGTTATGTTGTGATAATATATGAAATGAAGGTCATCGTTTATTGATGATTGCAATTATCATAATGATCGTTCAAGGTCGATCAATTATTGATCAATGATCAATAATTTGTAATTAATGTGAAGATTCTTCTTTACACATTATAATCGTTAAGCTCGTGTCATTATGTACCAGTAAACACAACAAATGTCATTAACCCTTAAATGTCTAAGAAACGACGGGGGATTTGCCACACCCCAAGAAAAATGAATTTATGCCCATATAATAATAAATGAATGATTGGTAAGGCTTTCATATTTGTCTTAAACAAAAATGTTAGAATTAAAAAAAAAAGGTTTTAGTTATCAGTAAATTTTTTTAGATCTGAGTATAAAAATTAATTCATGACTAATAAAATTAAATGTGCGAGCGCATACTTACGTCGCTCAATGTATAACAGACATTTTATAGAATAATAAAAAAATATATATTGATATATAATCAGAGTTTCTATAAACAGTAAACATTCATTCGCTACGTGATAATATTTTTTTTTTTACTTAATTTGAACATTCTGTCTCCAGTATTAAAATAGATAGTCAAGATAAACTGACGGTTGGGGGAGTATGTATCTAACTTTGAGTATGAGAAAGTTAATTAACATGAATCGATATCTACAATTTGATTATTGGAGAGGCGACATTAAAAAATAATTAAATATCGTCCTCGCAGGAAAAATCAGTCCAAGTCGAAGAAAATATGGTTATATATGATATTTTTTGTTTTAATTTTGTTCATATTTTGATCCTAAAAAGTGTCTCAAAATTGTGATTATCTGGCATATTACTTTCTCATTTTTGAAAATCAAATAATGTTCTATAAATTGATTTAACTTATAGTGTTGTACGTTATAACTTGAATACAACAAAACATATATATAAAACTGAGATATTATAATATATGGTTATACGAATGCAATGTGAGCATGAGACTGGGGTTCGAAGTGTCATATAGTAAATATTCAATATGAAGAAACACGTTTTTGTGTAAATTTGTACAAATAATATTCAGTGGTGGAACTAAAATTATTAAACATGCTCCTATTCTACGAATCTTTTATAATTTTTAGGCTAGTTTTACCACGTGGGGATTCAGAAACCGATTATACCACACAAAGTATCACTACTAAAAATAACTAACCGAAACAATATTATTAATACCATAATTTTAACCCTTTCGTGATGAGTCAGATAAACAAAACTCCAACATCGAGACAAACAAAAAAACATTCAACGGTTTTGATACGAAAATTAGCTCTGTTGAATTGTTACAACTTTGTACGATTCCACGTGTTTTGTCACTAACGACCCGGGTTTCGCCTTTCGGCATCTTCAGGCATTCTATCACACGGATGCAACAGAACTGACAGACACAAATTAGCTTTTCCACGTTAATTTGTATATTTAAGCAATATTATTAGGACATCATAATCTGCTTTATATTATTAAATAGTATGATTTCAATGGGTTAAATAGAGTTGTAATAATATATTTGAATAATTTAAAAATATTTTTAAATCATTGCTACTCAAATACTGGTGGATACTTCCCGGTCCGTTCACGCTCAAAACAGTTAATAAAAAGTTATAATTGAGATTTTATTATATTTACGTAATTAATAAAGACGGTGTCCAGGTATCACTGATAAATATATACCGGTCAATACACAATTTTTTTTTTGAGTTACACTGTCCTAGATTTTCGCACTTGAGATTAAGAGAGAAGACATCACAAATAACTACATCTATAGTAGAAATGATAAATTGAAAAAGATAAAAAACAGAAAACAATGTATATTCCGGCTAGAAGCTGGTTACGCCACTGCTACACTGTCTTGACAATAATAGTTGCGTATGCGGAAGTACTTAGTTGATTGATAATGATATGATAACGAGATGGCGAGGTCAAGCCGCGGCCTTGCCCGGGATACAAGGTCACTCCGGTTGCCCCCACTCAACCTCCCTTCACGTGCCTTCCTTATTCTCATGCATAAATTATTATCAGCCTCAAGATGAAATTATTTTTGCGCGAAAAATATTATCGTGCTTACATAATTCAAGAGAATTTTATATTTTAGACATTATCGTCAGCCGAAACTACCGAAAATAAACATAATAAATCCCAAATTATGATAACAGTATTTTCCATGCGTATTTTATTCAATATTTTTCCGATACTTATAAAAGGTCATATGTACTCCCTAAGAGAATCATAAAAAAGATGTTATGTGAGAATTGGTTTTAATTTTACGTCTCTTAGACTGGAGAAAGTAACGGTATAAACCTTTTACTAAAACATGACTGAATTTTACTTTATCGCTCTAGGCATACATCATTGTAAATATTGCACGAATGATAAGGTGGCCAGGCGTCTTATATTTACGGGAAATTAATTTTAATAAATTGTGGGTACCGTAATGTACCGTATTTAAGTAGTTTTCATGATATATTTTGAGCCTTGCATTTCTCAAGCAGTTAATGTATGTAAAATTCACGCAGTTTATTATATCTAGAATTCATTCAGTATTCAATACAATCTCTAAGAACTTCTGTATCAAAATATTTATATCAGGTTAATATTGAAAGAATTTTTATAATTTAATATACGATAAAAGAGGAATCTTAAAAATTGGCTAAAACGTTTATTAAGAACAATTTGTTCTCCATATTATTTTATTTCCTTATAATATATAAAATAACACGACGAAAAAAATAGCAATGTATTTAAGTTCTACAAAATTATTTTTTTAAGATATAGTTTATCAACCGTTTCCGTGCCATATGTAAACTTATTGATATAGCGGCCTTTTTAGTTTCATTTACAATTTTTAGTTATTGCGAGCAAGAAACAAGCTAGGTCGTTAAAACAGGATAGAAGATGTATTGTGTACCTTTTCTACACAGCTATATATAGATAAGCAAATGTTCGTTTAAGCATAGTTATGACGATGGAAGAGCCGAAATAGCTATCAAGTATATCTTAAAAAAAATATTTTGTAGAACTAAAATACATTGCTATTTTTTTCAGCGTGTTATAATGGAGTTCTACCAAGTGATTGCCAATTCAATCAATATATATAAAATATCTTCTCAATGAAATGGTCCCATATTCGTATTTCTTCAGTCTGTTAATCCTTCGTTTACATCTTTATGGTAATAATATTTCGTAGAAATCGCAATATTTTAAGACAAAATAAACAACAAAACTTAGGATTAACTTGTTCACTTTTTGAATTTAGTCAAGTTCACGCCTATGTGGAACATATACATAGATGGAATAATAAAACAACGGAACTAAGAAGTCAACAAAAATTGCTTGAGAAAGAGGTTGTTTTTATATAGAGATACGATAGGACCTGCAGTTTATAGGATCGAAAAGGTAGAAGGGGCTTTAACGATGTTGACTAACCAACGAACTGAACGAAAGTTCCCTAGTTTTTATATTTTTTTGATGAGATCCGGTTTCGATCATCGCGTACATGATCAATTTATTAATAATACATTCATAAATCGATTGGAAAAATCTATATTTGAAAACTATCTATCATGGATCGACGCTTACTTTTCGACCAACTAATTGAACGAGAGACAGTGCCTAATTTTCAGACCAAACGTGTTAAACATCTGATATGATTGATTTATATTTCAAGGGACTAATAAGTATGTAAACGAGATAAATAAAAAGTATTATACTCCAAATGCGCAATTTTCACAAAACATTTTGCATTCAGTATAATCAGCATAATTAAAAACATATATATATTTAAATATTTGAATCAGATTCTGAGAAATCTATAAATAAATCATGACGCCGTAATTACACATTGGCTTTTTTTATTCTTTTAGTACAGGAAATATCAAGAGATTAATCATTCAATTGTTTTACAGCAAAAAGTTCAAAGTTCGAAGTTTAAAAGTTTAAACTTTTTGAACTTCGAATTACGTACGCATTTGGCAGCTGTATAATTTGTTAGGTCGAGAAGATTTTACAAGCTCAATTGGTGTATTTTTCGGATATCGTAAACCATTGACGTCTGTATTTTATATTTATACATTGCTAAATTCAATTAAAAAAATAACAAAAAGGTTAATTATTTATATAATTATATTACGGGTTTTATTTTCCACTTCTATTGTATTTGACTGATAAATGATACGAAAGATTTTTATGATGTTTACAATAGATTTATTAAATTACTTTCACCTTTTCTATAAAAGTTATTATTAATATCTAATCACTATGTCATTTTTGAGTATTTAGGCTCATTAGTAATACTGAAATTATTATTTTTTTAAATAAGAACCGGTTTCATTCACCATTCGCATTATCAACAGCTGCTTTTAATGCTCGTAATGAGTGAAGCCGGTGCTGACACGTAAGATAAAATTGCTGAAATATTGGTAAACACTGTATTTTCTTATTTCAATATTTTACCTTCCCATCAAAAAGTGACATTGAACACATTAAAGGTGATATTTGCTGTTTTACATTTGATGTATAGATCCTATACTCTCGTCTTATCGTTTTGATCTGAATTTTTATTTAATATTTCTTGACATATTTATTTTTTAATTTATGACATCAAACGACGGTGATTGATGAAATTTCTATATCAAATTTGAATTGTTGAACCTTTGTACGATTCACATATTTCGTCACTAATGACCCGGGTTTCGCCTTTCGGCACCTTCAGGGATTCTACGGATGTAATAGAGTTGACAGAAGCAGCTACGTTTCAAAATTCTAATTCAAAAATTCATACTTAAATTTTATCATGTATAATGTGCATCGCTAACCGAAGGCACATTATACATGATAAAATTTATTATTATTACTAGTTCTGACGAAAGCGTGAGCCGAAATAGCTATCAACTATATTTTAAAAATAATTTTGTAGAGCTTAAATACATTGCTTTTTTTTTCAACGTGCTATAATGGAGCTCTACCAATTGAATGCCAATTCAATCAACACATTATATACCTTTTTTCATCCATACATTTTGATAAGAATAATTCAAACCTATAGTAACATATATAATATTAATTCCACGTTACTGAGTATCGAATTTATAAAATGATCTGAAGAATCTTCCATTATTAATCACTGTTCATCTCTGTTTGATAAGTGATTCGTTAAAATGTGATTCACTTCCGTTCTTCTGCTCTCATTTATAGAGGTTAATGATACGTTCTCGCTGTTCAAATGAATCTATGATTCATTGGAATTAATCCTAATAAAAGAGTGACTCGCTTGTAGATAACGGAGTAATATAATACACAAGTTGATATCATCTTCAACGTGGTATTTTATGATGTTGTCTCCATTAAACACTTGTTATATTCGATCGGTAAATCATATAAGAACAATCTTGATGACATGGTTGCCAATTTCCCCGAATAAATCGATTGCCCCTGGATAAACATGCTTGTTAGGATTATATGCAAACAGTTTCAACGAAAAATCCGCCCATTATCAGAGACGTGTTGATCACACATTGTTCTATAAAACACCATGTGGAATCATATAAAGTTTCAAACAATTCAAATTTAAAATTTAAATTTCATCAAGGACCTCCAGTCGATATCATAGATTACACAATTATATCATGGCCTGACTTTTGACAGTAAATTTTAATGTGGGTTCTGCTACTTTGCTATGAAGATCTCATAAATTTTATCTTATATTAGATTTCTATACGAACCATAAATCAAATTGCATTGGAAATATATTTCGGGATGCTCTTGGGCAACACAATATGCATAAAATATTAATAAGAACCAATCCAATTAGACCTTGCCCTAATTTTCACTGGGAACAGAACGAAACGTCAGAAATAAATAAACCTTGCAACGATAACGATGGCTTGCGTTCATTTTGTTACAAGAGGTTAGTAAATCATAAACCGATTTGAAACGGTTGATTTTTCATGTGAGGTGATTTGGGTTAAGAACAAGATGCGATCGTTTAAAATACGACGCCCTAAAACCACACGGAAGCGTCGAATGCCGTTTCGGTTTCTGAATAATCTATGTTATTCCGCGATTATTTTTTAATGTGTCAATATTAATTTACATAAATAATTTAAAAAAATTATAAACTATTGAAAACATAAATATTATACAATTGAATGGTATGCATGGACGTTAAACGGTCTAAAAGTCTTTTAGAACAACACTTTTACTTCTACAAGACAAAAAAAGCAGAGTATCTCTTTAAATGAATATACATATGCAATCCTAGAGAAAATGATTCGAGTCTTGGTTTGTTTCGCCGATTCAGTGATCTGTAGTTGATCAGCTTACATTCTAATAAAAGACAATGTTTTGGATATGTATATTCGTTATTATATCTTGCGAAGATTTTGCAATTGTGTAACAAGCTTTTTGTGAAGAGATTTTTTCAAAGTTTGATTCGAAAACTCCCAGAAATCTATAAGGAGAATATTTGTTAATTTTTTGCATGTAGATTCCTTCCTGGTTTATTTTAGTCTATTTTTGTATATGTTTTTTTTATATATTAAAACACAGCTTACTACATATAAATAATAATGAACACATGATGCTGAATACGGGATAGATGATATGTATACATTTTTTCTCGCAATTTAGTAAATCAAAACATGTCTATATGTCATACCACTTTTTTGCAGTTATGCCTCAGATCAAAATATGGACGTCGATCTTTGTCAAGCTGTCTGTCATGGTTCTGAGAAAATAAATTAAAAGTGTGATATTGAAACTAGTATAATTTTTTATTTAAGTTGTGTTGTTTGCTATACACGACAAAGCTCCAGCACTCTACAATCAATAGCACTTATTTGAAACCAAATATTACGACTGTTATAATCATAACATATAAAATCCCTTCGGTCAATGGTCTTTAGATTAATCTATTATATACATAATGACGTGATAGTAGGCCATTCAACTCTCTATGAAGTGATGTATGTATAAAACATATCCTTGATAATTATGAAATTATCTCATTTTTTCATTAGAATCGATCTCGTTATTTTATTGATTTAATTACGAACATAATATACATTATTTATATGTATTTTAGTTAGAATAAAATACTCTTTGACGAAAATTTTTACCTATAACCAACTCTTAGAAATTCTTAAAATAAATCTAATAAAATTCTCTAAATATTTTTTTTGTTATAAATATTCGAATTGTCTATTCATGCATCAGATCCTGTCAAGTGTCTAACGGATTTCACAGTTTTGAGACCCACTACAAAAAACTATTTCCAAGCGATGTAGAAATTTCTATTGCAAGGCATGTATTTTTTTTTGGTGTCAAAAAATTCCTTCTCACCCATTTGATCCCCAAAAAATGGTTATTCTGCTAAACATTAGTAAGCTATCCTTTCAATCTCTACTCTCTTCGAAAAAAAAGAGATTGGAATCTACAGTAATCGTAGAAAAACTTGTGTAATAAAGTATAAGGAGGCCATATGTACTTCAGCAGGTATGGATTGAAACGTCTATTATTTATTTTGAATATATGTTAATGAATCTATTACTGATTTCACTACCTAGAGCATCTTCAATTCAAAGTCATTAGTCTTAAATATACGTTTATTAGCAAAATAGCATTGACTCAATAAAGATTTTATATTTAAAAAAATCACAATGACTGGCCTTAGAAGGTTTGATATGAATCATTTTATTATTCCAATGTTCAGTCAATATTTTTATTCAAAAACAATAACACATCAAAAACGGTATGTGTAAATCATTTATACGCACACGGTGAAAATGTTTTGTTAGAAGCCAATTTGTTTTGTTATGAAAGATTAGGGAAATATTAAACAGTATATATATTGTATATATAATATAATTCGATGAATTATGTTAAAGAATTTAAATATTCACAACCAATAAGTTTATTGAAGTAACATTTCTTCGAATTATCTCATCATGAAAAAATTACGTGAAGATTGTGGAACGGACTTTCAATTATTTTAGACGTTAAGCAGTCAAAATGGTGCACTGAATTATTGATTAACATTTTCACTAAATAAAGGGTTACTTCTTCCATTCCGCAATCTATCACATGAAGGATATTCCAACATTGAATAATTCAATAAATATTTAATAACTCATGAACGTAATCATAACACACCAGGGTCTATTTCACCATAAAAATCTCACACGAAAGTTGTTACATTGTAAACATTCTTATATTTTTTTGTGTCAAATGTGAGTATTATAGCCCTTCAATCTTTTATGTACATAATTAAGATGAGACAATACCGAGTAATCATTTTAATCCGAGAACGGTTTTATAATCCAAAACCTCAACATCTGAAAATGACTTTCCTTAGTTTATTTCTTTATGCACTGTATTTGCATAGGTGTATTTGTGTGTATTTGTATTTATATTTATGCTTGTGTGAGTATAGTATGTGAAGATGAAAATATAATTATAGCGCGTGTGGTGCCTACGTGGACCGAATTCACTGTGGCTTGCTCAGCTCTGCAGCGACTAACGTATTTCGGCATCGACAGAAAAATTTTACAACAAATACATCGATACATAAGGGATGTAGGAGACTTGAAGGGCTTCGATGCTATCGCGTCATAGATCTTAACGCTATATCAACTGGATATTCAAAAAAAAACCACACTGTAATCCACCGTCTCAAGAGCTGTTGAAGTCATGAAGATTTCGTGTTGAGAAAAGTAACTTTAAAATCAATAGCTCACTACTCATCAGAAATGGTTTGCAATTTCGATTGTATTATTTTCCATCTATCGTGTAATCTGGCTTTTAATGTTTATCTATTATTTATCTTACTCGAAGAGAGGAGCTTGCATCAAGTATTTCAATATCTTTTTTCACTTTTTACATATATTGATTTTAAACAAAGTTCATTAATTGGCCTAATGTTAGGCGATTGCTTGGCCATTAGATTGATATGCCTATAATCTGAATTGATAAAAAAACGATAAGCGACAATGTGACATTGTTTCAACCCTAACGCCTGTCTACTTATCTGGACGATTTTTGCATGATCCACAAAAAATAAATTTAGTAAAAAAAACTTTAATAATCGTTTCATAAAATTTTGCTTCCGTTGATAAAATGTACTGTACTTACGTAAGAAGAGTTTCGAAAGGTCCTTACCCTAACTCTGTATATTTCCCCGTATGAAAGAAAAAAAAGAGTTTTCCGGATAATATACGTCCACTCGGAAAAAACTTCTTTCACTGACAGTAATGAGGCTGTGAAATAATGTTTCATCGAAATGAAAAACATTTCGAGAGAAAAGAAAATGAAAATTCAGGTTTTATAAAGCGCTTTTATGCGAAATTCATCATGTTGCCAAAGTAAACGTGCCTAATTTTTCATCGTTTTTTTATTGATAAAAGGAGTACTTGGGAAAGCACAAGTTCATAGCAGGAGTTACTTTGTTATATATTGTACATCAAAAAGCAATGATAGCTATCACACGTACCTTACTAAAAATATACTTATTGAAATAAGACTAGCTATTGCATTTAAATGATATTGTATTGTTAAACAAAGAATCGATGTCAAATAAGTATTTATTTTTAATTATATTGAAAAAAAACGAATACTATCATATGATATTTTATACTGAAAGTGCAAGCTTTTTTATTTGGTATCGTTGATCGCAAACGTAGCTGTAAAAATGTAGAGCTTTTAACATTCTTATAAAGTTTGTACCACTGACAGAGAAAACTTTGGACTTCGTGAATACGGCATAGCGTTATGCAGTTAGTCAGCCATTATTGGCACTAATGCGCATTTTCAGGTTTCACGCTCTTTGGAGAACATGACTCTTGAATAACTAAATAAAAGAACTTATTAATGTCAAGATTCCGAATACGCTACTTTTTCAAGATGATTTAAAAACGATAACTTTTTTTTTACTAATCATGTTACTAAATGTGACACAAGCTTCACTTCTTTGAGAAACATTTTCATAGTAATTATATCGTAATACTATTTATTCATTAGTAAGGAAATCAGTGAACAGAATTTTTAACTTAAAAATAAAGAGTGTAGTGGAAAACCTTAGCATTGTAAAATAATCGTTAGATAAAACTACTAATTACAAATAAATGATTCGAGCTACTAAGCATTAGGTGAAAATATTTAAAGAATTAAATTTAATAATGGTGAACCACTGGTTATATTTAAAATGCAAAATTGACTTATAATTGTTTGACTAAATAATTCCTTGATGGGATTTTCATATTTAATTTGAATTCTTGAAACTTTGTACGTTTTCGCATGTTTTGCCACTAACGATTCGGGTTTCGTTTTTCGGTATCTTCAGGTATTCTATCACATGGCTAGTCAGTGACAAAACTTGTGGAATCGTACAAAGTTTCAAAAATGTTTTTTTTACAGGTTAATTAATTTATACAAAATCTAAGCTATTTATCTAAATTATTATGCTTTTTATACTACAGGCCTTCCCATTTTTTGATTAAGGGGGCCGCGATATGAAAAAGTTTGGGAATCACTGCTCTATTATAAACATGATTTGACTGATCGAGTATTTGTAAGATAATAAGTTCTTATATTTTTTTGTCATTTCCAATCAAATTATTCTCTGAAAAAATATTGAAAGTGACGCATCTTATGTATAATACGTACATTATTTAATTTTAATTTCAAAATTAGTACTTGCCTAACCAACATAGAAAGCAAGGTAGAATTAACAAGAGAAGTGTTCAATGCCTGACTACGATAATGATTCTATGTGATCTTTATTGTTCAAAACGATTTTGCCTAAAATGTTGCCATCCCACAAAAAAATCTTCATAAACATTTAATCTATTTATATTATATCAGTAATGCTAAGCTCCTTGTAAAGCCTGGCAACATCAAATTTTTATAGTATTATTTCACGACGGACTAAATAAATATAATGGGAAATAAAAAAGTAAGCCGTAATAAAAAAATGTAGTAATGCCCCTTGTAAGCGGTAAAATGAAAATGGCTTCACAGAAAAAGGTTTCTCGTACAAAAGATTATTATAAGTGAAATTTTTTTCAACATTATAGACAAATATAACGTATAATTTTTACTTATATATATTATTTAATAACTGATTTTGATGTTATATAAAATCTCGTATCAATTGTATTGTTTTATGTATTATTGTATTGACTTTGTATTCTGACTTTGATTTCACCGAAGTCATGATAAAATCTCTTAATTTCGCCCTATAAATCCTACAGTACGTTGATATTGTAGTATGCAACAGTCTTAAAGGTTTGAGGGTGCCGGAAACTCACCGGCCGGAAGAAAAAATAGTCATGATTTCCGCGGCATTCGTTCTAGCTGTTTTTAAATCAGTCACTATTTTTGTCATGACATTTTCTAATCATTTATATCAGTCCCGGCCCAGTTTTGAACCAACGGCACTTTTCTTAAGTGTTTACTAAAAGTGTAATAACTATGGTAATATTGGATAAAATCAAATGAAACTTTGAGATTGTTAACAACACTATAAAAATAGCCCTAAATTGATAAAATTGTCAACACATCCCCATGTGTAGAGCAACACTTTGATGTCTACACATGTACCGAGTCTCACTTATTTTTTTGGTTTGCACGCACTTCGCAAGCCCTACAGGAGCTATTTTTTTCTGTTAGGTATAGGGATCTTAATCCATCTTTTTATATCCCCAAAACAATCTGTTTTATGAATCATGCAAAAATTTTCTTTGGAGTGGACTCGGTGCCACTTTTATTTCGTCTCCAGGAGGGGGAATGTTGGTGTAGTGTATTGCACGCGAAACGATTGTGTTTTTAGATGGTATAAACCAATACTTTCATGGGTGATAAGACTAATTAAATGACTGTTTTGAAATGGTTTGAATATTGACAATAAGAAAACATTAAAGTTTTTTGTCAAAAGCTTAATTTAATGTATCTAATTTGTCTTTTTTCGAAGGGCCGGTATATCACGTCAAAACACGTTTCCGGGATTCCATGTGTTAAGTGTTTGCCCAACATCTTATTTTGAAATTTTAGAATAGAATGAAAGTATTTGGAAAACGTGTCACCGTCTCAACAATTGATTTAAAAGTGTCAAAAGAAAATTAAAACTTTATACGCACTGTTTTTTGTTTTAAATGCTACAGATGAGAGATTTATCAACTAGTTACTGAGCCATTTTGTTTAAATGAATGTACAAATTCATTAAATTTCGTTAAGGCTATTTTCAGATAAAAAAAAACAATTTGCTGAGCACATAAAAATGGCTTACTTCTATCATTTGAAAATTCACATATTTTTTTCTAATACAAAAGCCACATAGGCTTTTAAGTATTATATAAACTATGGTAATATATGGGTATTAAAAACAAACAAAAAAAACATTTTATATAAATAATAAACGCTTAAATCAGCACATTCGAGACCTGAAATCATCTCCTTATCCATAAAGCGGGGAAAACCGGTAGAAAGTACGTCGTAACAACACTGTTGGAAAGAAAACAGGCTCTGCTGACGTAGCAAGCTGTAGTTTTGATCGCGGGTGTTTTCTCAATGGCCGCAGACCCACACCCCTAAAAAGTCTACGCCGACCCCTGTTCGCTCTTCGTGACCTCTACGCCGTAGTGGCATACAGTGTCCGACCTAGCATAGCGTGGGCGAGAGTTGTGTGGGTTAGGGATAAAAACGAAGCCTCCGCCACATAGTAAGACTAAATACGTAATTTACAACAAAATCATGCTAAAATATTTATTTTCTTTGTTATATTCAATAACATTGCGTGTGATTTCAACAAAATAATCTATTTCTGTTACGCTGTGAAAACAATTTTAACCACAGAGATATAAAATATAATTTTCATGAATAAATGGCTTTTACACATTAAGCAAAACAAAATTAAATATGTCAAATATTATTGATTGAAATTGCATTCACTTAGTATAACTCCATTTTAACACGGTGAAAAAATTGTATTTTAGTTCTACAAAATTTTATAAGATATAGTTGATAGGTATTTCAGCTAGTTCTAGAATAGTTCTGACGAAGGCGCGAGCAGGAATAGCTATCAACTATATCTTAGACAATTTTGTTTTTTTTTTCAAATAATATTTATATATTTATATAAATATTTTTATAAACGTTTTCGAATCAAAATATTATAATTGATATCAGAGAATCATTGTTTTTTAATATTCATTTATCATTAAAAAAAAAACTTTCTTACATAAAAGTTTAAAGTAAAATATAAAAAAGCTTCTTCACAAGTAAGGTAATATCTGCTTGAAAAATGTAGGAAATATGATGTGACGAGCCCTAAAAGGTTAAACACATCTTATTTTATTTTAACAATAAAATGTTTGCAATACTCACATAACTTAGACAAAAAAAATATTACACTTCAGTAGATTTTAGAAACATGTTTTTTAAGTTCTGCTATACACGGTTGAACAACTATAGTGAGTGACTCATTTCTTTCAATATACAGGTTTACTGTCCCTTATTGAATTGGAAATTGAGATAAAAGTTGAGGTGAGGCTATACTCGTTTATCTGGAGTATGAGTTAAATTTATTGCGTATTCACTTCCCCGCTGAGCTTATTTCTGAAAAAATATGCACATATTTATGCATTATGTTTCATTAAATATTTAAGAGTATGTGATTTTAATTCTAAAATTTCTCACTTATTATTCTTGCCAATAAGTCGTTCATGGTTGTTCTAAACTCTTAATGGATTATTGATTTGTCGTTATTGTGTGTGCAAATTATTAATTATAGAGTTTTAACATTTAATTTTTAAATTAATTTACTTTAATCGAATTTATATTGCATGTCTTCCTGTTAATTGCTTTCTTATTTCTTGAACCTTTGGTTTTGTATAACGGCTGACTATTAACTCATTTTTTTGTATAAATAGGCTTGTTTATAATTTGTGTCCTACCAGTTGATAATGCTTGCGATAAGCGAAGCCGGTCCAGATCATTAAATATATTATGAAAATAGTACTACAGAATGTCATTTTATTATTTCAAATATCATGCCTTTCGATCAAGAAGTGACAATTAAAACCTTAAAAGTTACTTTAATTTATTCTTAATATTTAAAAAACGGTTTTGGTGAATAAAGGTGTGAGTGAAACTGTTAACTTTTGATGGAACAAAATAAAATAGTTTCCATTTGTAAAAATCAAACGCGTAAAAACCGATTAGAGACATTTATATTGTTTGAATCAGATTACTGGCTATTTTTTAGGACATAACTGTGCCTTGTTTTCAGTACCAGATGAGTAAAAGTTTTTTTGCGACATAATAAACATACTCTGTAACGGAATGATTAAAAAAACGCTATTCGTATTTGGACTATAACCCGTCTCGGAAACCAATAACTTTAACCTCTACACCACAAACCTGTCAAAAATATGAATAAAATTTTAACAACGTATTTATTACAATATTCATTTAGTGCTGAGTCTAGTCTATAGTTTTGGCTGCAGCGGTCACGGGCTTGAGTCCTAGAACGAGCATTTGAATCATTATTATGATTTAGGAAAAAGGATACGACTCGTTATGGATAAAGAAAACTTCCAGAATCGCTTGTTTCTCACGCGCCAAACCTCTCTCTCTCTCCAAAGAAATAATAGATATAACAATATCACTAAAATATTACTATTAGTAAGTTAATCGTATTCGCTATGCCATATTTTATGCACCACAAAATTATAATATGAATAAAATAATTCTCAAAAGTCTTGTAAGACTTCGATATCATCGACCACGAGCTCGACACGTGCGATATGATGATTACTAAAATTATTTATCTGAAAGTATAAAATTTAATATATTTATCAAGAAAACATATTTTCCATAAATTAAAACAAAGCAAATTACAATAATCGTAATATTGTTCCAGTTACAGATTTACCATATTACGTATTTTCGGAAAGCACTTGTCTATTTGTCCCAGCTATTTAGATATTAATATGTAAACATTTGATCCCTAAAAACACAAGAAATAAAAAATTTCCCGTAACAGAAAATCTACACTGAAGTTCATTTACCTGCGGATGAGAGCGGCCAACGGACTATCCGAGAACCCAGCTCGGAGCGCGCGTTGTTCCGGGCTACACGTGGCCTGCCCACTCCCGACCCGGCAAAGCTTCCACCAAGATCGTCGACCCTACTAAACCCCCCGAGGGTGTGTCACTCAGCTGCCCTTGAAAGTCACGTCCAATGTCGGGTCTTCACGTTTTATTGATTCAAATAAGGGCGGAAATAGTTTTTGGCGGATGTGCTACGCGTCGCGTGACACTGGAACACAATTTATGCGATTGTGCGTAAATCCTGTAATCCTTCCGAAGCTTTAGCAAACAATAAGTTTATTATCTTTGTTAATTGAAATAATAATTATTTTACCATTAATATTCGGGTATAATTTCTTATAAATTATTCGTACCAAATTATACATATTTTTGCTAAAGAAATAAAATTCACGGAAAATATAGCGTCTATTGTATAATAAATATCTCAAAACAATCATTCTTAGATAAAAATGTGTTATTCGTTTATTCAACCTTCATCCATTCTAAGAAATTAATGATCTCAATTATAGGGGTAAGACATTACTAGGGGTCAGCTAATTGCTCTTACTACGTCGTGTTTTTTTATGATTGGATTAGTAAAGTGGTCGGCAAAGTGCGGCTCTATGGCTCCTTAAGTGCGGCTCTGGCACAAGTATCCACGGAAGGTGCAATAATATTTTCATTTGAAAAAAAACTTGGTAAATCGAGAACATGTAAAATTTTTGTTTAAGTTAAAAGATAGATAGGTAATTAAATTTTTATATTGTTGTAAAAATACGTAACGAACATCGAGTTTAATTTTATTAGTTTAACACTAACCTTGTACAAGCTACAAGCAGATTTTGCTCCCAATTACTGGCTCCCGATTACCGTAAACAAGCAGATTTGGCTCCCATTTTTTTTAAATTGTTATAATGTTCATATTTGGCTCTTTGGCTAATAAGTTTGCCGACCACTGGATTAGTAGGAAGGAATTACAAACACACATTACTTCAAATAAGAATCCATACACAGATAAAAAGAACGTTGCTTGTATTTAGACCGAAATCTGTGAGACGTGTAAATTATTTGATGTCAATGACGTCGATTACTACACAGCTGATACTGTACAAAATGATTCAATGTAAAAACCCAAAATATCAAAGCCAATTTCCTATGTACGTAGATTTATGACATGTAAAAAATATCGACAGTTTAATGGTATCCTTCGAATAAATAAGTTATCAATAATAATTTATTTTCTCGGTATCATCAAAACACAGTTATTTTGTTGTATGTCTTAGAGCTTAGCGTAAAAAAGCTCGTTAAGTAATTTAAAGACTTGAAATTCAATCGATCATGAATAATTTTTATGGCATATCAAGGTTTGAGTGTTCAGTTTGTAATTAATTATTTATTTGATGATTGATTTTCGGACTCGTATACAAAAATCATACGAATGATTTTTTATACGGGTTTATTATTATATTTAGTGGATATTATACAAGAATATTTACACTTTTCTGTTAAAATATTTTGTATTAATATTGCAATATGTCTGCATCTATAATATATTACTGTCTTACCGATCAATTAAATATATTGTAATAGAATATTTTGTATATTATACAATACCCAAGATTTCTTGTGATAAACACTAATTAAGGGTGTCCCCGACTATATTCCGCGAAATATCAATAGATGTTTCGCGAAAGCCTTGAATTGGATATTTTGGAAAAAATTTATAACAAAAGAACAGAGATTAGTAACCGAATTTGTCAGAAAGCAGCTCTTAATATTTTGAAAGCTTTTATGGTATAATGACCACTCACTAATACATATTTATGATGTCATATTTTTTTATTATGACTATGGTAAAAAAACAATGTATTCTGCGAAATTTCATGACTTTCATAAGTCACATTTAAGGTGTTTTATGTCACTTGTTAATGGAAAGGCATGACATTTTAATTAATAAAAACATGTTTTTTCCAGTGAATGAATTTTGATGAACCATCAGTTGATAATGCTACTCATGAGAAAAACCGATCCATATAATATATTACAAAAATTTTAATAATAATGAGTTTTCATGACGCTTATGAGGTATTTATACATAGGAAAATTTCAATGAAGAATTCATTTAGGAGATCAAAAAGAAATCTCACTACCTGCCAAACTTTTTGGAAACATTAATGCATATAAATCAAACGATTGAAAAATACGCTCAGGTTTTGCTATTGGTTTTGGTTTTAGAAGAAGGTTATGAAAATGATAAACTACAGTAAGACAAACGATAACGCTTTGTTACATAACATTATTAAACAAAAAAAAATCAAATATGACGTAAACGTACTTTTCCCGTAAAGAAAAGACGTTATATTCATTGTAACCACTAAATTTCCGATAAAGTAATAAAACCGTGCATAAAATATAGCAAATAAATTCAACACTCCTTTATTAGTTTCCCTAGAGGCAATAACACTGTATGAAATATTCAGAGAGATAGGAAAATCTTTGACAATACACCTCCGCAAAACATATTACACTGAAAATAATTTGAAATAAAATATTTTATACCGCCGTCGCTTCAGTATGAAAGTGTAATAAATTTATTTACGGTCTCCCTTAACATCCTCCCTGACTCCTTATCATCTCCTCCATTAGATCTATCTTTTACCCTGTCCTGCCCACCATCATCTCGATTCCTCTCTCCGAAACTTAAAATGCGAAGGCTTCTCGGTAGTCGGGGATGAGTCGTCAAGGTTATTTTGCCCTATTTTTGAAAACCGATGGTATACGTGCTGAAATATGGTTTTCTTTGAAATTCAAAGCCATACTTGACAATACGTTACAGTGCTAAGTAGCGATAATATAAATAATAATCTATCGTTCCTTTATATGCTTTAAATTTTCATTTTTATTTTGAAAAATAAATTCTTATACATTCATATTTGGCATGCAGAATTACGGCTATAGAATTAATTTTCATTTTAGGTTGCTTGCCATCGTTAAAAATAAATTAAAAAAACCTTAAATTCCTAACCTAATGTCACAATTAAAAATCTTTTTCACTTTTAAGTTGTAACTGTCACTTCTAGATGGATAGGTTTACACATTTATAATACTTATATCCACAATATATTTTGTGATGAGGACACAGAATTGTGTTTCCTTTGTCGCCCATTTTTTTAAACACATATTTAGGCTTATTTAAAAAATATATGTTCAGTTGATAATACTCGCGATGCGCGAAACCGGTCCTGATTAAAAATATATATTGTGGAAATGATTACTAAAAAAATGTTTTTATTATTTAAAAAAATCTATTTACTTATCTCATAATCTCAGGATTTTTTTAAATTTTATACTTTATCAATTTTCATCAAAATTTTGACAAATTTCATTCACATTATATGACTATTTCAAGCAAGAAAGAATTGTGCATCAAACGCTCACGATAGAGGAGAAAAATCTTTTTACAAAAAAAATAATTTAAGAAACTCTCAGTGGGTTGTTGAACCCGTGAGCTCTGTAACAGAAGCTAACAACAGTAACTACTGTACAATTAAGCCGAAATCTTTACCTCTAAATAATTATATTCTTTTATTTTATTAAGTTCTTTTCTTTCACTGTGATAATGAAAACAAAATCTATTTATGATACAGCGATAAAAATGTATCTGCCCTGACAAAGAGATCGTTACCACTCGTTGAGCTTAAGCAGTACTTCCGGCGTCGCGGCGCTAGGCAGTGGAGTAAACGGGCGTCGGGGCACTCTTTCCTGTTGCCTCATCGGCCCATCCTCCCCGCATGAAAACTTTTACGACCTCAAAGATACAATCTAACATTTACGCGCGGACGTTATGGGCCAACGTGCGTACGCGCAAGACTCTTAACTTCAGTTTAATTAGCAATTTGAAAGGAAATGTAAATTGGCCTGCGTTAAACTACAGTTAGCGTTACTAAAGAAAATAATGTATTTAAAATTGTAATAAGAATTTGTGTGTAAAATTGAAATGCTAGTAATATTAATCAAGAGCTTTAATTCTGCTAACAGAACAAATAATTAACTGAAATTTGGAGAATCTATAGAATAGGCATTTTCAAATACGGGTGCAAATATTCCGATATGTTCTCGGTTTCATACGTCTCGTACCGAAATCCCAAAAAGGTACTTTATGGAAAGCCTATAATTCCAGTTTCAGATTAACTGTTTGCCTCCCATTATTGGCAAATTTAGAATAAAAAAATGCGATAGCGTCGTTATCAATAGTAATTTTACAGCCTTATTCTTTTAGGGATGATCGCGTTTACCAAAAAATTAATCTCAGGGTAAAATTTACCAAAAAAAGACCAAAATGAGAATTCTGTAAGAATTGATAATGTCGAGATATATATTCGTGATCATTTCTTAAAATGTTTGTTCTTCATAAGTATAAAATCACCATGCCAATTGATATGGCACAGAAGTTCTTTTTACAATTTAACTGTCTCATACTCGATACATTTTTCTTGGTAATAATTAATGATTGTATATTATGATGGAATCGTCTGTTCATAAATTATGAGGTATTTGTGTGCGTAATAATGTTTCATTTAATAGGCCGTTAGTAATAATACATAAGTACCTAAGAATGAGGAATGAATGCGGAAACACGACGAATGAAAGTTAAACAGAAGTGGGGAAAAAACTCGGCGAGCTTTAACCTCTACGAATGTCTACGACAGAAATGAGTAACCAGTGAAATTATATACAAAGTATTACATAGATATTTTACTTTTTGAATTTTTTGCTTATTATTTCATCGGTTAATATTGTTTAAGTATAACGGGTCGCGTGTCAGATGCTTGAAATATGTTTGCTATAATTCAAGTAATAATTTATGAGTACAGGGGTAATTAAGCTCACAGACCTAGATATAAAAAAAAATAAACAGATTAATGGCAACTCGCAAATTGCCAATTAATTGCCAACGGCGAATCGTTTGGAAACATTCTTGCATAAGGATCGCCTTATTAGGTCAATTTGCCAACTAACGTTTTTTACCGTCCATCATTTCGGCGAATGTGTATTGTTTTACGAATTACAACAATTGACAACCCATTAAGCACTAAAAAATACTGTTTTTTGTTCATTACATATCTGTATATACGCTATAAGTATTAAAGCAAAGGCAAATTATAAACATACAAAAGTTTATTAATAGGTGAAGATGACATGTTGACTACAGTTTTTTTTTCACAAGAAATCAAATAGGAATTTGTCTTGAAGCAACTGTAGTGTGAGAAGGAATGTTAAATATAAAATACTCGATTTATTATCGATCAATTACTACGCTTGTTCGTGGATCAAGTACTACGTTGACGTTCGTGTGAATGCTTATTGCTGCTCGTCATTTAAATTGTATAGTATTGGTTTCGGTAATGGTTGATGTCAACAATTAAATTATATAACATTTCAATGTAAGTACTGTGTGGAAAAGGTTGAGAGCGGCCGTTCGACGACATGGCGCGGCAGTCACGCCTTGAGAGTAAACAAGTCCTTGACCCGGGACACTCTTTCTTTCCAGACTCATGTTTTATTCAATATCTCGGATGCCAGCACCCGACAAGTTATCTATGGCATAAGCATGTCAATATTAACAGTACATACCTATTATTTTCTAAGCCTCTTCCTATTGTTTTGTGTTAAACTTCAAGTCATTATTTAAATAATTATCGATGATTACGAAGACAAACATACACGTGACTTGCGTAGCAATGAACTATTATAGAAATATTATTGTGATGTGCTAACGAACAGAATAGCATAGATATTTGAATAACCGGCTATATACGAAAGGGTTCGTTGATAAAAGAGACCTGAGGCAAATTTTGATGTTTGTCTCAATTCAATACTTCAATTATAAAAATAAAAAATGTGTACGGATTGTTATGCGTTCTATACATCATGTACGTTTGTCTCTTACATTTAATATTTATCAAACGTTAAAACAAACATGACGTGCAGATTCAGCGTTTAATAGACGAAATATTATTAATTTATAAACTATTAAGAATTGTAGGGATTAAAACAAAAAACCGATATGCGAATATTTTGCCAAAACAACAAAAAGAATGCTCACGTCTTATATAAATCATTTAACATAACGATGAAAAAAAACTTGTCAAGCCTAACAAAAAGAAGAGACAATTAAATGCCTACGTATCTAATTTATCTTCTTTGCTATTTCTTACAATTAGCAGTTAAGCTGGTTACATATGGAAAAAATGTTTGCTTTTACCCGATATTTCCGAACTGAGAACGTCTTTTAGGTAAGGCTCGGACTATTCTGAGAGAGACGCTAAATTAATTTATATTTCAACGTAACAATTAAAATCTGTGTATATTATTGTTTCTTTACGTTTTTATGCATATATTCAATTCCAATTTTCAAAATGTTATACTATATAAATGATAAAAAAATGCGTGCGCGTATATTTTACTACACAGCCTTGTTATTTTTCCGTTTATTAAAGTATTAATTTATTTCTGTGACGTGTCTATATTCATATATCTTTTATAAAAGTGAAACGAAGGGAGGCGCAAGAGGCGCTGTAGCACAAAGATTGGAAGCCGCTGGCTTAATATATATATTGCGTAATTCACTCTAGTTGGTGCTTGTTTTAAGGGTAACGTTTAATTAATTAAACCATTAAAACATGATTCTTACATTTTGCTAGCTTTTCTATTGTGTGGACTTTTTGAACAAAAAGTATTTTGCAGTACTAAAATCTCATAAGCGGCGCTCATTTTTTGCTTCGAGCAAACTTTCAAAATTTTAACTAATTTACAAAATAAAAAATAATTATTCAGTTGACAATTTTGAATTCTCATTTATTTATCTAGTATCTTCGATAAATTCGTTCTTTAAGATGAATAAAAAGTAAAATCGTGCAAAACTGTAGTACGTAGTAAAAAAAAAAACTTTTATTTTGAAAAGCTTCGATTTTACGTTCAATTTCCAAGCCAGAGGCGAATGAAAGCATTACCCTCTTCGCTTAAGAGCTTTTCGTGAAGGTTAAGCTTAAAAAACTACTTACTATCGGTGCTTTTGTCTCTAAACATGAATATAAACATTAGATTTGAAATAAAATTGAAATATTTTTTTTTTGCTTTTTGTCGTTAGGGAAAGCCTCTAGCTGATAAATATATTTGATTCTCATATAAAAGATAGAATATTATAATAATCTTATGAAAAAAATATGTAATATTATGAAAACTTCATTCAAAAAATTCAAATCTCTGAAAAATAATATTGACAATATAATTACCAAATTCATAATGGGTACTTAAATATTCATCATTTATGTCAATGATATTTCATAATTTTATCTTAACTCTTAATATACTTTAAATTTGGTTTTATTTTTGAATACAAATTATTGGTTATTTAATTCCAAAAAGTTGTCTACATTTAATTGTTATTTCACTTTATAAATGGTAGGTTTTTAAACCATAATATTTTTTTCTTTCTTCTTCTTCAGTCATTTGTTCTGAATATCTAATAATTCAAACTTTAAATTTTTGTCAGATGATAATGCTCGCGATAAACGAAAACGATCATAATCTTCGTGAAAATAGCTCTAAATAATGTGTTTTATTATTTGAATATTTAAAAAAATATATTTCTAATATACTTAGAATGAAATTAAAAATATGTATTTATTGATTGAGGAAAATATTATTTTAAATTGTTACTCGTTTCAATCGGGTTTGAACTAGAATTTATACTAAAAATTTATAGTAACTAATTTTGAACTTCAATTAGATACTTGCCTTAACAAAATTTTCGAAGGAAAGTGTAGTTAACATACCGTAACGTTTTTAATCTCGCAAAAATATTTTTTCATTTAAAAGATATTTCACATCTGTCAATAGTCTAGCCTCGATATACAAAATATGTTGTTTTATACCCAATGAACTCTGTTAAGCAGATATTTTATTAAATTTGTTTGACGTATGACAAACAGGCCAATATCTTAAAAATCTAGGACAAAGATAATAAATGTATTGTTACTTGCGAATATTACTAATATTTAACCGAAAAAGAATATTAGAAAAATTGGAATATAGGTCAATACTCTTAGTACCTTACGTGATAACATATTCTTTGTATAGACATTTTGTGTGTCTTTATAGTGTTGTCAACGTAGGATGACAGCGCCTTAATTAAATTTAAATATTCAAATTTTAACTATACTAAAATGGAAATAATTTTGAATTCGATTATAATTACAAGCACATCTTCCAAAGTTTATTTTTGTAGTAAATATGTTAATCGATGTTGGTCCTGATGTTTGTCTGGTTTTATGAAGAACTTTTTGTAATAGTTACACGCGGTATCATATAGTGCAGATGTTTATTTAAAATCATGTAAAAATTGTATAATATTTAACCATCTTTCGTTATATACTCTAAAGTTTCTAAATATGATATCTATTGTGTTTTCATAACAACGTAAACTATGCTTAAGTCACATATTTGACGAGCGAATTTGACATGGTAATCGAAAATATGTTATATTATATAAGATGATATTAATTTCATTTATTAAATTTATTATTCACACAAACATTATAATCAAATATACATACAAATATATTTTATAATTTATGGTATCGACTGAAGGTGCTTGATAAAATTTCAATATTAATTTTGATTTGCTGAAATTTTGAACGATTCCACGTGATTAAAAATGTAATAACTTCAAATTCATTAAAACTATTAAATATTTTTTTTATTTATTGCATATCATAACCCAATTTGGAGCACATGGTTGCTTGAGTGTTAACTAAAATTTAGAGTTACTCAATTGTTCAACATCTTTTTCGGAAAGTGTGTAGGCATAGAAAACATAGCGTAATGAAAGTACCAGTAGTTAGCTATCCGCTCTATGTCTTCGATATTTCAGACATCACAAACATTCATATCTTCGAATAAGAAAAATATGCTAACAGTACGATGATGTAACGAAGTGTGACGGAAGTCGAAGAATTTGACTTAAAATACAATTGATTAAATATAAAATAAATATTTAAATATGTACAAACTTCCCGTTGCAGTTTTAGAATTTCGTATATTATCAATTTACTGTATGTATGTAAGAAGTTAGCTATCGTGTTTTATCACCAGATTTCGTTACGTGTCCTATATTGTATAGACTCGAAGTTTTTACAAATACGACACAGAATTGTGGGTGCCATTTAGAATTTAGGTCAATAATCTTATTATTTTAAATGATAATATCTGCTCGAGATATTAAGTACATACCTACTTACTTTATTAACAAGAAATCTTTTCTTCAAGGCCAGTTCGTCGCGTCTGCAAAGTTTATTATCATTTTATTTTCCTGAAAGAAGATTGAAACGACCTTTTAAAAAAATACAAACATGTTTTTGTACTCGGCTTTTTTTGTTCCAACGGCACGTTATTTGCCGGCGGAAATATTTACAAATGAAAGAATTTTATCCGATGGCTTTATAGGACATTAAACTTTTCCATTAAGGATAATGATACTAGGGTATGTACAATTGTAATTATCACGAAATACTTTAAAAAAAAACTTTCCACAATGGCATATTCACAGAAATTGTACAATAATTTGAATCGAAAAATACTTTTACGACAGTATTTTGTGACAGCTGTAATAAAATGAAATATCCATACACCATATGTACGTAGGGAAACGTGTGAAATGACATATATTTTCAGTCTAAACACAAAACTTACAACCACATTACTGAATACAATAGTATCAAACTTTGTATTAAAACTAATGGTTTACGAGCATTGATTCTATGTTATTATTCTGTATAAATAACCATGAAAATTGCATATATTTACATGACCAAAATGGAAGTTTATCATCGTTTTTATCAAATAGCGAATTATTTTAAACGTGATATTTGCCGTTCATACATTTATTTCATAAAAGACCGTAAATGAAATGGTTTGGTTAAAACATAGCAATTACTGATTATTTCTAATGTGTTTACTGTCACTTCTCGATGGATAGGAATTATTATTCATATAATATATTTATTATGGAGAAAAATATTTCTCACCCGATATTTTTGCAATGTTTTTGATTGCTTCCGAATTCTTTATGGACCTATGATTTCATTTAGTTTAAATTACTTATTATCACTATGAGGTCATTGAGATTTTATTAGGTAACAATTCTACAATACTTCATTGGGGTGTATATTGGATGATTGCCTTTACTTTATTTTCTCAATTCTTAAGCTTTTAGTTTAATATACCTTCTAAAAAAATTCTATTTTCCGCCTAGTTTTTAATTTTAATTGTATCTTTTTATTTGTATTTTAATTTGATGATACCCGCGATGAGTGAAACCAACCCTTGATACTTAAATTAACCAGTTGATATTAAGATAAAACTTCTTGAATGAATCATTTATTGTAAATCGAATAATATTTCATTTATAGAAATGGTTATAATTTTCAAATAAATAGTTTCATATTTCGTACCCTACTAAAAAATGTAGTCAAGGAAGATAATGTAAGATGTTGTACGAAAAAGTCAATTCCGAAAATGAATACTGCTTGAAAGCTTTATCTGCATATATATTATAAGATAAATAAATTTACAAATAGTTGTCTTTAATAAATTAATAAGATATTTTTGAACTGTATTCGTAATAACATAAATATACTATAAAAGACGCCTTTTTTTTTTGCGCCACGTAGAAACATTAATTAATTGTTTCAGAATATCCAAGCGTCTCACATTAATTATTGTCTCTGGTTAAAATAAAATTTCAAATTTGGAATATTTAATTATTTTGATGTTGGCATTATTTGAATGAACGTTTTCACTGTTTGGCTTTCTACAGTAGAAAGTGACACCCACTGCGGATTGAATTTGCATTGGAACAATTTTTATGCTGATTCCGCTGACATAATTTATGCTAATTTCATCCGGACTAGATTTTTTATCGAATGTGACATCTAGGCATCATTACAATATGTTATTTACCGTATGATTTCATACAATACTTCCGCAACGGTAAATAAACGTTATTTTTGACATGTACTTTGTGTTGACACAGATAATTTAAAATTGAACACAAATTTCTATTGGATTTAATGCCATAATAACTGACATTTTTTGACAGAATTTCGATCCAATTACTTTGTTTAGTATCTTGAACATTTAATTAATTAATATCTTGGCAAAAACAAAAACAGGCTCAAAAACATGATTATTTAACATCAATTTTAATGTGTTAACTGGCATTTCGTGGCGGAAAGGCATCATTTAATACTTTAAAAAATAAACATGTTTTTATATTCTGATTTCTACAATTTTATATGAATAAGAAGATCTGCCAAGGTAAAAATGCTCAAGATGAGCGAAACCGGTCGTGATTTTATTGTTATAATTTTTTTTAAATGATTAATTGGGGCTTGTTGACAAGGGTAGACAGAAGAAAAACAATGCTATGATTATTGGTATATTTTTAATATTTCAAACAGGGTTATGCATTCGATAATAAAATACGACTCAAAAACTACGACTAAAAAAAGCTCATTTTTTCTATCTTTCCTATTTATGTGCATTGAATTAAAGTTCATCCAACCAATTCGGAAAATTGTTCATTGCGGTATTAATCAAAATCGTCTAATCGAAAAAGTAGTAGCTCGTTTTCCGCGACTAGAACTACGGCGATAAAACTACGTTATTTTAAATGACAGCTCGAAATCTAGGAATTGTAAACTTCGGTTCTGATACTGAAAATTTTCCATGGATAGGAATATGAAAGAATTTTTGCAATTCTTCAAATTTCTTTATAATTATTACATTCTGAACAATACACTTATGTTATACAATAATTTTCTTTTTGGTCGGAAGCCATATTGGAGATTTCAAAAAGATAATGGGTTTCCAATATCCGATTCGAGTGTCCTGTACATTTAATAAACCGCTACGAAAATATATAATTACCTGTGACTTTTTTCATTCATTTCCGGTCTTCAAAACGTGACGTAGAGAATACAAATAATGTTTATGTACCACATGTGACTCAGTAGCCTTTTATAAAATGATGAATTATGTTGTATAATGACAACAACGAAGTTCAATTAGGTCAGGTAGAATAAACCAGATAACAATTATTGCTCCTCTAACGGTGAAATGTTGGAAACTGTAATGAGAGTAATTCTGATGCATGTCAATAACTCTGATTACTAATTAAACTATTGGGTGTTTCTAACATAACTATACGAAAAGTTATAAAATATTTTTTCGATAAAACCAATACGATGTACCTACAAAGAATTGCCATTACATTGGTTTTGATATAAGCTATTCTATGAGAAAATTTAAAAATGAGCTGTGTTTTCAATTCTCTATGAATTAAATGTATATGTTTTTTTTGAATTGTTTTACTTTGTACGATTCCACATGTTTTGTCACTTATGACCCGAGTTTCGCCTTTCGGCATCTTCAGGCATTCTATCACACGGATGCAACAGAACTGACGTAACGGTTAAAGTAATAAGTAGGGTATTTTGATTTTTGAAGTGCTGCATTAATTTGAAGCTGTAAATTAATTGTTTTAGTAAATTGTTTATTAAAAATATGTTCGATAGATTCGGTAGTAAATGTGTATTAAATCATTTTTTATATAAACTAAAATTGATTACATTGGTGTGCTACCAAAATTGGCAAGTGTTTCGCTTCTTTTAGAAGAATCTTCAGACTAGTGGTATCTTAATGTTATTCATTTCTAAAGTAAGCAGTAAATCTAATTGATAGCTTAAGAAAATAATGGGGTATGACTTTTTCCTTTTTACTGAATTCGAGGAAGGTGTTAGACCAATATCATTACCATTTAGCGGTACAAAACTAATTATAAATAAAATACTGATGTTTATAGGTAAAAATGCCAAAGAAATACCAATGATCTTTCTATTCCTTTTAAAATATCATTTAATAATAATTAATTGTTATTTTCTGCATTCATAAAAACTCTAATGTATTTATTTTAATTCCTTTTTTATCTACCCGATGGAGTATTTTTGTGTTATATTATATCAGGTAAAAATATAATCGTTTTCAATTAAATTATTTGGAAATTCTAAGAAATATTTCCGTTCAGATAAATTAAACGTTTAAATTTTGTTAGCCGATTTAATAGAATAAAATAAAATCAAATTAAACCTTGAAAGGTAAGAGAGTTAAAAGACAATCGTACAGTTAATATTATTAGGCAAATCGATGAATATGTTATTTTTAACATCCCAGTTGTTTCAGTGCATATCATTCATTATAGAAAGACTTTCGGTAACACAATGGGATAAACAATGCAATCGTCGTTCACATCCGGAGCTTTTGTTGGAGGAAAGCGGCACGCTTAGCGACCTGTGACGCTATTGATGTTCACTTATGACAATGTAAATTATTATTTCGTCAAAGGCTTTCGTTCGTAGGCGCTGACGGATAGGGGTCAAGCTTTTCACTCTCTCCCCGCGACCCCGCCAAACTGAACTCTCTATCAACAATTATTGCATTATTTAAACGCAAGCGATATGGTCAGATAAATTTATAAACCGACCATTTCAATGCTTTTATTATTGTTAGTAAATGAGGTCAATCACAATGGAATAATTAACGTGACTGACAGGAAAATATTTCCGTGTTGAACGTATAGAAATAAAAATTATCTGTTTGACAACTTTCTAACTGTACTTTTACTAAATGAGTGCACAACGTTTGTTATCAATCATCCGGTAGCATCATAACAAAAACACAAGTTTAGAACCACACTGTATAAATACCATTAGAAATGAGCAATTTACAGGCCATTTTTTTAACTCCTTTGTGTGGTATTTGTATTATTTGTAATTGTGTAATGTATATTACATTGTAATACTAAATGCAATAATCTACTATATTAACACTCTTCGCAAGTGGTCACATAACATAAAAAAAATAATCAATTGAATCATTTATTAGATTGAGATTTACTTGATAGAACTCCATTAGAACATAGTCGGAAAAATTGCAATATATTTTAGTTCGACAAAATTTAATTTTTTTTTAGTTCATAGCTATTTCGGCTAACCCCTCGTCAGAACGTTAGTGCTTTTTCACCTCGTTAATTGAATCATTTTACAAATGTTTTAATTTATCAAAAAAGGCATTTTGAATTTTAACAAATTATTAGTTATTTGCATTTTATCTACTTACTATTATAATCCTAAAAATATAATGAATGAATAAATAAAATAAAATCACTTGAAAAATGAATGTACTGTTGAACCAACGTTTTGAATTTTCGTGTTCGCAATATAAAATAAAAATATTTAGACTTTCAAAATTAATTAATCATATGCTGCTTATTAATCATATGTCTATTTTATTCGCTTATGTATATTCTAAGTCACAGGAATTCTATTTTTTAATTAATAGCTTCCACTACCTATTTAAAACACACAATTTGTCATTTATCTTTGTCAGTGCTATTTACTGGCTTCGTTATAAAAGTGGCAGTGTAAAGTATAACATTACAGGATGTATAAAAATTAAATTTATTACGAGATATAGACATTGTGTAAGCAGACCTTAAAGTATTTTTTTATGTTACGTCTACTCTTTAATTAATTTATTAACTTGACATAAATACAGAAATTTAATTACAATTTTGCAGCGTTAAAAATTTCAAAATGAATATTGACGTTGAAAGAAAAAAGTTGGTGAAGTAATTTTTAATTCATTTCAAAAAGAATGCCCGTCGGAGTTGACTTGTTGAAGACTTACTTTGAAAAAATTTGAATACTTTTTTTTTATAGTAACTTTTGTTTCTTTGTATCTCTAAAGTACGTCTGAAAATCAGTAGTGAATATATTTGATTTATTAATTGAATTGGAATTCACTTGGTAGAACTCCATTATAACACGGTGAAAAAAATAGCAATGTATTTTAGTTCTACAAAATTATTTTTTAGAAATAGTTGATAGCTATTTTGGCTCACGTCATCTTCAGAACTATGCTTAAACTAACATTTTCTTATCTATATATAGCTGTGTAGAAAAGGTACACAATACATCTTCTCTCCTGTTTTAACGGCCTAGCGTGTTGCTTTCTCGCAATAAAACAAAAATTTTCAAAAATTGTAAATAAAATTAAAAAGGCAGCTATGACAATAAGTTTCCATGTGGCACGGAAGTGGTCTATTATGGAAGCAAATTAGACCCCCCCTCCCCAGCGGGGAGAGGGTTAATTAATGGGGTAGACAATACATTAGTTTGTTCGTTAAGAATGCTCTAGTTGAAGTCTATTAATTTTCAGCTGTTCCAAAGCCGTCATCCTGCGACCCTTACTACAAAGATGCAGACTAGGCGCTGAGTTTGAATTTATATTATGTGATTCCTAAAAAACGTGATCAGCGAATTGTGAATCTGTTTTTTTTACTGTTGAATGATCTTACATGTTCCTTAGCTCGAGTAGATATACTTCTACCTGTCTGTCCGATGTCAACGGATAAACATGAGCCACAGGACAATTTATTTAATCGTTCGAAATATTTTCAATTTAATTTCCGCAAAAGTTTACTTCACATTTGATTAACTGTGCTTTTGAGACTTATTTGTCTCGTAAGCTATAATATATATTGAACTAGTATGTCAAAATGTTGTTGACTGCCAATAACCCTTCGTGTTTTGAATGAAAGAGAAAGTGGGCCAGGTCGGTCGTGCCTTCGTATAAGGCGCTTACCACATTGCCAAAGTCACAACTTGCTTTAATCGAGTCAGGATGCATATATAAAAAAAATATACTTGATAATATCACAGCACTTTCACTGAATTGATATTTAATTTAACATTTTGCACTGTTAATTTCGATAAAAAATATAAATAAATTCTTTCAAATCAAATATTAATTTGTTTTGAGAAATCTTTTCAAACTAAAAAACGCGTGCACGCTGAATTAAATATCGAAAGCTGAATGTCTGTCAATAGTTTCAAGTAAAATATTCCATTGTCGATTTAATCTAAACTTTCTTAAACTTGAGTTAATTTAAAACAATAACTTGTTTCTGAGCCGTGAAATTATAAGCGAGATGAATTTTAAATGAGCATTATTTACAACGATAAGCGCAATAAATCATTATTTTATTAAAACATTCGTGTGAATAAGTACGGGGCGTACATATGTTTATTTTGATCGAATTGAGAATCACAAGCATGCATCAAATTATTCATGATTATGATAATTAGATAGTTTACGAACCCATTATGAAGATAAATTGTTTTAAATAAACAACATTTCTTTTTGTATAAATTCTTTATGGTTATTGAAATAGTTTTTAATATGTTATTATCTTTATATCGTAGAATATATGTTTTAATAACACATTTAACAACAGTTTGATCTCTTCCAAGTGTCATCCATTTTATGATATATTATCTTTCTTATTTCTATCACATGTTTTAATCTTTCTGGTCCGCAATTTACATTATATGCATAGTACCAAACCGCTGTCCTGGAAGACGTAGCCCCACCTGTAGGAAGAAGACAAAAGCGAGATTCAGGATTTATGGAGGTCTTCGCAGTATATCGTCGACCCAGATCCAACGTTACCCAAAAAAATGCAGTCGTTTGGAAGTTATTAGATCTTTATTCAACCTGTGTGCCCTGATTTACGGTAAATATGAAGTCTTCAGGATTTATCTGTTGGGTGCGTGGCTTATTGATCGAATTCATTGATTTTGGTTACAGACCTCACAGACTTGAATCCCTGAACGGACAGTTCCATAGGGTGAAATTTCAATCGATTTATAAATAACGTACTTGGCATAAGTTTTATTCTACTTTGATAAAGAAAAACTACCCACTCGATCCTTAAAACGGGCGTGTCGGTAGAGATTTGCGTTGTATTCGATTTGCTTGATTACTTGCTATTTCTTTTTATACTTCAAAATGAATGATTATCATTCAATTTTAAATTAACACATTGGAAGTTTTATATGATTTCACAACCTACTGTGCCATGAAAACGTTATTACAACACCGATAATTTCAAAACATAAGAAGGGTTTGTGTTAACTAAACGATAAGATATTTTCAGAACAAATCAATACAACAATGAGCTGTTAATAATTTAAAAACAACTTAACAGAGGTAACTCTCTTTTATTTTTACGTATCAACTATCGTTACAGTGCAAACAGCCGGACTTAATAAATCGATCGCAAGAATGATTACACAAAATTTTGTCTAACCGAAGATAACAATTACAATTAATATTTAGTTTATTCAAAAAAATCACAGTTGATTCACTAGAGATTGTTTTCAGCTCATACAAAGATCACTTTTAAGATCTTAAATGTCACTTATTGATGAAAACGTATGACATTCAAAATAAAAAAAAACACATTTTTACTACTTATTTCCAAAATATATTTCATGATCAAGACCGGTTTCTCTCATTACGAGTATTTTCAACGGATGATAATGCTACAAAAGACGATAAAAAATCAGTTGATAATTCTCGTAATTAGCGAAATTGGTATTGATTATAAAATATATTGTGTAGAAATAAGTACCAAAAATTGGGTTTTTATTATTTAAAAAAAAACACTTAAACCCGTATAGGTTGATTTTTTTTTTTCAAAGATTAAGTGTAAATAATAATGTTGTATTTGATAGCAATAATCTGTTTCCCCTGTTCCATTATTTGTACAAAATCATTTAGCACTCTATTTATAGAGTGAAATTGTACGTAATTTGTTAAATAGTTAGGTAGATAAATATGAATGGGTGGTTCGCTAAAACCGGTGCATTTGCGAGCACGCGTTTAACACGAACTTGAACTCGCGTTTACGAACATGAACTAACAACTGGTAACGGCATAAACGTCAGCGGTTTATAGACCAATATAGCCGCAAAGCTGTTTCATACCGTACTATCGCCTACGTCACATAAAATGTATCGAACTATTTTATCGCGGAAAAGAATCTGTCAGTGAATTTGTTTTTTTTAATTTTAGTTTCGTATACATTTATACCTCAATATCTGTTATGTAAAGTGATATAAATTGTCGATTAATGGTGACTCGTCAAAACAAATTCGCGTTTGTGTCTTGTTGTGCCAGTTTTTTGTTTGCCGCACCTCGCCTAAGAATGGTAAGCGATCAAACAATATTTTAAAAATTATACAATATTAGACTTTTTTTACAGATACGATATCTTTCATAAAGGTTCAAAACTTACTCAAAGGGAATATATGGGCGAGGGTGATAAGTAAACAAAAAACGGCTCTGTTAACGCATTTTGAGTGACATTTTTCATTGTTATAAATTTACATTTCATTGGTGAAAAACGAATGTCTTTTATGAATGACTACGTTATTTTGAACGGTTTTGTATAATTCGTGATTGATTCACGCCAAAATAAAGTCGATTGAATAATTGTGATGATGGGGTAAGACGAAATAACCATCAAATATATACTATCGGCTAGTGTCGCGAGCGGTCCTTCGTCGGCCATACTCTCATCTAGCCATGGGTGAAATGTGTTGTTGGTTCAAACAAATCATGTCTCAGTTAATCAAATATATACATTATAAATTTTGTAAAACTATAATGCATTGCTATTTTTTTCACCGTGTTATAATGGAGTGTGCCAAGTTAATGCGAATTCAATTGGTTGATTGAATCCATTCGTCCGCATGATTTTTTAATATCATAAATGTGACCTCCTAACGAAGTTTCCTCGAAAAGGGAAGAAAAGTATGTTACTCAATTGCTCGACGACACTTCTTGCGAAGAAAATAGGGATGTAAATGATAAGGTTAAGACAGGATTGGTGGGATGCTACTTGCTCTCGATTCGCCTAGAAATACAGTATCGACGAAGTGGGAAAATATTAAATAAAATATAAAAATAGACATCACAATCACCAATACTTAATTGATAATTCGATTGAAATAAAACGTTGTTCGTACTAGTATTCGATGCCTGTGAGGTCCGTCAAGCTAGTCAACGAAAATACTTACTAATAAATTTACTACAGAACATATCGTTATTATGCATTGGATTTCAATTCGGAGAATTTGAATTTGGCGAATAATGATTATAAATCACTCGTACAAACTCCAACGTAATAATACCAGTTAAAATATTTTGAACGATATTTTTACAACTAAATTTTCATAGGCTTAATTAAATAATAGCTAGAAAATCATGAAATTCATACAACGAGAACGTTAATGTTATATAACGTAGTTTCGAATAATTTTCTGTATTGGTTTAGACGTAAACAATGTTGTTGTTTTAAATTGAATTGATTGTTAGGTACATAGGTAGGTAAGCGGAGAGTTGTGGCACGGATGCTTCCTGTTGCTGTTAGATTCAATTACATAACGATGTTATTTATCACTAGCGTCACATGGAATATTCCCACTGCTCACCGAGAATCCACACCATGTTTCAAAAATAATTGGCATATCCTCTATTTATTTAATATACTATTTTAAAATTCCATTGGTCACGGCAACATTCCAGTCAGGTATTTGTTTGAATCCTGTGTGAATGATGTTGTCACGAATAATTCGCTAAGATATTGATTAAACTACACATAGACATCAACTATCAAAAAGGATTCTTAACGAACAAACCTGTCTAATACGTCTATCGCCATTGCTGATCTCTTTGCAGGGTCCTTCTTTGTTTCTGTAATAGATCATTTCTGTGCCATATGTAGACTTATTGATATAGCCGCCTTTTTAGTTTCATTTACAATTTATTGCGAGCAAGAAACAAGCTAGGTCGTTAAAACAGGAGAGAAGATGTATTGTGTATCTTTTCTACACAGCTATATATAGATAAGCAAATGTTAGTTTAAGCATAGTTCTGACGATGGCGTGAGCCGAAATAGCTATCAACTATATTTTAAAAAATAATTTTGCATTACTAAAATACATTGCTATTTTTTTCACCATGTAGGTCACTAAGATATTACCGTCGTGGCACGAATTCGCCCACGACAAATTCAAATTAGCAGCATTAAAAGAGGTGGCAAATAAATTCAATACATTTATTAAACGAACAGCTAAACCTCCCTTAGCCCCTCTGGCTCTATCATTAATTTATTAAGTCGGCAAAATGAAAAAAACGTATAATTAGTCATCTGACAGAATAGAATGAATAGAATGCCTGAAAATATCTAAATACAAAACCTGCGAAATATTCAAATTCGAAAACAAAAATTAAGTCAAATTCAATTCATTTTAGTTCTACAATTTTTTTTATAAGATATCGTTGATAGCTATAGCTAACGATGGCGTGAGCCGAAATAGCTATCAACTATATCTTATAAAAAAAATATAGAACTAAAATACATTGCTATTTTTTACCATGTTATAATGGTGTTCTACCAAGTAAATGCCAATTCAATCAATAAGTTCGATTCACTTAGAAATAGCAGCCATAAAAATGTAAAAATGTCTCTTCGTTACCGTACACCTCTCGTGAGGAATTTTTGAGACAGGCATACAGATCTGTATATGAAGTTTACTACATTGTATAGATAGAATACGTATATTCTGTAAAATCCCTTGAGAAAATCGTTTTTTATTTATTATAGTTTCTTATGTAGCCTTTCACAGACACCTTTAAAACAGATTGCAGATATTTTTTGAGTAATAAAGTTAATTTTATATTGAATAAATTCAATAGTTTAAAGGATGTTAGGCCACACTGTAACACGCCAATAATTAATAGGTCATATGAAAATTGCATTAAACTCTTCAATAAAAAATTCGTATTAATACAATTTTATTTTCCCTGCGGATAACATGAATAATTGTATTAAAATATAAAATCACGTTAAAAAGATTTATTTAAAGTTTTCTCTCAATAAAAACGACTATCAATTGATTGATAGTCGTTTTTATTGATTTTTATTGATGAAGCTAATCAAATTAATATTTACATACTTGATAGTATGTAAAAAAATAATTTAAGTCTCATTATTTTTTAACATTACTATAATGTAAAATATTTTTGTAGTAGTAGGATATATGCTTTCTACACTCTGAGAAATCTTAAATCAAAAATCTAATGTTAATGTAGCATAAAATATAAAATAAATAAACTATCCAGTTTATATCTTTGCCTTCACTTATACCTTAAGCTTTTGCTGTAGGCCGTAAGTTCCCAAATTGGTCCCTGCAGACCCTCGAGGGTCAATATAGATTCGCAGGGGATCAGTGAGGGGAAAAAATTAAGGTACATGAAACGTAAATAGGTCCAAGGATCGAATTAGATTTTCTAAACTTTACACATAGTAAATAACGCAGAGCAGTAAGGTTTATTCAAAGAGCCAGGATTCTTGTTTTACAATCATTCTCTCTACAAAAATAAAATATTATAGTTAGTAGCATTGTGTCAAAATTTTAAATTAATTAGTCTAGAAAGCATCAATATGTTTGGTTTTCGTGGCGAATAAAAAGAAACAATCCACGGGGCTATAGTTTTTGTGAACCTATTGCTTAAACGGTAACCTTTCATCGTAGGACACAATAATTGTAGATTAATAGTTCGAAATATAATTATGAACATATTTATTATTAGAATTCGTATTTTATTAATTTTTTTTATTATTGTATTAAGCATATGAGAGCAATACGAATTAAAAAGATACACATATTTGGTTTTGTAATACGAATGATCCAATATTTCAATCAATACAAGTAGCTATAAGTTCTTTGCGAATTTTCTGATGGTTTTTTTTCACAAATATAATAATTTTAAAGTGTAAAATATTACCTATTTAGAAGAAAATTCTTTGATAAATCTCTTAAAGCGGCTTGGTTTCGTTTTCCTTTTAAATCAACGTCTGATTTCAAATCATTTATTAATCGAGAGATAAATGATTTATGTTGTATTAACTGAAAATGCAGTAAAATAATAGCAGACCATGAAACCTATAACTATTATTTTTTAAATTGGTAATTAAGTGTGCATATTTTTAGCTGTTTGCTATATTATATTTAATCAGTGTGCTTATGCATATTGTGGTTTTGTTTTGAGTCACGAGACAATTCTAAGAATGATAAGCGTTAATATTAACTTTACTGTGATATTTCAAAACAAAAAATATATGTGCAACAGACCGTGATATTCACGAGTTAATTCTTAAAAAGCGCTACATTCACTCAACTCGATCTGGATCAGTAAAACTTTTAAATAAATCTCTGAGCAGGTTGAAAGCATCCGAAACTACTTCTCCGATATTAAAATGATGAAAATTGCATTAAATCTGCTCCGCATAGGCAAAAGTTCCAATAGAGAAAAAAGGATCAAGTCGAGGTTCCGCTGCACTCAAGGGGTGGGTGAGGTTGCGGTATAATGCACTTTGACTTAAAAATGGCCGCCGGCCCGTTGCCATGACGACGGTTGCAGTTTCCCACGAACTTATAGTTTAGTATAGCGGAAATTTCCACTGGAGGTAAAATAGAGCAATATGTTGCCTGGCGATACAATATCGGTTTAATCAAAAGCACTTATCAAAAATCATAGTCAATACTAAATCCCATTCTTGAATATTGAAAAATAATTTTCGCCATATAATTTTCCTTTTTTGCAATAAATAAAAATCAAATATTCAATGTGACTATATAGTATAAAGGATCGTTAACATTAAAATAATGATAACTTTCTAAAATGTCTCAGTGTGTCAAATTCACTTATATAATACGTAATAATTAAAATCTAATTTCCAAAAAAAAACAATATAACTCCTCTTAAACATTTTTCAATATTATCTCGCTTAAAATTGAATATTTTTTCGATTTACTGTTATTTGCTTTAATCTCAATGTTTTTTTAAATTTTTTATTACAAATTCATACAAAGAGGTCCCTAAAAATTTATTTGTAAAGTTTTTAACTTCTATTAGATATATATGTTATAAGGTATGATTACCTGTACACTATTTTCTTATGTCTTAAACAGGGTGAAATAAAAACAGTAGTGTATTTTTGTTCTACAAAATATATGAGATAATCTATAATTATAATATAAGATAACTAGTTAATCCAGAACTTAGTTGTGATGACGGCGTAAGCCGAAATATCCATCAACTATTATATATGCCTTATCAATTTTACAATATTAAATACATTGCTATTTTTTCATCGTCTTATAATAGAACTCTACCATATAAATGCCAATTCAAGCAATATGTAATTTTTTTAACCGCTGGTTTTATATGCTTGGTAATTATTAACTGAACATTGTATATAAACAGCTATAATTTAGTTGATATTGTATCAGTTAATAATGTTTACGATAAGCGTAACCGGTCTAAATCTTAAAAAATTAAATTGTAGAAATAGTACTAAATATTATGTTTCCATGTTTAAATATTATATAATATACCACCTTTCTACAGTGACAGTCGACACTTAAAAAATAATTATGGAAAGACAAGAAAATTTATAGTCTTTCATGTCTAATGAAATACGAAATATTTTTTTTTTCATAGAATTATTTGAAAATAATAAGATCTCGGTTGTGTAACAAATAATTTCACACCTTTTCACCCCTTCGAAATGGTTTTCTATTACTTATTCATTCGCGGTGAATTCTGGTTGGTCAGTGTAATTCTGAAACAGTTCATTTCGAATTTTGAATGCTTTTTCGCTTCTGGAAATTGTTCGATAAATTTTTTTATGAACATGAAAATAACAGACATATAATAAAGACATTCGTCATTCGCCAATTCGTCAGAAATGTGAAATCATTCATTCCTTGGAAATCGATTCCACCCAGCGAATTTTGTAGTTATGTTAAATAATATAATAATTATTTATTTACTTATTTAGTTAATTATTATTAAGGTGCTTACTGTTACTAGGTTAGTTGGTCTAGGTTACTGATAGATGTAAAGGCATGATATTTTAAATAATAAAAACATATTTTTTAGTACTTATTTCGACAATATATTTTCTGACCAGGACCAGTTTCGCTAATGGCGAGATTTAAAATAATTTTGTTTGCAAATTATAATATCAATAAAAGATTGTTAACATTTCAATTAAAAATTAATTTACTTTATTTGTATGATATATATAAATATATATTATACTTTTTTTAAACTAATAACTTGTATTTGCAGACATCCTTGTAATTTGTATCCTTTCAATCGATAACGCTCGCGATGAGCGAAATCGGTCCTGATCAAAAAATATATTATGGAAATATGTACAAAAATATGTGTTTTTATTATTTAAAATACAATAATTATTGTATTTAAAAAAGAATTATTTTAACTTGGTGTTTGTATCATAAATAAAATACTTATTTATTGCATAGATTTTTAAATATATTTAAACATTTATTTATCATTTCAAACGCAAATAACTTTTAAATTGAACGTAGTTAATAATATCGACTGAAGGTGTTTGATGGAATTTTAATATCAACATTGAATTGTTTAAAATTTGTTGTCAGTTTTTTTTCATCCTTATCATATAATGCCTGAAGATTCCGAAAGGCGAAACCCGTATCGTTAGTGATTGTATGACATGTGGAGTCGTACAAATTATAAACAATTTAAATTTAATTCGGACAGACAGGCAGGAGTACATCTACTCGAGCTAAGGAACATGTAAGATCTTTCAACAGTAAAAAAACAAATTCACAATTCACTAATTACGTTATAAAGGAATCACATAATATAAATTCAAACTCAGCGCCTAAGTCTTTGTAGTAACGGTCGCAGGATGACGGATGACGCAAATGTTAGTTTAAGCATAGTTCTGACGATGGCGTGTGCCGAAATAGTTATCAACTGTATTTAAAAAAATAATTTTATAGAACTAAAAAACATTGTTATTTTTTTCACCGTGCTAATTATGAAAGTGTTTGATATTTATAATAATGAGACTAATGAGATTTCATTTTTTATAATCAAACATACAGTATACCTTTGGTATTTTATTCAAAGCTTTTTAGATTAATTTAAATTTTATAATTATCGGAATTGAAGGAATACGCTCTTCCTCTACGGCCGCTATTAAAAGCTCTTACCCTGCCACGTGTTAGGGTGGCGAAGGGAGAAACAGAAGAACGGGCGGCTGGCCTACGTTTGACCTTAAACTTGCCTCGTAGCCGTGACGTCACCGCGAAGGTAATTTGATTTGATACAATGTCAGAAAACCCCCAATTCGCATTTTCCGTGTAAAACCCACTCAAGACTACAAAGTATGACGCATAAATGAATATCGCAGTCACCCGTATAGCTTAATACGTGTTAGTAACATTATAACGTTTAACTCATAGCAGATTTTAAAATAAATAAATAAAACCAACCAATCAACGCCATATCGTAATTGTAAATATTTGTAACAAAATATTGCTGTTAGCATTATAGTTGAAATAATATTATACACCTTACGATAGTTTTGTATAATCAATAACAGAACAGAAGAAATCTTATACATATAATATTAGGGACGATAATTTCGTTTCTAATCTTAATTCAGTTTCATTGCGAATTAAATGAATATTCTAAAAAAACAACATTGTGATTTGACTATTTTTAAATAATTTTAAATAAAATTATATTATAATTTAAAATTTATGATATCGACTAAACGTGTTTAATGGAATTTCAATGTCAAATTTGAATTGTTGAAACTTTGTGCGATTTCACACTTCGTACCTATCCGCGTGATAGAATGCTTGAAGATGTCTAAAGGCGAAACCGTGTCGTTAGATACAAAACATTTTTAACTTTAAAATAATATTTTTTCACACTTTAGAAAAATGTGTCTTTATTATCTCACGTTTAAATTTAACTTTTAATATCCACATTTTCAACGGATTTCACTAATTAAAGTACAAGATAATCTCTTATTTCCAAAAATAACGCACATACTTGCATTTTTCAGTTTCGATAAAAACGTCCAATGAATCCACGGTGGCTAATTTTTTATATTTTACGACGCAAAAAAATGTTTTTAAATCGTACAATATAACATTGAATATTGACGACAAATAATGTTATTAAAACCAAATAATTATTTTCCTACATTAATCATTAATTAATGCGTATTTTTAGTATATTTTTTTATTCTATGCTTATGACATATGACGTTACTACAACAACAACGTGGAATAATAATAAATTTAATCACAAATCGTACACGGATCATCGGTTAGTGACTGCTGCTTTATAAAGAACCGTTGGGTTTCCGGGACGTCCGATTCCCAACGGTCGGAAAAATATGCTTTCGGGAATAAGGCTCTCTGGAACATGTATTCCCTATAATTCAAGCGTATTTTGAAGAGAACTGACGAACAGGAAAAAAATCGTATAGCAAAAGGCTTAATAAAATTTTATTATGAAGAGGTTTTCTCAGATATGTTACTTTTTATTGACTGACTATTGTACGTTCTATACTCGGAAATTTATGTTTGCGAATTCTCCATTTTATGGCACACGAATGAAAAATAAAATAAACAAAAATGTCTCACTCTTATCACAATGCATATATACCAAGAAACATTCGATAAAACACTAACGCAAGGTCAACAAAAGAATATACTGACGCATTTTTGATTAGTTGTTAATAATCAGTGACACGTTGCATAATTTCATCTGCTACGTTCACACCTTAATTGTGTTTCCTGCATTCTCAGTATTTGAAATAAACGTATTAAATCAATACAATGGAGTGAATCAGGTCGAAACGAAGGATATAATTCATCCTTATTTGTACATAATAAGTTTTATATTTAACATTATCGGTTTGATTGTGGGGTCATTATGTAAATTATGTATACGGTTTGAACGCTTTAAAAAATAGTAATAAAAAATCCGTGATATTCAAATATTCAATAGATAAAATACAAATTGAAACAAGGCTATGCATACATTTTTTTCTGTTCATAATTACAAGATATATAAAATCTGGGAAAATAATTTACAGGTAATGTAAACATATTAAGTATAATTTTATAGACCTCGTAGTACTAAATTGTAATCAAAATAAAATTAAATGCCCATTGTTAGTTCAAAATTCATTATGAAATACAAATTGGCAAGGATAATGCATGAGATGTTTTTACAATTAAATAGCCGGTGCCTAAATATTTTTGGGAACATAATACCTTAAATAATTGATAAAGTCAATATGTAATATAGGCCCTGTGAAGATATTGTCAGTAACAGACGTCCCAGTAAATTATGAAACACTTTTTAAAAAGAGCAACAGTAATCTTTATAAAAAAGTCCATTCAGAATGTGTGCGACATGTTTATTTTTTACATTTCAACAAAAAAAAACAGATTCTTATAAAAAAGTCCACTCAGAATGTGTACATGACAATTTTTTACAACATTTCAACCAAAAAAATACAGATTCAATCAGTACCACTAGAAAAATTAATAATAAAAAAAAAACAACTCTATGATAGAAATAGACCGGGTAACATTGTAAAAAAATATCTGACAAATAACTAGTTAATAACATATATTTTTCACTGAGTAGTATAAATGATGTACACTATTTACTAATTGTCGATTCGAGTACATCAGTTTATTAAAATGCCCAAAGATGGTAAAAGGTGACAAATGGACCCTGGTCAATACTTTATGGAATTTCAAAACATATAATACATTATTGTATTAAGATACCGGACGAAGTTGAAAGATCAAACCCGCGTCGTGTGTGCTAAAAATCAAATTGCTTAAACAACTGAAATGGGTTTTCTGTTCTATTTTTTATGTCTCTAATAATACAGCAACCTATTTATAACATTACCATATTAAAAAATATTTTACGGATAACGTATTCTCAAATAACAAGTGACATTGAAATATAATCGACCATATTGCGTCTGTCAACACACGATGCTTCTATTAGCTGTAATTAGAAACATTTCACCTTAAAGCAACAAATTGCAGACTAGTTGCTTTATCAACCTTGGTGGATGATTTAGAGTCAATTGGACCACCCGCCTAAGGTGACCGAACGCTATAAGCTGACTATAAATCCATTAATGTCATCATTTCGCCGATTTGTTTAGTCTGCAACGTTCAAGTTTGTTGAAAATGAAGATTTTATGACACGCAACATTGTCTCCTGAATGGTAAACAGAATTTTTAACCATTTGAAGAAAAAATCTTTTCCATATTGAATTCAACTAACTATTATTGAATTACATTTTTCATTATAATTTTATTTAGTAATACATTATGTTCCATAAATTATTTAAGAGTATAATTCTTCCCAATGAATGAATCCTTCAATTTCACGATTATTCTGTGTTCTTAATAGATTTTTCTTGGTGTTGTTTACAAATTATTAATAAGAGATTGTTAACATTTCATTTCTTAATTAATTTATAACTTATGTAAGTTTTTTTAGTTCTTGAAACATTGGTTTTGTATACTTACTAACTTTTATCTCAAAAATTGGTATAAATAGGCTTGCTTGTAATTTGCATTCTATGATTTCATAGTGCTCGTGATAAGCGAAACTGGTCCTGACCATAAAAATATGGATATGGTACTAAAGATGTGTTTTTAATATTTAACATTTTACACACGATTCAGGGTTTTCGATACACATAAAAATCACAAACACATGTGTGACATAGAATATATATAATGGGAAGATAAAAATGTATCTATAAGGGAAGAAAACCTAGAACGTTATCCAATATTTATTATATTTTTAGAGAAAATTAAATTATTGAAACCTATGCGTATTTAATATACTGAACAGAAATGGTTGAACAATAATTAAAGTTTTGAGATGATGCTGAAAAAATAAGTATAATATTTTGATCAAATTTCGCGTTTACCTTACGGTTCTTACTTTAGTATACATATCATAAGTTAATATAAACATATTGGCATTCAAGCTATGTCAACGAATTCCATAGATGGTAATACCAGACGTGAGAATGAGGTGATGATGAAATGCTAAGTTTATTTTATTGTTTATAAAAATATCATATAACCATATTTATGGTCGCGTAACGGAATGATTACACTTAAAAAAAATGTTTAGACATTTAATTATTATATGGATGGCACGTCTGAAATATAAAACAATAATATTGGCAGCGGTGAGTTATGTCATAATATAACGATTACACACAAAGTAATTGTTGCTAGGGGCAAAGAAATTATTCATTTTTAACAATAAATTTTAAACAAATTTCAATTGTTGAAATTTTGTTTGATTCCAATTTTTTTGTCACTAACGTCCGGATTTCGGCTTTCGCCTTTCTCGCATCAATGTTTCACATGGATGCAAGAGAACTGACCAACAATAAATAATTAGCATCATGTGTTGTCTTATTTTTGTAATCCTTTTTGATTGTTTTACTGTGTATTTGGTCAATTTTTATATTTAAATATATTAATATGTTACGGTGCAAAAGCAATGAATTGATAATTTGTAAGTTGTGTACCGCGTAGTTATAAAAAAAAATACAAGAGGAATTAGTTACAAAGGAAAAACACAGACACTAAATCTAAGATACATACAACTGAAATAACTTTCAATAATATTGATTTAATAATAATGACAATCACTTGCATGTGATAAGTTTTATTAACACTAAATACCGTTGATGAAATTTTGTTGTAGAATACAAATAATAATTAACTTTCATTCAAATTTAATTGGGTAATTTTTATGAATATATCGAAAGGCGAAACATTTGAATAAAACATGGGAATCGTACAATGTTCTTAAGTTCAAATTAGGTATTGAAATTACATCAAGCACATTCAGTCAATATAATAAATATCAAACGGTTTTTAATCCTACCAAACATTAGGTTTAAGAAGTGTAGTAAAAATAAAATTACATCACCTAAGCTCGTTTTACTTATATTGCCATAATCAGGATAGCTTTTTTCCTATTGAAAAAAGACACCTGTTTTCTACACGGCAAAAAGATTAATGACATTACGTTTCTATTGACCAAATTTTAATTTTAATTCATCTTAGGTTGAGTCATATATTATTAATTCCATTTCCATGAAATTCCTTAAGTAAGAATTTTTTGATTCGAGCACTTTTTTGCATTTGTTTTTTGTCGTTGATAAATTTGTTACATTTTGTAAAGACCAGAAAAAATAGATGATCAATCAGAAAATCCGAAGAACCGAAATCTTTATGATGTCTTGGGCTATAAGATGAACTAGCAAGGCATCCTAATATCGAGCTCATTAACATTTAACATTAATTATAAGTAATTCTTTTTGCTTTCTTGGCCTATCTCAAAAAATAAAAGATGACGTGCTAAATAAGTTCGGGATGTTGACACATGTTTAATCCATTGTTTTCAAATACTATCACTTTGCAACTAAGCCATTGAAATATAATTTACAGTGCTTTTTTGTTGGATATCGAATAAAAGATAATTTAAATTTTTAATCCTTTTGTATTTGAGGAAGACACTGTTTAATTCACTATCCATTGTCAGAGTGACGACTTGGATTGTTTGCAATTGTTTGTCAAGTGCAAAGGAGTAAGATTAAAAATATATACAAAAATCTGCTTCTTGAAAACAAAAACTGCAGCGAAATGCAAACTTTGTAACGTTCATATGAGAGCTGAATGCATTTCGATATTGTTTTTCCTAAAATACACAATTATGGAGCCACCAAAAAAACATAAATACCAAAGCGTACGCCAAAATATTATATTAAATGTCCTGGTTGTATTCACTAAGGATCTAACGTTCAATATAGGTAAAAAATTAATTGTATTTCACTATGAAAATGATGACATGTTCTGTATATTAGTGTTTGTTATCTGGTATTTTTATCGAGACCTTGGGACGATCTTTTGTTCCCGATAGCAAAAAATAACAACTCATTGATGGGAAACCATTAAAAGTACACATTTGTCAAATAGCAAATAACGTGTAATAAATAAGCAACAGTACTAAATTATTTATATCAGCAAATTCCATTTTTTTAAAATCACGACTTCGTTTTATAAATGTCCAGTCACAATTATTTTTCCCCTTGATAAGGCTGTAATTTTTCTTAATGTTATTCTGGTGTCTCTTTAATTTTTCTAGTGGGAATATGGCCAATTGTTGATTTTCGTTTTGACAAATACACTACTATGATAAACATAAAGAATTGTACAGTTTTTCAACAATTAAAATTTTCTTGTAGTGTTTCGATAGTATGACACTTAAAATATTAGATGGATGTTGTTCTTGTTATGGTTCCTAAGAAATAACAAATGAGGAAACAGGACGCACATGGCAGCGATTAAAAAGAAAATATTTAAGTTAAAGAAAATATATATGTTTGCGTAAAAAATATGATTTGAACGACTTTGATATTTTAGAGTATTGAATAATAAATTGAGATTTTTATTAATTTTGATATTTTATTCAATGATTATCTGTGATCTTAATTTCCCGCATTCATCATTCGGTAGTTTTATATAGTCCCGGCAGTTCATCCATAAGAATACATCTAAATAGTTCCATATTTATCGTTCTTTAATTGATTGATTTCTTTTATCTATAGCTTAAACATTTTTTTTCCGCCATAAATATTATGACTTTTGACCGTTTTTTTTATATTTCCTGTTACCTAATTTATAAATGCGTTACAATCCTTCAAAAAATAAATATTGCTTGTTTTTCTAAAGATATAACTCTCTTTTTAGAAAAGTGTAGTCAATAAGTAAGGTTTTGTTTATTTAAATTAATGTGCCAAACTGCTAATATGAACTAAGTGTTTGTCACTATTTCCATAAACTTATGGCAAACAAATATCCAAATTTTTCCGAGTATAAGGAGGCGCATGGAAATTTTACCAAAGTTTTTTCTCTTAATTTCTGGACTATCTAATTCATAACTTACCATGGTTAATTCCAAGTGCTTTCAACTTGGTCAATATGATTCAGGGTGTTGTTCACATCCTTTGGGAATATCCGAATATGGACTAAAAGTAGAAAAAAATGCTCAAGACAAACGACGTCAAATATGTTGGCCTCATCACTCTTGCCGACTAGGTCGCATCTCTAAAAAAATAAAATGCATCGAAAGAGGTAGTGTCGCCAAATGGAAAGTAATTGAAACCCGATTCGTTAAGGCTTATTCATTCATTAAGTATTTACTTTGATGATTTTTATTTCAGTATCTAATAATAAATCTATGATATCGACTGAAGGTGCTTAACGGAATTTCAACAATCAAATTTGAATCGTTAAAACTTTGTACGATTCCACATGTTTTGTCACTAACGAATCGGGTTTCGCCTTTCGACATCTTCTGGCATTCTATCACACAGATGCAACAGAACTGTCAGTTCGAAACACGGTTCTTTGATGACAAAACGTGTGGAATCGCACAAAGCTTTAACGATTCAAATTTAATGATTAGTTTATTATTTATTCAAAGTTTTTTACGCAATTGAGCAAATTTTGATTGCAATTAAGTCTTGATTATTATTCCTTAGGACTTTCCTGGCAACAAATTGAAACGCGTAAAACGTTAGTTCAGTACCATATACTATTTCGAGGTATATGTTATTTTAATTGTTTTTTTTTGTTTTCAACTATGACACGCATTGTGTATCGAACAGTTGTCAACCGGGATCAGGAGTAATGTAATGTTATAATAATGCGTCAATGTGTTTGCTAAATTTGTTCTATATTAGTAAGGGATACGTAAAAATACAATATATTCAATATATAAAATACACATCATTATCAGAAAGTTCTTCATAGCTGTCGCACATTGAAGTATGTCGGGTGACCTCTATCCACAGCGACTGCACCTACTTATGAAAAAAAATACACTCACACATATTGTGTATTTAAATGATGACTTATTTACATGAATGGCGAAGGTCGTCTTTGGACTTTGCTTTGGCGGAAAACGTACATTTTTTTCGCGCAAAGAGAATATCATTAAGTGTACAGAGATAAACGTCTCCTTGAATTATCGATAAAATATTTGAAGAACATATTTATACAGTGAGTTATTGGAGAATTATGAAGGTTGAACAATTTGTATACATTTGGACGAGTTCTACTCCAATAATTTTATTTTTTGGATTAATTGAAGAGTTATTTTAATAATTAATTATATTATATCGTTAATCGATTGTACACTTTTTTAGGAGTAAAGAATAATATTTTCATTGTGTAAACGTTAATTGAATTATACACAAACAAAATTGTACTTAATTTTCGGTGAAAATCGAGTTAATATTGCACTGCCTGTTGCCTCTTATTCATTCGCATGTAATTCAGTTGCGTAAAGACTTCTCGGAATCACTTATAAGCTGGTAACTGTCACTTGTCACATGGAAAGGCATGATAAAACACATTTTTAGTACTTATTTCCACAATATATTTTTTGTACAGGACCGGTTTCGCTCATCACGAGCATTATCATCAGTTGCTAATGCTCACTTCTCGGATATTTTTAAAGTTTACAACAGGGCTGTTGGGTCGTTAAAACACTACTCCGACATTGACCAACATCATGAATCGGACTAAAAAAAGTTTATTTTTTAGTCCGATTTTTAAATTGTACATTGAGATATTATTAAAAATCGTTTCATTGAAAAAGCATTCGGGGTCGCTCGTTTTTCACGACACAAACTCCGACATTAACCAAAAACACAACTCCTACTTCTTGATTCCGACTCTACAGCCCTGGTTTATAAACTTTTTGTATTAAAAAATGTTTTCAAATAAAAAAAATTCTTCTTTTACATGATCAGTATTCATTTTGATATTTTTTTTATAAATTTTCTATAGCACTATAAAGTATGAATGTTTCATCTTAATGTTGATATATTTATGCCACATTTTTGGACCTTAAGGACAGAGCAAATTTTTACTTAACTCTTTCTTCCAAACTAACAAACATTTTCAAGTCCTAAGAATTATCTTGACTCACAACACACAACTGATTATCATTGCTAACAGTTATTTTTAGACTGTTATTTTCGTAGAACTATGATATATGAAGCTATTATGGTTGTATTATTTTTTTCAACAAGTAACAGATTATTATAAAACAATATATTATTTATATTAATAACCGAAAGCTGCCATGTTGTTATTAAAAAACGTTTTATTTTCTAGAACAATTAAAATTAATGTTATTAGATCGGTAAAAGTATCGATTGAAATAATTTCAATATAAAATTTGAATCCTGTACTGTATTTGAAAATTCACGTGTTCTGTCACTAACTATCCGTCTTTTGCCTTTGGTATATTCAGGTATTTTTCTACTCGAATGCACTCAAATCGTCAGTTAGGCAAGTTTATCTGAAATTTTAGCTACTATAAGACAAAATTATAAAAGTTAAAGACATATTGACATTTTCAAACTATTTAATATCGTAGAATTAGTCATTCAAAATCGATAAAAGTGTGAATATAACATTAAAAAATAAGGGATTACAGTATATGGTATCGACTGAAGATGGTTGGTGGAATTTCAATATCAAATTTGAATTGTCACAACTTTGTACGATTCCACATGTTTTGTCACTAACGACCCGGGTTTCGCCTTTTGGCATTTTCAGGCATTCTATCACACGGATGCTACAGGACTTGAAGTTTGTTTTAAGTTGTAACAATTCAAAAAAAGGGTTTACAAATTATCGTATCAAGACATTTTAGATATAAGCAAAGCACAACTTAATTGAAGTTACAAATGTCAATGAACCTTTATTAACTGATTTACTTTTAATGTGATATTGATCACTTCTTGTGGAAAGGCATGATATTTAAAAAAAAATACACAGTATATATTATGATCAGGAGTTGTTTGGCTCATCGATAACATTATCAATTGATCAGTTGTCTGTAAATAGTACTAAAATGTGTTTTTATTACATGAGATTATAGAGAGTTTTGTCACTCACGACCCAGGTTTCGCCATTCGGCATCTTCATGCATTTAATCACACGGATGCAACAGAACTGACCAGGTCTTTGACTATGACTTTGGTCAGTTCTGTTGCATCTGTGTGATAGAATGCCTGAAGATGCCGAAAGGCGGAACCCGGGTCGTTGATATTGAAATTCCATCAATCACCTTCAGTTATTTGTAATAATATAATTTTTTCTGTTAAAAAGTTAAACAAGTTCGTATAATATAAAACGTGATGTGAATATTGCACCATATACAATTTATATGTATGAAGGGTTAAATACATATAGAGTTTGTAGTACATGCATTATGGTTCGAGATGATTCGAGCCGACCAATGTCAGATATTGATGTATCGAGGGCAACCGTCACATCAAACTTCTTGATGCTTCCTTTGAAATCGTTGTTTGAAACGGAACGAAATTAATAATAAACTGCAGAAGTCAGACGCAAGAGAAAAGAGGAATGCGTTAAAATATCCCACAGCGTGTTGCCTCCGCCATTGTGACAGAGGCCATGGCCGACTTATTCTCGACCGTATAATGGATTCTGTCACATAAATAATATTTAAATTATTGTTATTTTGTATAAGCCGTTTAACAGACATGGTCATTTCATTCGTCGTCAATTTAGGGCCAATACGAAAATCTAATCATTTGCTACATTATCTAGTTAAATTTTGTATTATCTATCAGTAATTATTGACTGGCGAAACATACTGAAACAACAAAATACATTACTGTGTAATTTAATAAACAGTACGCTCAATTTCACAGTACTAATTTAATATTCTCATAAAGGCAAATACCCAGATATAAAAAATAGTTTACTGAAAAATTTGTAGAAATATTTCCTTTAAATAAAGAGTCTTTGTCAATTCAATGTGTTAATTGTCACTTCTAGGAGAAAATTCATAATGTGCAGTTGCTATTACCACAACTTTATATTCCCAGGTTCAGAAAAACTTTCGTTCATCGCAGCATTACCAACTGATACAATACAGATAAAAAAGATCATTTAAACGAAATGTTGATTTAATCTCTATTCTGTATTACTCTGTATTAAAAAACTAAGAAAATAATTTGCAGATAATGCAAATTATGCAAAATTAATTTCAATTAAGTAAAATATGTTTCCACTAAAATATAAATGATCTCTCGAAAGTCAATAACTATCAATTTGTAGTCAAAAATATAACCAAATTAAACGTATATTTATAATTATTATATCGTTAAAATTCTGCACATTTCTATATATTCTTTCACTCACTTCCTATATTTTGATATCTACAGTTCATTGATGAGCTCAAACTGAAGGTCAGTAAACAGTTTCCGCCGTATAAATATAAATTAAGTGTATGATATTAATTTTCAAGCACTTTTAGTCGATATTTTAAATTAAATCCATATATATACCATTTAATAGTCTAATAACAGTTTCATTAATATGGTAAATACTGCCATCTTTCGGCATTTGTTTTGACCTGTAAACTATTATTAAATATGTCAGGTCAATCATCCAGATTTTTAACTCGTATTGAATTGGCTTATAAGATAATTCAGTCTTGGTGTTACACATTTTTTTATATGTCACTGACTCGTGTAACACGTAAACATCTTGTCACACGAGCCGCTTTACTCGCCTTTAAACATTCTTTTATGGTTGTTGCCTCGACCTATTTCCTTTCATTATTATTAAAAAAATGTGTCGACTCACTGCACAATCTGCTCGCCGCTATCTCTTTTATTCCCGATTCTAGTTCATATTCATGTCAACTGTTTATATCCAGATATTGCATTACCAAACAAAATATCAATATAACTATTTTACATTAATTATCGTTAACCTTTCCTTTTTTGAACCGCATTAAGGATACCTCAACACTGAATATTTTAAAGAAATAATTCAGTACTAACTGTCTTCAACAAACATACGGAGATTATCAGAACAAATCCGGATATATTTCAACACAAAAATTAGCTTGTAAATAAAATTTACAACATTGATAACACCAGTCGAATTTAGATGTAGTAATAAAGCCTTAGGCTATTTCACACGTGGACAAAAACGGAATTGAAATTTTACTGTAATATTATTATAAAGGCGCATAAAAAGACATTAGCAGTAATAATTATTAAAAAAACAACCTTTGATAAAAAAAATATTTCTAATATACATATATCAGCTGGAATAAAAATACAACTCGATTGGAAGCATCCATGATTTTGAGACCCTAGGCTTCAGTCGTTTTAGCGTAAATGTACAATTAATTTGCTACTGGATTACACTTTAAAAAATTGTATTATTTGTTAATACACTGCAAACAGCCTATTTTACAGTTGAGATTTTAGCAGGCGGTGGGTTAAACGTACTGTTTTTTACGTAAGAGAAAACATTCAAACATTAAAAATGAGATGTAAGATAATATTGTCATGTATTGTATTGCTTAAGCACTAATATATCATAGGCCATAAACGCTTCACGATTTCACATGATTTCTCGATTTTATTTATACATATGTTTTATATTGGTAGTTTTTTTTAGATACGGCTTTTTGACTATCGTTCTGAGAGGACCTATCAAGGTTGAACGATTTTGGTATAAATTCCTCGAATATATGATTATTATTTTGAGCTTTATATGTCTTATTCATCCTGTCCACTTTTTACGTATTACAGTGAGTGCTACGATGATTCCTGTTTTTATTACTGACATCTCTCATATTATACGATTTTAATTATGTTTATCATCAACATTATAAAGTTGTATCGAAAGAGTAAAATCACGAGTACATGACCGATGAAATAAATTAGCGTAAAAAAATATTTATTTCGCTCATAATAGTACATTCTAACTCGACAATTCACAGAAAAATGATGACCGCTTTGTTTCTACTATCTAATAAAAATTACGTTTAATAATCTCTAACATTTTTTAAATTTAAACACATTCTAAAAAAGCTAGCCGCTAGCGTGTAAAAATACCCAAAACATCAACAGTTATCATAAATGGCATTTGAATGATATAAGTATAGAAACAACAAACAAGAGAAAATATTACCAAAAAATAATAAATTTACTAAATCAAGATCCGCAATTGACCACTGGAAGTGTCAGTGACGTGCCTTATACGTACTTATTAATTAGAACGTTTTTTTACAATTGTTACCACTAAAATACTAAAACAATTTATATATTGTAATTTCAATCTACAATTTCCCCTTTTTTAAAATGGCTCTGTATACTATTTTAAGTAGTTTTTTTATATATACGTATATAGCGCATCGTCAGATAGCTTGAATTGAAATAAAAATATTGACAAAACAATTCAAATCGATTCCATGTAATGGATTTCTTCGAATTTCTGCGAAATACAATCAAATAATTGGTGCTGATTTTTATGGGCTTATTTATACGTATTGGGCTTTTAGCCAAGTGGTCAACTTTGTGAGCATTGTTTTCTTTGCTCAATGGTTCCAACTCCAGTGATGCCAATTCGTAAATTGTTTTGCTATTGATTTATAAATTTGCGTTCGAAGACATATGGGAATAAAATTATCCATTCTTTCTTTGTCAAGATGCCGAAAAGTGAAACCAAAGTGGTGAGTACGGAATAGAAACATACTCAATCGATATCAAAAATGATATACTTATTTTTTTTTATAATAAAGGCATTATCAACAAAAATATAGCTTATCATATAAGGCATGCGTTTAATTGTATTATATACACAACATTGCTACTATTTAAATTCGAAATAATTTGTTATGATATGAAATTATTCATATATTTTTTTAATTAATTTCCTTTATCTTTGATTGGAAACAATGAATCTAAATAAGAATAATTTTTGAATAATATTATTGAATTAATGTTACGCGACAATTATTTTTAACTTACTTCAAAGTATTTTCTTCTCAAGGATACCTACCTATTACCTGTGATACAAATGTACTGTTAATAATCTGTCGTTTTTTACTCTTTTTAAAGACGTGTCAATCATTCCCATTTTAATAAAATGCAATCAAATCTCATGAATATATGATGATAATGCTCGCGATGAGCGAAACCAATCCTGAGCATAAAATATATTGGAAATAATTAAGAAACATTTTAGTTTTTACTATTTAAATAGCATGCCTTAAAGTCACTTAAATATTTATTGAAATATCTATCTACTTTATAAATGGAATAAATTGCTTAATTGTTGATACACTGAGATTAAATAATTTAGCGAAATGCTGATATTAATAAATGTTTAAAAAAATTTGGAAAAAAGAATTTGTAAAAAATATATATTATTATCAATCCACACGACGCCACTGTTCTATGCCCTTGACCAATGAAACACGGAAGACTCCATTGAAAATTTGCGCCTTTTTTTTATTCCGCCTCTCAGTAGTAAAAATAAAAAAAATGTGTGTGTATATGTATATATAAGCGCGAAATCGAATTTACCGCTTAATTTTCCAGCCTGCCGTTTGACATTTGCGTGGCCTTGCGTCCAGCGAGACCTTGGTCTTGTCATTCGATGACTCGCGGATCGCGACCTTTGCCAAAATTTGTTCTGCGTCCACATTTTCATGCAAATGAAAAAACAGCCCAACACTATCGCGAACCATCGACTTGAGGAAACGTATTTTTAATATCAAAATTGAACGTTACGTAAATTAACAAAAATATAGAATATCATACAAGGCATACGTTTAATTGTATTATATAATATATAATACACAACATAAATTATTTAATATTTAATTTGTATCTAAAATTAACAAAGTCGAAATAGTTTGTTATGATATGAAATTATTTATGCAATTTGAAATAATAATTACGGTCCATATTTGTGGTACTATATTTGATTAAATATAAATATTTTTCATAGTATAATTTATAATATTATAGTTAAACGTTAATAATAAATTTAAAAATAGCGAGTGGGATACAATAAGAAATGATTCCCAAGCCCACTGGTGATGGTTCAAAATATACCAGAAATATTAATTATTATATATGGTAATAAATCATATTATAGTAAATAATAAAAAAAATTACATGTAGCATAGTTACTTTAATAAAAAATCACGTTATAGTTTACGATATGACTTGATGGAATTTCAATATCATATAATTGTTTGTTGAAACTGTGTACAATTTCTAGTCTTATTATTTGCGAGACGGGTTAGTCTTTTGGCAACTTTAGGCACTATATCACATGAATGCAATATATATGACTCATAATAAATGGTTTTTATCGCTAATATACAAGAGAAATTATAAATAAAAATACACAAAATGATAAGGCTAGGAGTTAAATATATATTTTATTTTAAATAACAAAAACACATTTTTATTACTTATGTCCACAATATTTTTTTTGATCAGGAACGGTTTCACCGGAATGTGTTTTTATTATTTAAAATATCATGCCTTTCCATCAAGAAGTGACAGTTAATATCTTAAAATGATATATATGTATATATATATATAGGTGAAATAACTAATATGATTATAATGACATTCAAATTATGAAAATATTATCTAAAAACCAATATAGCTTGTGATTCGGATATTGAATACTTAAATATAGCAAATTATTTTGAATATGTGAGTTATGATCGGATTAAATGACGTATTTTAAGAATAAATATTTTCAAATTGTTGACTAATTGTACTAATCACATGTAGGGGAGAATAAGTTAAGCTTAATTGCTCATTTAATAATGACGATGAGCTTAATTGGGCTATTTTATATTTATGTTTGACAATATTTTTTCATAAGCATGTCAGTTTTTGGTGGGATTTTGAGATTTTATTTTGAATCGATTGTTATTGACAATACGATTGGGAAGAGAATTTTGTGTCAGCAATTATTCGATTTTTATTAATAATTTTATAGTCAAAAAGAAATAATTTGACACAAATATTTAATACAAAGTGTTGGTTGAATTAGAACAGTGTAGATAACGATTATGAGAACAAAAAAAAATAACACTGGAAAATTTTTTATCTACTCGTGGTTTACAAGCTTTTTTAGCACATACATTAACATCCATGCTTGGGCTAAATACAATTGTTTCCTTCATTACACGAAGTGTAAAATAGCCTACAGTACTAAATTAATAATAACAGTTCAAAATATTCATGTATATTTAAGGTTTATTTAAAAAAAATGATTTTTGATGTCGAGACAAACTATTCTATACAAATAAAAGTCTTGATTGCTACACATAGAAAAACTTGTTTTCACAGGTTGATTTTGGCTGTCCTTTATTTCCTTTATTTTAAACGATCGAAACCAACATCTCAAATAGCATTGAGTAGTATTTATTAATTTTCAGAAAGTCATATTACCTTATACAATGTTATTCTCATCCGAGTTTGCATTTTTTTTGTTTTGTTTCGGATACAAACTGTTTTACTCGCTATAGCAAAATTGTCAATTTTGCTCAGTGATGTAACATACTAGCTTCCAACCGCCAGTACATATTATTAAAAAACACATATCAATTAACAAGCGAGATAATGTTTTTCGTTTATTATAATATTATTCTAGACACACAATTATAACCATCTTTGACGTCTGTAGAGATAATTTAAAAACTGTTATATATTATGCAATTAATATAACCTACTCCAAAAATGATTCTAAGCGTTGTCTAATATCAACTTCTTTGGTGGAATGATATCATATATATATGACCAAACGCATATGTAGTGCATAATTTAACAATTAATTTGACACTCGATATCACAACTCGTTTTGTTAATCGATTAAAAATATTGATCCGGTACACCCATGAATGGTTGACAATGTATTCAAACTGCAAGGTGATTAACTTTTTTAGTGCTTTTAGTATTCTTTAAAATATTTGTTTATATTATATAAATTACAAACTTATTAACTAACAGAATTAATTCCACAGTAATAATAAATCGTACTATCAAATTCAGATACAGGTCATTTTGTTTTTATATATACTTTTGGGTAACAAAGAAGTTTTTTAAAGAAGGAAAACAATCATTGTGATTTTTAAATATTTTTTTTAAATTAATGTCCTTTATGTTTGATGGGAAACAATGAATCTAAAATAAGAATAATTTTATTTTAAAATTATTGAATTGATGTTACGTGACAATTATTTTTAACTTATTTCAAAGTATTTTTGCTCTCAAGGATACCTACCTATTCGTCGTTTTTGACTCTTTTTAAAGACGGGTTAATCATTCCTGTTTCATTAAAAACATGCCAATCTTAATAAATTAACACGACAAAATATACTATACTCAAACAAATGTATATTTAATACATCTTCTTGCGATAACAGAAAATTTAATATCCCTATGAGAGAAAATTTTATCAGGTAATTTACTATAAACTGTCAAACCTCATGAAAAGACGTTGGAAATTCTTAAGCCTGCAAAACCTCGTGTTTTTTTTTTGATAATCTCAATTGTAGTGATGATGATGTTAACATATTGCAATATTGGATGTATTTATATAACATTGCCTTAAAACCAGAGTCAAAGTTATAAGCCTATCAACATATTCCATATATAGAAAAAAAATCAAGTCATCTTAATATTAATAACATCTCCAGTTTTGCTTTCTGTTATTATATTTTCAGTAACTCTTGTCAAATTTTTACTTGTATATTTTTAATAAAGAATGCACTGGATAATTTGTGGTACATTCCTTTTACATGAGTTTATTATATCGACTGAAGATGCATGATGAAATTTCAATATCAAATTTGAATTGTTACAACTTTGTACGTTTCGACATCTTCAAGCATTCTATCAGACGGCAAGAACTAAATAGCAGCTAAAACATATTTAATAATATTTATCTAATAAAAATGAAAACATTTGCCAGTGATAATTTTCGTTATAAATTAATCTTATTAATGAGTCATTTTTCAAAGGGTTTTACAACAAAAAAAAATATATTCTTTTTACTTGAATTAGTAAATTATTCCATAAAATTCTTCGAATCGAAACTCAGCTATGTGAAGTCTACACTAAAAGAAAACTGTCTTACCATTAAATAGATCAAATATACTGGAAGATATATAATACATATTTTGTTTATTATAAAATTGTTGTTTTTTTAATATTACTGTATGACCAATTCGAAACACCCACAGATTGTCGTTGTTACATTAAATGCCAAATGAAATGTTTATCAGAAATATTGTTATGCCAAAACCGCTGATAATTTTTTGCGCCTAATCTAATCAATTAAGCTCGTACTTATGGTTAAGAGTTAACGCAATGACGCCCGATCATGCCTAAGGACGTCCCCTGTGGCCTGCAACTTTATCTACTGACCGGGAAAACCTTACATTCTGGTCGGTAGCTTGATATTGGAATATATTACAGTGGCGCATAGTCAGGAAAATAAACACATTCGTCAAAGGTTTGGTAAAACAATTTTGTAAGTTAGGTTTATTCAATCAATTTCAAAATAATAATAATTTTACGAATTCATTTTTAAAAATACATTTTTTGAAATATTAGTGGCCGCAGCATAATCCTCTGGTGGCCGCACATGAGAGCCACTGCTCTACTGCTTTACATGATGGTTATTCATTGACATATAGGTTTTCATTTTCTCTTCACTGGTCCGATTGAAACCATTTAATTAAATGTGCATTGTATCCATTATATGCCTTGGTTTTATAGTACTTTGCCGTGACGGGCGGTCCATAGATGCGGTGAATCCGACACATCCCTTATAATTTTAAACGTCGATCGTATTATATTTGAATTTTGTCGTTATTTTAATTTTTTTAATAAGCCAACACCATAAATTAACTGGTGAGATATAAACCATCGCATATTATCTCTGCAAAGCGACCTGAGTTTTTCAATCTCTATCGTGAATGCTGTTTCTCTATTTGCATCTCTATAGACGATTCGCTTAAAAAACGATAACCAAAGCTTTTTTAACTTTCGATCTTTCTCGAGTGTACAATTACTTTTCATGCGTGTTTTTATCTTATCATTTTATGGCCTGAAATATGGATAGCCATAGAAATAATGAAATTGGACTTTTTGCCGAGATTAATGATTACAATTTTTAAATGAAGACATGCTAAACAGTAAATTTATTTCGCGATCATCTTATGAGAAAGACGTTATTCTATATAAATATTTACTATTCATTCTGAAACAAAACCATTTTAGTATACAAAAAACCAATTTTAAGATGTACTGTCGGCTATTGCTTTAATATTTATTGCAATATAGCTTCGAAAAAAATGATAAAAAAATGTGCGATACGATTTTTAATGAGTTTTTCAAAATGGAGCAAAGTATTAAATAAAATGGTCGTTTTTCGTACAATATCACTTTGTTAGAAAGTTACAACATTCCGCTGGTACTTAGCACCTCTACTCTTGGGAAACGAATTTAATGATTTTGTCCGTACCGACCCTAGAAATAAAAATAGCCAGGGAACTTTTTAAAAAAGTTTTTTTATTCTACAAAGAAGTTACAATGAATTGAAAATCAAATTAAACTACAGCTGTTACGTAATGTTGTGTCGGTCGTGATGCTAACGGTATGCCAAACACAACAAACTCAACATAACATCACATCAGTGTGACGTTTGATTTACCGTTTGCCGTAACTGCAATAGCGTTCGGTGTTCCGCTAGTTGGCCGATTGCGTTACAAGAGTAAACAAAATAACCATTTACACACGCCGTTTACTCGCTCTTGCTGCACTATTGACTATTATGCAACGAGGGCCAGTTTGATCATTTATAGGGCACACAATTATCACAGATTTGTTTAATTTCTGTGACATTTCAGTGAGAAACATTTTGCGTAAGTAATACGAACGATATTCATGTCATAATATAATTACATATAATTGTTTGTTAATGGATCATTATATGCACATTAAATGCACAAATATATGTTACACTGTCAGGTATTTTCATATTTGTTTTATATGAACTCGTATCAAAAGGTTGACATAGAGCCTGTAGTAAATACATATATAATATACAATAGATGGCCAACCTTTTCGGTAATATTAGTGACCAACTTTTGAAATTATTGGCGGCGGTGTGCTAACTCTAAAAGTAGTCATTTACCGGTGAAATTTAATTTAAATTGAAAATAAACATATACACTACCAATATCAATTATATATAAGCTATGCCTTATGAGGGGTTCGATAAAATAATTATGAATTAATTTATATGTAAGGGAAACAGAATGGGAACACTTTTAAAAATTCACTATGGAAAATAAATTACTAAATTCAAAGAAACTGAAAAAATCTTTTTTGTTAAGAAGCATTAGTTAGACGGGCTATTAGGAACGGTTACGCAATCAATACTTTGGCTACCCCTGACATGTACAAATATTTTTGAGAAAGTCACTTTGCTATGTATGATTAGTAATAAAAACTTGTGTTTTCTAAACCCTTATATATTTCATTCAAGACCAACGCTATGTCATTCTGAATGTTACCTTTAAATCGCATCTGTTGAACTGAATTTTTAACCTATATATTTTATCAAAAATAAAAAAGAGTTCTGATTACCCCGATGACTGCTAACGTTTCAAATATTAAGACGGCTGACTGTAGTGTATTGATAACTCATTCTAAAAATTATACCAATATTTACAGTATCAAAACTAGAGCGTAAAAGCTATTTTTTTTAATGGATAGCCTGCTATTCCTGAAAATATTCATTTGTTTTTTCAATACCACAGTACACTAACTACTAAAGAATTCAATTTTAAAATAGTTGGTTTCTGAACATTTTTGAAGTGGCTCAGCGAGGAACGGGTTAAGAAGGCAATTATAAGCTGTCAATATTCATGTTGCCAGTAAACTATTAGGTTATATGGTTTGTTACTTATATTCATTTAACAGATAACAAAAATAAGCCGTTGTTATGCAAATCATCTTAGATTTCGATATGCTTGATTCTCAAATTATTGGCTAAAAATATATGCACAAGCAGTTAATTTTGTCCTAGAACGGTTAGAAACAAAGTATATTTGTGCACACAAAAGATCTAATAGCTTATTGGAAAATAGGATAAACATTTTTATTTTTTGAAGGCCCTACTTTATTTTTAAACTTAGTCAAGTGAAATATATCGTCAGTCTTGATTTCATTCTCTTAGTTGTGTTTAATGATAAATTTCTTATCGATTATTTAAACGATTGAAAAATTAACGTTGATACAAAACAGTAGTAAATTTTGTTTAAAATTTTATCAAGATCCAATCGAATTAATAGGGCGAAGAAAAAATACTCAGCCTGTATTTAAAGCCAGTAACGATTAACAATTTTTTTGCTAAGAAACTTTCAAAAAAATGCTTATTTCATCTGATGATGAAATTTTAATGTACCGCTGTTTTTAATACTAAATTATAATTATATATATTAAAAAATGCAGGTAGAATGTGGTGGGCCATGAATATTATAATATTAGTTATCAGCAGATAAATATCCACCGCAATGCACGATTACTTCATCTGTTTCACATTCCGGAAATGCAAATACTATTCCTTATGCAAGTTGAATTATAATACAATAAAAAAAATGCAGCAATATATTGAGATTGATCAGAATGCATTTTGTGACGCATGGAATTCGATTTGGTCTCTGAGGTCTGACCTCCAAGAGGCTCGATCTCAGGCTGTATACTACTCCTGCGCAAGCGCCTGTCACACTTCCGCCTTTTCCAGCAACCTTCGGTAAAATGCCATCTAGACAAATCCTTGAAAACTATTTATAAATTATGTAAGTAGGAACCAGAATCCGTCGAAAATGTCTAACCTTTAAATTGTGCGATGTTTTTTTAATATATTTTATTTTTGCATTCGATCGATAAATAATTGTAATGTTGAAGTGGGAGAAAAATAATGGCTTATTAAAACCGTATTTATTTTTATTTGATCTGATAATGCTCAAAATAAAACTTTAATATTTCATATTATTTAAAGCATTAGCATTTTAATTTGCAATTTTGTACATATTTTGCGAAAATATTGATTTTTTAATAGTTATTTTATTATGTGAATTAAGAAAACAGAAAATTCCAAAATATTTCATGTATCTTTTTATGCGTATATGTAGAGTATAATTATATACAAAGACCAGACAGGAGAGTTCACCCTAGAAAATATCACATGCGGGTATATTAATTAAGGGTCCAGAAAAATATCTTTCCCGTAAGGGTCAGCGATAAATAATTTATCATTTTTATAAAACATCTGATACAAAAACTATGCATCGAAGTCTCATAATATACTCATTATTGGATGTCAATATGGTTAAATAAGCCTTTCTTTATACTATACTGCCTTCATAAACATAAAAGCAATTATTTGATATAGTCATATTTTGAAAAATATTATTAAACATAAACATTTCTAAAATCATTCTTCATAAATAAAAACACAGATACAGTTCATTCTTTATTACGGTTCATTAACAAGAATATGGATTGTTTTCGTTGTGAATTAAAAAAAACTAAGCTTTTAAGGTGCTTACTATCACTTCTTGGTGGAAAGACAAGATGATTAAAATATTAAATACACATTTTTTGTACTATTGCCACAAAATATTTTATGATAATATCTCAATTATGTATTCACAGACGCAATTAACTCTTTATAACGTTTTATTGTTCAAAAATAAATATTGTTTTCGTTGTAAATTAAAAAACTAAGCCTTCAAAAATAAGGGATCACAAACTATTTTATCAGGACATATTGGGTATAAGCAAAACACAGCTTGGATTGAAAATTGCAGTTACAAATGTCGAAGTATCTTTTTTATCTGAGTTATTTTTGATGTGGTAACTGTCACTTCTTGATGGTAAGATATGACATTTTAAATAATAAAAAACACAGGAAAGATTTCACTCATCGCGAGTTTTATTACGGGTGCTGATCATAAAATGTATTATAAAAATAGTACATAAAATATGTGTTTTTATTATTTAAAATAAAATCCACCTAGAATTTTTTTGTACTATATTTCACTTTATATTACTGTTATATGGCGAATATTTTAATATTTTAATACGAATGATTTTATAGTCGACGAATAGATTGAGAAACTGTGATCTAGATTTTTCTATATAACATTACCCTCATACCCGTTCAATTTGTGTTTTTGGTCTCAAAGTTTCGTATAAGATTTACACATTAAGAAAATATGATTAAATTATTTTTAATATACTAAAAATTTGTTTTTTGAGTCATTCATTATCTAATTTCTAACACGTTATATTATATATCGTTTTTCCTGATGTTGATCGATTGAAAGATAACGCCTTTAATTTATGTCTGAATACATATTTTATTTAAATTAAATCATAAATAAATAAAACAATTTATTAATTAAATAACTTATAAATCTCTATTATAAAAAAAGACATAATATGTTGTAGTCGAATTAAATAACAAAATTGACGTCACAGCATTGGTATTACAATGCAGTTTGGCAGTATGGTTTTTTGCATTGATGTAATTTGCAATAGGTCCGTAAAAATTTACTTTTTAAATTTCGTTTAAATATTTCCGCAACAAAAAAAAATAAAAATCAACTTGTTGCTTATCATATTAGATTAACTCAAACGTCATTGCGGATGAAGGCTGTTTGTATAAATTAGCCTACACACTTTTTAATAAGCATAATTTTACTTAGCATAACTTGCAAAAGCACATTCAGAGCTTATTGGTCGATCAAAATGCAATCATTGTTTATCATTCTAATCATTTTATTTTAGAGCAAGATTTCGTCCTTATTTACTTTTTTTTCTTGACTGTGTTTTACTTTCGTATTGCCACTGACAAAACTAATTAATAAATTCGTTATGTTTATAAAAAAATAAATTTTAATTGCGAAATTTTTCCACTCCTTATTCTTGCTTATGAACTCCTACAAATAATAAGTATTTAATTTTAGGAGGTCGTTAACATTTTATTTGTAAAACATATAAATTCATTTATATAATATATATTATGCATGATTATGTGATAATATTTATTTTTTATTTTTAAACGGTTTGTTTGATTGCATGAAAATAATTAACTGATTTTTTTAAATCTAAATAACCTTATAGTTTTAATCGTAAGTTTTGTCACTATAGAACCGGGTTTCACCTTTCGGAATCATCAGGCATTCTATAACACAGATGTAATAGAATTAATAAATTACTAAATAGCTTTGTTTTAATTTCTTTTTATCAAGTAACTGGCGTGTACCCTGCATGCGTTGTAATGCCACTCAAAAAAAAGAAACTGCGACTTTATGGAATCGCCTCGTCGGGAGCCTCTCGCCTTCCGATTGGATAAGTCAGACTTGTGGCGAGGCCGGAGCCAATTAGAAACGATAAGCTTAGGTTATGTTTTTCTCTCCTAAATTTGACAGTGGCGGCCGTATGTGTTTTTATTTATTGGAGTACTTTTGGATACACAATGTTTTTTTGTTTTTCTATCTGTTGCGTACACAAATAAATCAGAAGGTTTTCCAACGCGTGAGCAGGCCATATACAGTTGTCCATGTGAGAAGCATGGATTTTCTAAATTTAGTCCACACACTTGTAACGACTGTCCTTGTGCCTTATTGATGGTCATTGCAAAGGTGACTTGCACTGGAAACTGCAGACGCTTAAATTCAAATGGCATATCTGTCGGAATCATTGGGATGCGTGTCAACAGTACATCTTCTCCTTTGAATTTTCCATTTAAAATTGTAGCTTCAATAAATAATTTTTCTTACTGAAAGCCTGGTACCGTTGCAAAGTCGTGAGGAATTTATTTTTCGAAGAATGATAGGCACGTCAATTTTCAATGTTAAAACATGGCAAAAACGGCATGCCTGGCAAATGAAGTGAATTCAAGAATTCTGTTGGATAATTGACGGCTTCGTCTTGATCCGTTATAGTATCGATGGACTTATACGTTATCGCTTCTCCTGGTATTTCATTTAGTATGCTGAAATTGATTGCATTGATATCTTTGTTTTTGGCTGCTAATATAACATGTGCACTGAGCCATTGATGACTTTTATGATTGTGTGCAATATTTGGAAAACGTGAATCAATTCGTCTATGATTGCGGCTATTTTACAGAAATTCGCTGGAAATGTGATACATTGTGTGGATTCCTCTATTGCCATTTTTCCATTTCCTATATCCAACAATTGTTTTGCGAAATGTTCAGCGGATGCATCATGTTGTAGTTGTACACGCATATTGGTCTTCAAAGTGAATCAATGTACGTATCGCCATAAAACGGATGATTTGAGACATGCATTAAGTTCATCGGCCATTGTTGGACGTGATATAACAGGTAGAGTTTGTCGAAAATCAGCAGACAATAAAATGAGTGTGCCACCGAAAAGTTGCTCATTTCCTCTCAAATCTTTTAGTGTGCAATGAAGTGCTTCCGATGATTTTTTGTGTGCCATAGTACATTCATCGCATATAATGATTTTACATGATGTGAGTAGTCTGCCCGTTTAAGAATTTTTGTTGATATTGCATGTTGGTGTCAATTATTTGCATATTCAATGGCAGTTTCAGTGCTGAATGCGCTGTTCGGCCACCATCCAAAACAGTTGCTGCAATTCCAGATGATGCGATTGCTAGTGCAATGTTTTTTCGTGATCGTGTGGCTGCCAAAATGAGTGAAATGAGGAAGGTTTTACCCGTGCCTCCGGGTGCATCTATGAAATAAAATCTACCACTTTGACTTGTAATTGCATCCATAATTGTGTCATACACTATACGTTGATCTGGAACCAATTTCGGAAGATTCGTTTGAACAAATTTACCCAATACATCCACATCAAAGCGTGGTTCTCGTTGGAAATCACGATCACGTCAGTCGTTTTCATATCGATTCAGCGCAGCCATTCCCAATTGTACCAATAATTTGTTAGCGATTACTAAACATATGTCCTCAATCAATAGCAATGCCTCATTATACACGTTTGGTGTGAATTGAACGTGTGGATTTTGAATTGTTTCACGCAAACTATGTAAAATATCTTCACTCATGTAGCCTTTGTATTTTTTCCAAAGATTTTTTGGATTGGATGGAAAGCAAATTGTTAATATTACTGCAAATAACACATGTATTTGTTGTGGGTCAGCAGTATTCGATGAATCAGCGAGTGAAGTGTCCCAATGTGCATGGTTTTCTAGAAGATTTAATTTGAGGCAAGCTTCACGATAAATGAAACATATTCGACCGTTTACTGTTCTCAATTCTTGGAAGGATGTCGGTCCGCGTATGTTGATTAACAGTAATCGCAAGTAAACGCATTGTGCATTATTTGGTTGAACAGTGTACAGACGGCCTAATGCGTCGGTCGAATGTACATTGTAATGTCCTTCAACTGCTTTACCTTGTTTGCGACGTTGAATTTTTTTCTGATGCATTCCATCTGTAGAATGTTGGCACTTCATAGTAAGGTAGCGTCTTTACAAACATATCATCCCTACACAATAAGAAAAATGCAGTTAACGTTGTTGGCTGTGTTGACAATGCTCTTACACGTGCATTTTCTGTTGTGAAGTAGACTCGCTGTTCATTTTCAAGTTGAACTGCCAAATGAGTAACTGGTGGATGCCGTTCATGAACTGGAAATGATAAAATGCGCCATATTGCTTCATTGCTACTAATGTAGCGTCCCAGTTGATATTGGTTGATTTCATCGATAGATGCAGTTGATTCCCCCACTCCAAAAACTGCCATATCGCTTCCTTTGTTGACATATTTACATATGTTTTTGATAGATTTCACTGAATTACAATACTCGACGTTTATGTGTGCTTTGTACGTTTTAGAGAGAAACTGTGAATACGGTAGAATCCAACGATTATCAACTTCAACCTCATTGTTTCACCCTTTTCTTTTGTGCTTGAGTTGTACTCTGACGTATTCCTTTTCGTTTGGGTGCCATAATTGATTTCACAGTGAATGTTACGTTTTGAAATTCACTTTTGGAAAATAAAAAAAAAAACAATTGATATATTGAATAAATTCTTTCTATATCACACATGATTTATACGTAATATTTATTTCAATTCGTTCTGTCATGCGACAGAAAACCAAAACAAAAAAGTCGGTAGAAAATAGAACATTGAATTACTTTTTTCGAAAATCGAACTTTGTTTCAAAATATTCAGTACCTTACGTAAGTACCTACAGGTGAGTGAATGTGACAGATTTGCATCTTTCTTGTTTTCGGCGTTGCTATGGATACAATGTGTCACAAATGGCTATTCTGTATTACAATAGTCTTGTATGAAAACATGTTTTTCGTAAATATTCAATTAATTTTTGTAATCAAATCAAATTCTGAGTATCCTATCTTTTGCCCGGTAGTCTAAGCAATAATTCGACAAAGTTTTATCGCAATTGGATTAATGTTGTAGGAGTTTATAATGGACAGACAGAAAGACAGACATTCATTTATATATATATATAGATATAGATAATGCTCTCTATAAGCAGGAATAGCCCTGTTACTTAAACTTTCTCTACTATACTTGAACGTATATGTGAACAATTATTGTGATAATATATTCAAGTGCTATATGGCAATGGTTTGTGATACCTGGATTATGCAACTGGTTTTATTACGATAAAACCCTAAAAACGTGAGTTGTTTTTTTTATAACAATGTTTTGATTTAAAAAAATGTGTTTAAAACAACTCATTCCTCATAGCACGATAAAAATTAATTAGTTTCTCCTGGAAAGGCTAAAATATAAAATTATGATAACAGTGCTAAAAATTTTGTTTTATTATTTAAAATTAAAAAGTAACTTTGCGAACATGCTGTATGTCTCTCTTACCTCTTTAAAATACGTGAAATAACAACGTTTTCACTCACTCTATACTGGCTGACAACTGTTATATCTAGGAAAGTTCTATAGGTCTGCATGAAATTGAGGTAAACTTCGAAATTTATTAACATCGATTTTGCCAGCAATTCGATACACAATGAAGAGGTGAAAGCAATTTCCCACGGGTGCTATAATTCGTACAATTGAACCAAAACTATACATTATCAGAAGAAAGATTTATCTAGGTACCTATCATTATATACTTTATCACATAGTGACGTTATCTCTTAACAAATATGTAAAATAATAAATGTGTATAAAGTTTTTCAAATATGTACCATGAATACAATATGGATTGATTATACTTGCTATATTTTTTACGATAACAATATTTGTTAAATAATTTATCACAGTTTTATTATTTATCAATCATAAAAAATAATTAATGTTCTTAATATGTTACAGGTATTTCGTTGTTCATTTAATATATACGACATTACAAAGACATTAAGTAAGGTCATGTAACATATACTTCAAATATTCAAAATATAGTATTCGTTTGAACTCACTCTCGTTCACGTAGAATATGTCGATATAAAAAGCAAAACTGTTAATGCTCTTACAATTGGCATTCCTATTGGCAAACTGCTCTTACGCGTTAAAATAACAAAACAATCATGTCATTAAATTCTCTATAAAAAATAACTTGAAAATCATACAATTTGATATTTATAACACATCTTATCTAATAATAGCTCATGATTTCATGAGCTCATTTTATTAATCTAAATAATGTTGTTTACAATCTCAGAGAGTTTCATTTGATTTTATCCAATACTACATAGTTATCACACTTTTAGTAAACACTTAATAAAAATGTCGTTTATTCAAAAATGGGCCGGAGCTAATAGTGTTAATGATAGAAGAATTCTCATTTTGGCTTCGTAAAAGTCGAAAGAAATGTGTGTCGATTTACATTCCCCTTCGAGCTTTCAAATTAGTAAAAATAAATATGCGTGAAAGAAACACAATTGGTTGAAAAGATTGATAGTATCTATATGCTCTCAATAGTTGGCAGTTTTATTATTTACATTTTCACTACCTCAACAACAAACCATAATTTTACTAAAAATATACGTTTTTATTATGTATCATTCTGAAAATAAAATGCATGTTTGGCATTGATGTTTTATAAGCAAATATGAATTATGTTATAAGTTACAAAGTTTTCCCACAACAGTTAAAGCAGCATGATTTAATTATTCATTAATTTTATGTATTGACATTGCAAGGCCAACGAATGCAAATTGAATATTGTGGAGTGGGAGCGATAAAAAAGCAATAAAAATATAGCTAAGCTAACCTTGGCAATAACATTACTGTAAATTGCATTGACTCGCTTGGGTCATGAACCGTCTAATTGCCAATATCCGCGAGCTGTATGTATTAAATGCATTTTTAATACAAGCCCCCGTACATTCTTATTGAATTATTACTACCAAAATAATGAAAATCACGGGTTTATATTCCAGAAATTTAAATTTCAGAATCGGAAAACATTATTAGAATAAATTAACACAAATAATAGCGAATGTAACCAAAAATGAAGGAAACAATTTTGGTGTTCCATAGCAAAAATTGTTTGCGAGTTTAAAACGTATTATAATTTGTTGATTGAATTGGCATTCACTTGGTAGAACTCCATTATGACACGGTGAAAAAAATAGCAATGTATTTCAGTTCTACAAAATTATTATTTTTTAAGATGTAGTTAATAGCTATTTCGGCTCACGCCATCGGCTTAAACGAACATTTGCTTATCTATATATAGCTGTGTAGAAAAGGTACACAATACATCTTCTCTCCTGTTTTAACGACCTAGCTTGTTTCTTGCTCGCAATAAAACTATTAGAATAAATTAAAATAATTATTAAAATAAATGAACACAAATAGAAGCGAATGTAACCAAAAATGACGAAAAGAATATTAGGGTTCGATTGCAAAAAAAAATGTTTGTGAGTTGAAAACGTATTATAATTGTAAATAAATTGTGTTATAATCCATTATGAGTTTTATATATAATACTTATACATAGTTCTATATTATTTCATGTGATACGTGCTTTAATTTGTATAATTTAGAATATGCACAATTCAATGTACACACCGTTCTGGATACGACATTCTAAAACAGACTTATTAAACCTTTTGTTGTGTGGGCCGTAACCGTATTATAGCAACTATATGATATTTTTTTTATCCATGTTCACTCTTTATGAGGGCATGGTAGATAGATTAATGTATGGTAGATAAAATAATAGCGGCATTGCAACTGATTATTTTCTGCGAGAACTGCTTGTTACTCAATCGCTCAACCGAGTTTGTAGGAATAAAATAGGAATAAGATTGAAGTAGTGATGAGCTAATTGCTCTTACAACATTCAGTTATTTTGTAATTGGAAGGGTGGTAGGTAATTATAAGACACAAAAAAAACAGAAATATTCTTGTACAGAAATCACATTAGGACTACCTGCAACAAAGCATTGCAAATGTTGGGCTTTATCCTACGTACTACGAGAGCCTTTTCAGGTGTTAAAATTTTAATATTATTGTACAATACCTTAGTGCGAAGCAGACTTGAGAGTGGGTGTATTGTTTGGGCCCCAGGAGATTTGAAATATGCCGTTATGGTGGAAAATGTTCAGAAGAAATTTTTGAGGCTTCTTTACTTGAGGGCATACGGATACTACCCGTGGCTTTATCCAACTGACTTTCTTTTGGGTATACTCACTTTTAATAGTTTGAAAAATCGAAGAGAAGTATATCTAGCCACATATTTCTTTCGACTAATTCGATACCAAAATGAGAATTCTGCCACCCTTAATAATATCAATTTGTATGTTCCAAATATTTTTTTAAGAAATCGTGGACATTATTTGTTTGTTGTTCCAAATTGTAGAACCAGTCTGCCAATGGTAAGAGCATTAACAATGTTCAACAGTAATGCTTCGGATGTTGACATATTTCATGTGGACGAAAGTGAGCTCAGAGGAATGCTATTTTTTCAGTTAAAGTAGACATTTCATTAGCTTACTTGGTTGACTTTCTTTTTTGCAATCATTATTGATTGTTTTATATTATTTGTTGAATTTTTATATGTTTATATTTATTTATGTTAATATGTTACGGTGCAAAAGCATTGAATTAATAATTAGTAAGTTTTGTACCGTATAGTTGTAATAAATAAAATAAAATTCTATTGTAGAACTTAAACCCATGAGATTCGCCAAGGAAACCAATAACTTACTGACTGACTAATTGTAACGATGTGTCGCTTCTTACCCTATTCTTCTCATATTCTTTTGGCCCTTTCGATGTGTTTTACTTAACCAAGGTCTTGTTTGTCAAACTTCTTGTGACAACTGGTATTTGAGATCCTTCAAGGAACCTAACGGTTTACTGACTGTCTGATTGCAACCTAAAGCTTTGAAAACAATACCAGATGTTTGTAAAAGTAACTGGTAACTGGATATATATTACATATATTTTTGGCCACTCATAAATTCTGATTGTTACGCATGTTGATTATTGCTGTAATCAATGGTTACAAGTATTTTTTTAAATTAAGTTAGTGAAAATCACAGTAGACTCTTCACGCTAGAATACAATAAAAAAAAAATAGCAACAGTTTATTTGTTGAAAATTATTGATCAATATTTATAAAGTGGTTTTCTTATTTACATTACCTGTCAATATAAAAAAAAAAATATAATGAAATAATAAAATACCGATAAGTGTACATTTGAAGTCTGTATCAACACTAAAAATAAAATATTCAGGAAACTGAGACTCAACAGCACAGGCTCTACATAATCTTGCTATATAAACAAGTTGGGAAAAAATCACTTTTTCCTCCATATTAATTCACTAAAAAGTAAACAGCTGATGTTGGTGGAAATGAATTGTTGACGTCAGTAAAGGATATAATGATAACGTCCATATCTGCGTGTATTGGAACCCGAAATATGTCACGTACACAGTTGATAACGCCAATGAGATTAATATTATTAATATGCTAAATGAATCAGACAGGATAATTAAAAAACAGGCGTTTATTCCCAGCTGAATGACGTACAAATAATATGACAAAATGTAGTCTGACCCGCACGTATTGTTTGAAATATATTTAGAAATGAGTCCGCAAAATTAACCACTTCCGTTTCTTTGTGGGTGGCACTGATTTACCTACGTATTACTGTCATTACTTATGTCTTCACGGTGGGATGGAACCCATAACATGCTTTTAACCAGGACTGTGGTATCGGATTCGTAAAAAACGAGCGACTCTGACTGCTTTTTCCATTCGACGATTTTGAAGACAATCTCAATCAACAATTTGATAGTTTTGTTGATTGATCGTTAGTAAAATGCACATAAATAGGAAAGGTAACAAAACCTTGAAAAAAAAAATGTATAGTGAAACGGTTCTCATCTTAAAATATACTGTGGAAATAGTACAATATTAAAAATGTGTTTCTATTATTTAAAATATCAAGACTCGAAATGACAGTGAACATCTTGAAAATCAGTATTTTTAAAGATCTTCTTTTTTCATAATGCTTTTTAAGATTCCACGTGTTTTTAATTCTGTTGCATTCGTGTGAAAACCAGGCCGTTAGTGTCAACACATGTAATCGTATAAAGTTTTGATAACTCAAATTAAATACTGATTAATTAATTTGATTATATTTGTTTTTTTGTTGTACCCACTTCTTAATTAATGTTACTAATATATAAAATTCACATGAAAGGTAAAAATACCACTTCAATTCAAGGATAAGTTATCTAGTTTACTTCTAGTAATCATAACCTTGAAAATTATATAAATCACTAGAATATTATAATCTAAATTAAGGTATTATTCGCACAGATAAGGAAGTGTTTGAATTACTTATTTTAAAGATCAGAATGCATTGCGAGGTCGTTTAATATATTGCAATTAATAACAGAAGTCAATCAAAAAAAAGAAAAAAATCATTTTGCATCTCAACACTCAATAAATTAATTATATTGTTTTATATAATTAAATTATATATTAAATATTAATACATATTACAAACATATGTCTTAAATATTTATGGCTAAACGCTTAAAGAACTAATTCAGTGTTGTTAGCTTGTATAGATACTAAAAACGATATTGTTTGACAATCAATTATGTTTATTCTTTCAGGTGCTTTCAACGTTTTACAATTGAAAATATTTATTGATTAAATTATTTTCTGTTTATCATAATACAATGTACTGTTTAGTACTATTTACATGATTTTATATTATCAAAATAAGCTCTGGTTTCGCTCAATTATAAATGTAAATAGTCTAGTTATAATGTTATTTGATAATGTTCGGGATGAGCGAAACCAGTCAGCTTAGATTATTGTTTAAATATATAATGCCCTTACATTAAGAAGTGACAGTTAACTAGTTAAGTTAATGGTGAGGAGTTGTAGCTTCCTTTCTAATATTGGTTAATGATTTGAAAAATTCACGCTTAACTTGTTACCTGCTGAGGCATTAAAAGGATATTATAGTCGTGAATTTTTAAAAAAATACATTCAGCGACTATCAAGTTAAAACAGTTTCAAATATTTTGACAAAAATAAGGTTTTAAAACACAATTTTATTACAGTTATCTCTATATTTTTTAAAGTATCAATTTTCAACAATTATAACTATTGAGTCAAAAAGTTTAAATAGTTTATCTTCAGTGTAATTTTTAAACAATACTATTTAATATCGAAATCATAACAGGTGATTGGAGATAAAAAACGAATGTTACATATTTTTTTTTGTATATAATTTTCCGGGACGTTTCTCTTTCGATAGCGTTGTTTTAAACAGAAGAAAAGTTACTTGGCATCATAAGTATTTTTGAATTCCACTCCATTGTCACAATCATGTTATTGCAAAATATTTCAATATTAAAAATACAATTTGGCACGATTAATTTTATTACATTCATTTTTCATTCATATATTTTAGACCTTCTTCCATGTAAGGAGGTAACGACATTGAAATATAAATTCATTTCCGTGCGCACGTATAAATGTATAACATACATTAATTTGATTATGTATTAAAAAAATATATGTAAGAGATCTTATACAAATTTACAACGCTATTGTTCCTTATTAAAAAATACAAAACTATATTTTGAATTTGAATCATTCAAACTCTGCACATTTCCACATGTTTTGTCACTTGGGAGCAACGTTTTGCTTTTTGGTATCTTTAAGCATTCTTTTACACGGATGAACACAAATTGACAGATAGTAAAAAATTGTAATGTATAAAAAGAGTAAAGTTGGTGTAATTGCTCATTCAAAATCGGTTGATAATTTAGTTCGACTCTATTTACTTTTAACATTTGTTCATGATCATTCGTGATTTGATTCAATATTTTAAAACCTTAATTTGCATTGAACGAATCATTTTCAGATAATAAATGTAGGCAAACATCGATATATTTTTATTTCATTTGCAAGCAGTCTGAGTGCATTCGTGTAATGCCTGAATATAGGACGAAGATCGTGTCAAAATATGTGCTACAGTTTGAACGATTTATAATTGATATTGAGTTTCTATCAAGCATTCTCAATTGATATCTTTAATTATCTAAGAAGGGTCCAAACTTTAAAAATATGTTTTTTAATACAAGAGACACATTTTTACTACTATATCAACAATATATTTTATGATCAAGATTGGTATCGTTTATCACGAGCATAAAATTCAGTTGATAATGTCATGATTGTGAAGTGACAGTTAACTCCTTAAAAGTGTATTAATACTAATAATATAATTGGCATTTACTTGATATAACTTCACTATAACACGGTTAAATAACATTATAAGATACATAGTTGATAGCTATTTTGGATTATTTCTGACGAACGCGTAAGTCGAAATAGCTATCAAATACATATCTTATAAATTTTGTAGAAACAAAATATAATACTTTGCTATTATTTCACCGTGTAACCTTGAAAGTTGACAAAAATAATTGTAAAGATATTGAATATATTTTACTAAAACACATGTATGAATTTTTTTGATATATATTATATAGTGAGTAAAATAAATCAAATACAAGCGTTGTAGAAATCTCGTCCAGTTTTCATTATTATCCGAAATACAATGCGACGAAGAAAGACTTGCTTAACCCTGCGCGAGGACAAAGATCCTGTCAGAATGTGTCACCTCCGAGGCAGAGTTTAATTCCGCGACACAAAGGGATTCGTTGAACCCTCAAGGGTGTCTCACTGTGATAATCAGTCGTCAAATAAATCCTAACAATCGTTCCTCGGCGTCACCCGTTTGTTGGTCTGTTGACAGATCCTATTAGTGTAGCAAGTAACTCGGCTTATTTATGCTTAGTCAATAAAGGGACACTGACTCCAATATTGCGATAGCGCGTAAGGTATACAAAATATTTGTCGCGTTCAAGGTTTGCGATGTTAATTTTAATTGTTATTTCAAAAATCTACGCGCTAAAATGTGGCGCTTTAATGACTTGGTGTTTACGCAAATCTCATTTGTATTTGCATATTTTATTATTTTGGTTGTTATAGAAATATTTTTATCACAAAATATGTAGAATATATAAATGTTATATGTATATCAAACCTCACGCGGTAGCCGGATTACCTAACACTCAAATAATCGGTCATTTTTTTTATTAATATTACAAGTAGTCCTCGACTTACGACCATTCACACTTACGACCAAAAAAATAGCATGTTTGCTAAAATGCATTACGGTGCGCCTTTGTCAACCCTAATTCATGCGTAAACAGAGATGATACCGTACATATTTCCTGCCGGTCTGTAGATTGTGGATGTGCGCAAAGAATGTCATTTGTTTTTCACTTCTTCCCTTCGTTGTTTTTTAATAATATATATATGATTCAGTTAACAGTATTTTTGAACTTATACATAGATACACATTAATATAATAAGATATAAACAATACATATACTCATTTAATTTCTGAAGTGAATAATCAATAAATCGTACCCATAATGACTGGCAAACGGAGTAGATGTGACAAAAAAAGAGTAATGCAATACATTTTGAAAAAAAAACTTAAGTAAGTAAATATACTTTGTATGAAATTCTACTTACGACCAATCCGGCTTACGACCAAAGTCCAGGAACGCATCTCGGTCGTATGTCGAGAATAACCTGTATAAGTATATAAAACTACTCCGCAAATCAAACGTCTTTTAAATGCCACTCAATTTTATTGCGGACATAGATTGGCCTTGTCCTTGGGTGAAACATTTTCGAAGATAAGACATAACAATAAAAGGGTTTTTAAATATTTTTTGTTTGCTATAATCGTATGCTGTTTTTTAAATATAAATTTTTTGTTGCCGTCACATTATTACGTTATACAGCACATCGAATAAAAGTTCAAGGCTGTTTTTTGAAAAGTCATTATGCGGAAGGAAAATCGACAGCCAAAAGACAAGGCCAGATCACAATAATAGGAAATGTCAAGTGCTCTAACTTATATATTTAGTTTTAATATTAATTAACAAAGTTATTTAATTATTCTATCCCAATAAAATCTATGAATTATAAAATATTTGTGTTTATCTGTCTGTTTTTTTTTCACAATAACTCGCTCCACACGCTGAACAGTAGCGACGTAAAATTCAGGTTTTTTTATCAATGTAATATTTTTTTTGTTGATACATTAACTAGCACTAAAATAACGCCATCAACAGAATAAAAAATATTATATTTAAATAACACAATCGTTATATGTTAGTTAGTAAAATTATGGTATATGAGCTGCTGGATTCGAAAAACGAATTGATTTGAATCTATTCTAGGCGACGCCGGGTAAAACAATATTTTATGCTTTTAAATAAACATATGATTATTTCGAAGTAATTAAATCTATCACTTATTTTTAAATGTAGAGAATAAATATTACGTATGATTCGATTCATATATTTCATTTTGTAATGTTATTTTCAAGGGCGTCGAAGTACGGAAAGGCGCCAAATTTCCTGATAAAGAATGTGACGAAAAAGTCGAACTTTTTCTTGTTTTGAAGGTTAAAACTGCCACATTGTTTCTCATACTCACACTAAATAGTGGTACATAAAAAAACTAAACAAAAATATATTAAAATATTCAATGAATATTGGAATTTCTTTTGAGTTATAAATTGTATCTTCCAGTCGCGTAGTCGTGTATTCACAGTTATTGGGATTTCGTTGTTACGAAGTCAAGGGTTCGAATTCCAGTTTGGAAATATTGAAACAGTTATTTGTTGATTTGTATCAAAAGACATTACTGCCTATCACCTGGCAATTTATTAAGATAATGGTTGAGTAGAGTATTGGGTATGTATGACAACAAAAAGATGTTGGACAAAATGAACTATAATATATATATATATAAAATATTTAGTAGTGCATAGGAAGACTACATCTCAACTTAACCGGTTAACTGCCGGCAGATACATGTATGGCGGTACCCAGCACGCCGCGAATTTTACGTCAAAAATAAAACCTTCTAAACATATCGTTATTGAAAGTGTAATAAAGTTTATTTATAAAACTTACCAAAAAAATGAAGAGCGCACCAGTCTTGCAGTCATTTATCCATAATCATGAAATTAATTTTTCATGGTGTTGGGTTGTCAAATTTGTTAAAATGGCGCGTCTTAAGACGTAATTTTTGTATGAGCGCTGCTCCGTTCACAGAAAATTATGCGTCTTAAGACGCTTTTGGCAGTTAACCGGTTAACAACTAGCCACGAGTCGAATCAATCGAATCCACCAACTATTGCGAGTGCTATCATATGTTGCTACAAATAACACATCCTATTTTCATACACATTGATTGAATCGTATAAAAATGTACCCTTTGCTTAAAACTGACCCTTAGTTTTACATATTAAACGATTATTTTTTTTTTAAATCACTGACCGTTTTATGTAATATAATATTTAAAATACCAATTGTGCATTACATATCAAACCAAGGTAGCAATTTGAACTCTTTCTTGGTGTCTAAATGAATTAATTAATAATATTATCACAAACGTGTACACTTTGTATAGACATGAAATAATATTTATTTGCTTACTTTAACACCGTAGAAGTGGCTTTTTTACTGTTATTTCCACATTTTATATTCTCCAGTTCATTTTTAGTTTCAGTTTCGTTCAAAACTTTTAATAAAAAAAAAATGTTGATTGAAATTTTTGAAGATTTTTTTAAAATCTACAGTAATGATTTTCATTATAAATATCTTAATATTGTAGTCAGCAGGCAAGAAAACATTAAGCAATATTTAAATGTAATCTTTGTATACATGTTTTATATTAATCCTTAATCCATTAGTCATTAGCATGTTCCAACATCGTCTTTATAGGATCTTTAGTCTTGAATGTACAAAAATTATGTAAAATATTTACCTACAGTTAACTGTTGAGGCGACAAATTGCACTGCATCGATTATTGATTCTCAAAAGTACAAGAGTGTTATCAAAATTAATAATAACGTCGACAAACTAATTTCATCGTTGAATTATTGCCTGATTTATCTTAATTATTTTTCACAAGTTCCCTTTATATAAATACTTCAGCGATAAATATTAGTTTAAAACCAAAGTTTTTCTGGTGAAAAAATGTGTACTTGGATTGCGCCACCGCAATATGACAGGGCTGTGAAGACGTCCGAGTCGCTCGTTGTTCTCGACTCCGACTCTGGCCAAAACACTGCGATTGCACAGCCTTGCACTAATTCACCAAACGCATTAAGTGCATGCTATGATAAACTTTTCTTTTCAATCGTTACCACTCATTGATCGTTTATGGAATCTTAAGTGACTCAATCATATATCCATTTCCCCGTAAACGGTGCAAATCAATTGCCATTGTTTCAAATAATATGTTTCAAGTGCAATAATTTCATCATAATTATTTTCTTATGCCGTTATCCTTATTATTCGAAGGTTAAATTTTATAATCTAAGTGCATGCCTATAGTATAAATAAATATAAACAACTGTTAATATATAAATTATATCTAAGTGCTTATAATAAAAAAAAAATCTCAACCATTAAACAAATTCATTTATATTATTTTGGATGATTACCTGATTCTTGGCTGAGCTCTTCAACCGTTTGCTTAGCTTACCTTGTTATAATAAGCTCTCAGGTTATACAAATATTTTTTTATCAGTTAATAATTCTCACGTTAAGAAAAATCAGCCCTCATTATTGTGTTGTGAATTTGTGTAAATAGTATTGAATTAACCATTTTTTTTTCCATTTATTTGAATGCGATGCATTTCCACCGAAAACTGACGTATGGCACCTTAAAACTAAATTTTAATATTAATTCTTTGTTATAAAATGAATATATGCAGTAAAAGCTTCAGTTGAATGTGTAAGATCATTTAGAACAGTGCACTGCAACTTTTTGTCTTTTGGCGGCACATTGACATTTATTCTAAAATTTCAAAGCACACCATAAGTCAATATTTATCATAAATTAATTATTCTTTCTGTAGTATTTATTTACACTCTTTTTCTTATAAATTCACATAATTTATTGTTGATTGTGTGTCTATAATATCAATGTATATATTTCGTATTAGTTTATCGAAGAAATAATGATTTTTGCTATAAAAAGGGTCGCGGCATACCTAGGATCGTTTGGCGTCATATTGGTGTACCGTGGCACACCGGTTACGGAGCATTGATTTAGAACATATACATTTAACCATTTCGCCTACAACACACGATACTTAAATCAGGTTATATTTTGAATTATGTTGTAATTTAAATCTTAATACACCAACTCTTACAAATGCCTTGTGACTTACAATAGATTGCAAGTGATTCAGTTTTTTTTTTATAAATATACAATCTTTAATTTTTTATTTATTATTTAAACTTTGCTTTCTCCGAATTGACTTTCGCTGTGTTGCATTTTGTACGTACACTTTGTTTTTACTTAAGAAAATTAAGAAATGTATTTCCTCCTTCTATAATCCAAATTATTTTAAGCAGTCATTCTTTTTTTGATGAGTACATTTTGATATTATTATAAAATGCGTATACAGTTAAAAAAAACAGAATAAATAAACGCAAAATTCAAATTATATCCATGTTAAAACTATAACAATACGAGAAATAGCACAAAATATTTGCTTCAACAATTGTTAATTTCATTGAAAATTCAAAAATAATGCTTAATTTCTAAAAAGTTCTCTAGTAAACATTATAAAATCCTGTGTCCAATATTAAAAACAAGTAATAATTTCCACTTTCAGAATATAATTGTTCAGTTGAAAAGATAATTTGTGTTTGAAAATCATTCTTTTATAGAACGAAAAAGCTTTATTGTGCTATTTCAAATAACGTTCAAACATAAATATAATAGACTAGTTCTATGAAGCGAATTGTAATATTTTTCCGAGTAACGCTGAGGGGGCGATAATAGCGACTTTGGCGAAGGCAGATGCCCTTTACGGCTCTCAAGGGCGGAAAATATTCCACGTGTTGACAGATCTCACACCGCCGATCGTTTAACCGGACGATTTTATCCCAGAATAGCTTCTCCTGATATGATATTAAATTTAATAAAAAATCGATTGGGGATGTCTTTGAACAGGCTGGGAGAATGGGGATACAGTAATAAGTACTCAATTCTTCTTAATTCCTATATATATGATATATACATTATCAATATTTATCGGAGGTTTTATTAGAATAGCTTTAAACAATACCTTATATGATTCCAATTTGTGAAAATATTGCCGAAAAACGATACAAAACTGTTCTTAAATATACTACAAAAGTCAACCACTCTGACTGCTAAAATAGTTTAAAAAAATAATACTGTACAGCCAACCAACACAACTAAATTGAAAACAGATTAAAACCAACATTATATACATGTAAAAAAAGCATATGACTTGAAACATTAATCTTAAAAAATATCAATTGATGTATTTTGTAAGAAAGCTTAGCATAAAGAAAAGATAATCTTAAATTCCACGTAACTTTCAAATATAATTTTTGAGTGATTTAAATACTTAGACGCCAAGGCGTGGGAAGTTTGTAAACTCCAATAAAAGAAAATTAATAATACATATGGTTTTGAACAAACATCAATGTTGGCTATAGAATATATAGATTTGCAGATTTTTTAAATTTTGAATCATTTTTATGTTATTCACATTTGAGTGGAACAGCTGTCGCAGGGCTGCGCTATTTTTTATCATCGAAGTATTTACATGTAATATATTTATATATATTAAACTTAAAATTTGATGCAATACATTTTACTTAATAAGTTTGAGCTGTTGTTATTTTATTTTAAAACTATCGATGTAAAATTAATACAATGTAGTAAATGATTTTCCGAGTATATTTTGTTGCAATTTAATGAAAACTCTTAAGAGTTGTAAATGTTGACGTATAAAGAGTTAATAATAAAAAAAATCAAATCAATTTGACGTTCTAAGTTGTGTGGCTTATATGGTTTCAATCAATCGAGATGTCTGCACATTAATTTGATCAGTGCGTACGACACGACTCCGGTGTCCATGCCTAAATTGTAGACCCGCGTCGGTCACGTCGGTCAGATCTATTAGTATTAGTAAGTACCTGCCACGGTTTAAACGTTTCGGGACATTTTTTTGGAACTGTCACATAAAGGCTCATTCACACTATTCATTTTACCGACATACTTACATCAAATGATTTGCTATTGTTTGTGGAAATATTTTTGATAGATGTTAATTGGTTTTGTTTTATCAATGTTTCTTATAATTTTGTGATATATGTAATTTTATTAACGTGTACATACTTGTTTTTTCTAAGCACCGCGTACCTATTTTTTTACAATTCTATAAACTTCGTTCTACGTTTTAAGGTCAGTTGATGGTATGTTTACGCCACAAATTGGCACGTGTACCACTCACCGTCAAAGCCTGCGAATCGTGGGCGGATTAAGGACTAATCGAGTTTGCTTTGGAGATACTTTATTGCGATGATTAATTCCCGGCCATTGCTTCCAATTTTTACCGAAAGAATGGGTTCATTCCGATTTAAATGACACATGTTGTTTTAAAATAAAACCGTAACCAAAACTGGCCCTGATCTTAAATAAAATAAAATTTTGAATACAGTATCACAAATTTTGTTTTCATATTTTCAATATAGTCTCTTTCCATCAGAGAGACAGTTGACACATTAGAAGTAAAAACATTATGTAAAAATAGTGTTTCAAAGTTATAATAAAACAAAATATTATTTTAAATTTTCCCACAATTTTCGTTTCTTAAGCTCCCTTAAAGAACCTAAAAAGAAGATACTTTACATAATTTATGATATCGACTGAAGGTGTTTTATCGAATTTAAATGTCAAATTTGAATTGTTACAATTTTGTACGATTCCACATGTTTTGTCACTACCGAAAGGCGAAACCCGGGTCGTTAGTGACAAAACATGTGGAATCGTACACAATTGTAATAATTCAAATAAGATACTTTACATCAATAGAATTTTATATTAACCTTATATTTCTTGAAATTAACACTCGAATAGTTTTATTTAAGCACCACGTTTCACATTAGTGAATATTCAACAATTTTATTTAATACTTGAGTAATTTCAAAATATAGAATTTCCAACATATTCAATGTTGTTTCAATGCTAAAATATTGTTGTTTTTTCATCATCGCGCCAAAAAATATATACCAAATCAACGGCAAATAATTAATAGGCTTACAAAATAATTATAATTTTAAAAAAATGCTGTGAGATAAATATTAAAATTGTCGAAGTGTATAATTTAGAAATGTTCAAAAAAACTACTATTACGCGATTTGACATTCAAAAAAGAATTATAATAGAGGCACCGAAAACGCTAGCGAACTAAATTGACTAGCTTAAAAAATTCTACCTCTATTTTCCCACCCCATCTCTTGAATGTTTGACTTACTGTGTCACCGCTGCTAGTCCCACTTTGACCTTTGACGGCAAACCCCACTTGTGTAAGCCCGATAGATAAATTGGTAGCTTATCGTTTTTATCTATAAAACGTCTCGTGAACTTTTTCATGCAAAAAAATATCATAGATAAACAGTGTTCAATTATTGTTTTACAATATTGATATTTGTCTAATAAAGAAAAAGGATAGACAACGTTCAATATTTCTTATCTCATGTTGTTGGTCCGATATATAATTATATAATATATCATTTGATTTATTCTAATTCATCGCTGTTCTGTCAAAAAATTGTGTTGGAAAAATATAAAAACAACTTATTTTTCAATTGTTTACATTTACTAAAAACAATGAATGTTTTATTCATGTACAAAAAGTACTTCAACAATAAATTCATATAATCATTATTAAACAAATGTGGTAGAAATGGTAACTGAAATGGCCTCGGAAGTATTTATGTAATAAATGAGAGCTAATATTAATAAAATAATCTACGCAAACTTTAATACTGTAACTTTTTATTCCGAAATTTGATTTTACCCTTTCTACGAACATGTTCAATGGAATGTTGCTTTCAAAAATAATTTTACATTCAGAATTATTGCCATAAGTTTAATGTCGAATTTGTCACATTGATATATGTTTCAAAACTCGTGACATATTTAGTAACGCAACCAATATAGTAAGGAAATTCATAAATTATTATTTTCTATACATACTTCTATAAATAAACTATTCAAACCATCAAAAAATATTCATTTATTATGTTATTCTTTTTCGCTCTCCTTGTTAAAATTGCGGAAGGTTGTTCAAAAACCGTATTTGCCGTCGTCAAATTTCCGCATGCTCTACACGAAAATCTTCTGATAACTTAACTAGAATATTTCATTATAAATATAATATTAATATATAAAAACCTTGTACGGAGCTTAAAAACAAAAGCTCTTAATAAATAGCTTAAAATTCAATCATTATATTATATTAATCATGGATACCTTCAAATTTATGCTACTGTCATATTGTTTACCAAACTAAAAGTATCTTCAATCCAATCGATCAACATCAAGTTCACAAAACACTTCATTATTTAAAATACTCTTCAATGCAGATTGTTTCATATGAATTATTGGATTATTTAAAATAGCTTTTAAAAACCATTTCAATAGATATTTCCAATCCAAAATAATAAATTATTTTCAATATTAAATCATTGAATAATAATATAACAAGTCGTCTTTATAGATTGTCGTCTACTGTTTTACACTAGCCTGCTTTAAATTTTACATCACTTTAAGAATACAATAAATATCAACAATACTTCAATACGTCTTATTTTATGTCTGTAAAAATTCTACGAAGCACAACACTTCCATTACACTCCTCGACATAACACGAGTTCAGACAGCACGTTTTCGTACAGATGTACAAGCGAGTTCACGTTTTAATGTATACACCCCCTGTTTTTGTATGAATGCGTTTACCGAAATTTTGAGGAGTTTACTGTATCACGTTTTATGAACCTTGAGGAAAAACAAATCATATTTTTTTGCTAGGTAGAAATTGTTTTCAATGTATTAAAATATTATCCCGCTCGACTAAAGTTAGGAACTCATTATTTTGATAATACGAGTAGATTACGAAAAAAATATCAGTCTTGAGCAATAAAAATAAAATTGAAATTGTTTTAGTATATTTTATTTTCAGTTAAAAACGTCATTTACCAATTAAAATAATTAGTATGTTTTAAAAAGCACTAGGATGCTTTTGACTTACGATTTACTTCATATAAATTTTTACTAACATAAATTTTTTTATTTATAACTAGATTATGTTCCATAAAGTATTGAAATGCGGGTTAATTTGTTCGTAAAAACTATCTTAATAATCCATTGATTTATCATAATGTTGTTAACTAATTATTAATAGGAGATTGTTAATATTTCAATTTTAATAAAACTAACTTTAATTGTGTATATAATATATTGTATGACTTCCTGTATATTGTTTTCTTAGTTCTTGAACCCATGATTTTATACAACTGCTAAATTTAACTCAAAATTTGTATAAGTAGACTTGTTTATAATTTATATACTATCAGTTGATAATACTCGCGATGAGTGAAACATAAGTACTAAACATAAGTACTAAAAAGTGTCAAATTTGAATTGTTACAACTTTGTACGATTTCACGACCCGGTTTTCGCCTTTCGGCATCTTCAGGCATTCTATCACACGGATGCAACAGAACTGACGTACAATAAACAGTTAGCATCATCTATATACCAAAGTTATTAATTACATAAAAACACACACCCCAAGGCAAGAGGTATATGGCAGCTGAAAAAAAAAATCATAATATTAATCTTATAATAATGTGAGTGTAAATTATTATTTATAATTATCTTAAATAATGAGATACGCAAATTATTCCGAAATGGTTCGTTATAGTGAAAAAAAGATAGAACCGTTAACATATATCAAAGATATACAGAGTTTTCAGTATTCATTAGTCTTGATGTATCAGATGTCAATAAAACTGAGTAAATTTTATGGAGTACCTATTTGTATTAGATAATATTCACGTGTTGTTCTGTTTGCTCTTGGTCGGAAAATTTAACAAAGAAAATGCAAAGACAATGCCACGTAAATAATACTTCCGTGAATGAATTCAACAAAAATAGATTCAATGTAAACGAAGTCATTCAAAGAATCTTTACTTCTGGCGAAACAATGGCGATGTTATACAATTCCAAAAAGACATATAATTATTCCTAGTAATAAAAAACTGTATGTTAATATTATTAATAGATAAAATTACGTGTGATCATCATTTTTTAACGCGGAAATTGTGCATTTAATATTTTTTTTTTGATCATTCTGTGATTTATTGTAGTTTACGTGTGACGTTTCTACGATCATAATTTGTTTTACTTAAAATAATATATTTTTTAAACCTATCACAGGAGCTTATTTTTGTAGTTCATTGCAAAAGATTAGCGCAAGGAATGTTTGAGTTATTTATATGTTATATAGTTAGTAAAAATAATCTTAATCGGTAAATTACTCTTAGTGTATTGTATCACTTTATATTAAAAGATAATATACATCGACATATTTGATATAGAATTCACCATTAACAACGCTACGTTTGCAATTAATTTAATTAAAACGCTCATTACGAATGCTATCTTGAAAATACGACTCGAGCAAAATAAACAATGACGGCTTCGTGAAATTTCATCTGAATCAAAAACCACCCTACGCACAGGACATTTAGACTGTGTTTCTCAATGAAAATTACCCTCGTGTCATGCGCACTGCATTTTCTTACAACGCACGAGTTTTCCCAGCCCGGTTCGTGTTTTCCCGCTGGAAAATTCCATACACCCTTTCCCACCCTGTCGGGCTCACCCCTTCAACGATCGGCGTTGGGAATTTCCCGGGAAACCCGGAAACAGGGCACGCGCGGAAGTACCCCTTCATATACCGTCCTCATACCCGTGCTTGGGTACTTGTCGACTGTCCGGAATATTATTGTACGGACAAGGATGTGCTTTAACTTATGCAATGCATTTAAATAAATAAATTTATTTTCATATATATTATTATTAAAGTGCTGACTGTCAATTATTGATGGAAAGGCATGCTAATTCAAATTATAAAAACACGTTTTGTAGTGCTTATTTCCACAATGTATTTTTTTATCAGGACCGGTTTTTATCAGTTGATGCTGGCGATGTGCGATACCGTTCCTGATCATAAACTATTATGTGTAAATAACTATTGATTGCATTCACTTCGTAAAACTCCATTATAACACGGTGAAAAAAATAGCAATATATTTTAGTTCTACAAAATTTTTTTTTTTTAAGTTTTAAAACAGTTCTGATGATGGCGTGAGCCGAAATAGCTATCAACTATATTTAAAAAAAATATTTTGTAGAACTAAAATACATTGCTATTTTTTAACCGTGTTGTAAATAACTAGTAAAAACACTTTTTTAACTCTCTGCTACAATTCTTGATTGTTTATAACAAGTTAACATGAAACCTTTATTCATCATTCACGTGGAATATTGTGACGCAAATTATCTGAAAATTATATATATAAGTTGCCTGCAAACTAGTTTCAAATGGATACTCTCTATATATATTTTTAAAAACGGAGAATTAAAAGTTATCATGTGAAATATTTCAACACTGATTTCAATACCCGCTACGGAAACTTTCACGTTGAGCATTGAATTCACTACCCTGCAACTGAATAGAATAAAAGCTCAAAAGCATTATATCGCTTACTGCAGTATAGTATTAAATATTATGTTTAGAAAATTTATTCGGTATTATTCCAGATATACCTAGGGCACATGAAGAAGTCCACCCCTATTGTCAACCTTCAGGAATAGTTAAACGAAGAGTTGGGGTATGAGGGATGAGCACAGAGGCGCTGGATTGTGAAATATTCCACTTATTCGAGTTCCACGAAACGTCTGCTTTATTTAATCGAACTTTCCTTTTATTTGCGATTTTGCATTACACGTGGATTTATGTGATTATTTCTATAGAGAGCGTAATACTATCTTGAATTTCATTGGAATTCTGTATTAATTATTAATGAATATTTTAATACAAACATGAGTATTCCGTATTCATTTACAAACGTGTACGCACATAGTACGAGCGAAGAGCGAATCTCTAATTGGAAGGATTTATGCTTTAATATATAATACAAGATTTTTGGGACACGTGTTAACCTCTTCACGTACGAATACAATTTATCTTATGCAAATATAATTTTTGACTGTTCAATTCATTTAATATCATAGTGATTCTATAAATTGATTATTACTCAAAATATTTATAACCTACTACAAAGATTGATCTTGCATCTTTTTTAAGCTGTGTTCGATTTCACATGCCTTGTCATTAATGACACGGGTTACGTCCTTCTGTACCTTTAGACATCACACAGAACTGACTACAACGAAGCTAGTGTCATAAAACATGTGGAATCGTAAAAAGTTTCAACAATTCAAATTTGGTATTGAAAATCTATTAAGCACCTTCATTCGATATCATAAATTAAACAAAGACTATTAACTCGTTCTTTACTGAGTTGTTTGAGTGATATTCCAACACTGCGACTTCAAAAATGTATTGAATAATTTTAGTTTGAAACAATCTTATTGAGTTTGTTAGGACAAATCGGGAAATGTATAAACTCAAAAAATAGCGGGTACAAGAATATTATAACACCTATAAATAATATATTTTCGAGTATAAACTATTAAAACAGTAAAATCAGCCGTTTCGACAGTCAGTGGGTCAAAATTTGAACAGTGAAAAAAAATCTGAAACATTTGTTTCTTAATATCCTATTATCTTTATCAGACGATTTGTAAAAGTTGTAAGATAATTTTGAATAAAAAGCTCTTTTATTCTGATGAATAATTAATTATTATACTATCAACATACTTGTAGACTATCACATCTTTCGAATAAGAAATATGAAGTTTATTTCAACGCAAACAATATTATTTTTTTAATTAGTAATACAAATTATACCCACCTACATTAATCACAAGTGTATATCGTTATTGCGGGATACGTTAAGGGAATAACAAACAAGCTAGACTTGTTACTTGTGGATTTAGTGGAAGAGATTATGGCTTAATACATTGAGAACATTTAATTGAATGAAATTTCAAAATTAAATGTAGTATTAGTTACAATAATGTATAATATATTTTTTTAATCTCATCAGTCTGGAAAATATGCTTTGGTCATATTATAGTAATAATTATTGAGTGTAAAATATTATATATATTTTTGTATATTGTAGGCTAGGCTACGAATAAAGTATGAAATAATGTGGAATTCCTGTCATACTATCGGTAAATGAATATGAATGCTTCATTTTCAAACAATTGATCAAACCTTTTTTGTGTCCTTATTTTACCTGGAAAAGTTTTGAATAGCTTCCAGGGAAATATGAATAGTGCGAGATACAACTAAAGTAAAAAAAAATACTATTTTATAAAACCACTATTATGTTTAGTTGAAATGCTTTGATAGTAATAAAATTTTATCATCTGAATGTTTTCATTGTCTAAAATAAATTGTTTAATTGTGTAATTGTAATAAGAGAATATCATCTCGACTTTTCCGTGTTTGCCCACTGCCTCATAAACATTAAACTTTTAGAGGTCCTTTTGTAAAATTTCTGTCAGAAACTTTAATAATGAACAGTGTAAATAAATAAAAGATGGCGGTAATGTGATAATGATGAAGAGAGAAATAGGTAAGTGCGCAGGCGACAAATCACGCGTTAGGGAACAGGGTTGGGGTTCGAGATGAAACGGGCGGGTGGCGATGGGGTGGTGGGAGAGTTGGTGTGTGGGCGTCGCGGAAGTCAGATGAAACTGTTTCGATCTGCGCGCGAACCAAGTGAATGCCCGACACTCCAGAGGTCAAAGGTGAATGAATTCCTTGGAAACGTTAGCGAGATTTCCACCAGTTTAAAGACGTAAATATACTACGTACATTGGATACAGCTTCGAAGTTTATTTACAATGATTGATGGTTTGTAGGTTTCTCCATCTTGTTGTAGAACAACTATACAATATGAGTTGAATATTTTTTTGGAAACGGTTTTGTTATTATAAATATGGCAGAGTTCATAGAGATACTAAAATAAATGTAACGAAACTTTTACTTCTCTTCTTACAATTTTTAATAGAATATATAAATCAGAATCCGATTTCATTTTCGATTTCGAAATTAAAATGCTATTAAACTATCACATGATTTCTATTTTGAATTTCATCTCCCATTGACAATATGATATATTAATTAATCCAATACACACACGTTACAAAAATTACAAAAAAAACAAAGTTAACCGAGAAACTCATCCAAAATATGTTCAAAAAGTACTCGTCTGAACTCACTCTTGTCCTCGTGGAATATCTCGACACTCAATTCTATTAAACATTAATACTCTTATAAGTGGCATCGACATTGAAAGACTAGTGATGTACTTAAGAAAAAAATAATAATTCACGTTCACGACTTCTCAAAAAACTATATTCTTCTATACTTATAAAACCAGCATATAAAAATCCATAAGTAACATCAGCAAGTTATATTAGAGGTGTTTTTTTTTGTCATTTGATTGACCTTCAACACTCTCTAGCATTTCATTTCTAAATACGAATTGCTAGCACATTTTCAAATCACACGATGCTACATAACAGTATTAAAAAGACAAGCTTTCAATAAAAACTTATTTTGCTATGAAAGCCATTACCTAAAACATCATTGAAATAAAAATTACATAAATGCAACCCGCTGCAACTATATTTATTTTAGTTTCAGACGTCTTTTTCTTAGTCAGGGATATCCGTTGCGCTAAGATGAATTTTCGTTACCAACAACTTTGCATTTGTGGCTGTTAAACGGATGCTAGTATACTAGAGCTTAAATGAACAAACTTTACACTGACGTTTAGCGGGTTGATAGTTAAGATCTGAATTAATTATTTTGAAAACAAAAAAGCTGTGAGTAAAAAATGGCGAGCAGTGTTGGACGGCAAGCAATGATTAATCAGATAAGATAACGTTTGTTTATAGCTGTAAATATTTAATTTAAAAAAGTATGTATTTTTCTTTGGATGAATGAGTAAAGTAAAATAAAAATCAGTCAATAATAATCAGCATACGAAAACATTACAATATTAAGACTGAAAAAAACAACATTCAATATTTAAAACTGATAAAAATTGTATTCCAGCTAAAATAGTTCTGCACCTTTTAAGGCGTTAACTGTCACTTCTTGATTGAAAGACATGTTATTTAAATAATAATAATAAGGTATTTTTAGTACTATTTCCACAATATGATTAATGATAAGTTCTGCACCTGTTTGTAATTTGCACTCAGTTTTAAATGCAAACTAATTTTGAAACTCAAAAAAATTTTAACTCGTTTCATTCGAAAAACAATTGAATGAAGAAAATTTACTATATGTTTTACTCTTTAGAATTATGAGATATGACCTAACCTGAGCTTATAGTTCCAATTATATAAAGGGTTCTAAATCTTATTGTGATTACAGACATATTCGAAATTCAAAAATATCCGTTTTCAAAAAAATAATTTAGAGCTTTTTTCTTGAGAAATCGAAATACATTTCGCTTTTATTTAGATGATAAACTTTTTACTTTAAATATAATATATTTATGTAGAAAGGTTTTTTAATAAATAAAAAATAATTTCTTAGCAATCCGGTAAACTTAATAGACACATTTAAATAAAAATTATATTCAATAATTAAAGATTGAAAAATTATTGACTAAAACTATGATCGAGGGTTGTATAGAGTATATTTGTTGGGCAAATCTTTCCGAATTTCAGGGGCATAAATATCTAAACGAGACAGAACGAGCGAGGATGAGGGAGATGGATGATCGCTGGAAAAGCTTTTTGAGCTCTCGTCCTTGACCTTGGAATTTAAGTTGGATGGTGTAAGGAGCGCTTTCAGGAAGCGAAAATCGCTACACGTGAACTTAATTTAATACGCGAGGCCGAATTTTATAATCAATTTTGGTTGATTATTTTGAAAATAATCCAATTTTTGAATATTTCTTTAAAAATTTCGTTGATTAATTTCTACTCCTAAAATGTAAAATAATATATCCACGTCAGTGAAAATTTTCATCATTTTTTAATCGTGTTTCTTTTTTAGTAGTATTAATATCCTCTCTGAAGCCTATTTACTAAATACTTTACAATACTACGTGAAGAATTTTTAATTTATATCCTGAATTTTTCAAATTTGATATTGAAGTTCCATCAAGCACCTTCAGTCGATATTATATCCTCAACATATAAAACAAAAATATTCTTCACTTTTTAAATTTTCCATATTAATTTACACATTTTAAATTTATCTTTTTCATAATAGTGACAAACTTTGGATACTCGAAATAAATGAAATTTGATTAAATATTAACGATTTATGATAGCTCGATGTTTTACTATATGCATACATATTCAATGAAAATAAATTTGCGATAATATTGTAAAATAATACAATTGAAATAATACATTTAATACATTTGGAATCGTAATGGGGAAATACATGAAATGAAAACCACATTTTTTAATTCTACATTCTTCCACGTCTCTCTTTTACAGCATTCGTTGTCCTAAAAATAGATCTGTTTCAGTTGTTACCAGTTACAAATGGACGTGAATAGCAATGGAAACTTTAATATTTTTTATTTTTCTGTTATATTTTATATGGTAACATTTCTGCATATTTCATTTGTATTGAAAAAATATTATAATTTCCAATTAATAAACGTTACTATACAATTATTGTTTTCAACCACCCTATTCTTATTGTAACATAATTACATTATTTTCGACAAAAAAATTAATACCTGAATAATTTTCTGTACTCGAAACTCGATTTAATTCATATGAAATTTTGGCAGTGAAAAATCGTCACAAAAATATTTTAAATTTATATATATACTAAAACTTTTAAATGAAAGTATAGAAAATAATTTGATACTTCTACAAATTTTTCATTAGATTATTAGATGCTTCATAGAAATATTCATGAAGCATGTATAATTTTTATTTTATTACCCTGAAAACACTTTACGTGATAAATAATTATTTTAAGTATCACAAAAAGTAAAATTGTGACACAATTAAATATTTTCGATCCCTCATTCGTAAGCCATAGCTCTTAATTAAAATTGGACTTCAATCATTAGTCTTTAGAAAACAATGAAATTTGAGCATTTATTATTAAAAATTTGTGAACTTGCACATTTTTTGTCACTCACAACCCGGGTTATATAATAATAAAAAACTACAATCAAAATAGTTTGAATCTTATAATGGCATTTATAGATAAACTAATTATGCTGAAACTTTCACAACTCCCATACATCGTATTATATAAAAATTATCGAGTGCTGGACTATTAAGCACCTTTTTAGCCTATCTAAGAATTTTATCTCATGGATGCAATATAACTAACGTCATTTTCAATGATTCAATTTTTGTACTCAAATTCCATTATGTTTCCTCAGCGAATTCGGCTTACGCGTTCATCAGAACTATCTATCAACGTATATTAGCTATGTAAGTTTCTATTTTTTACAGGTGTATTATAATGGAGTTATACAAAATAAATGACAATTAAATCAATATATACAAATTCGTATTTCAGAAAAATAATGCATTTGAATTTGAACAAATCTATGTATATGAAAATGAATGTCTGTCTGTCCTTTATAAACTCCTACACCATTAATCCAATTGCGATAAAACTTTGTCGAATTATTGCTTACACTACCGGGCAAAAGATAGAATATTCAGAATTTGCTTTGATTACAAAAATTAATTGAATATTTACGAAAAACATGTTTTCATACAAGACTATTGCAATACAGAATGGCCATTTATGACACATTGTATCCATAGCAACGCCGAAAACAAGAACGACGTAAATCTGTCACATTCACTCACCTGTAGGTACTTACGTAAGGTACTGAATATTTTGAAACAAAGTTCGATTTTCGAAAAAAGTATTTCAATGTTCTATTTTTTACTGACTTTTTTGTTTTGGTTTTATGTCACATGACAGAACGAATTGAAATAAATATTACGTATAAATCGTGTGTGACATAGAAAGAATTTATTCAAAATATCAATTTTTTTATTTTTATTTTTCAAAAGTGAATTTCAAAATGTAACATTCACTGTGAAATCATCCGTTTTATGGCGATACCTACATAGATTCACTTTGAAGACCAACATGCGTGTACAACTACAACATGATGCATCCATTGAACTTTTCGTAAAACAATTGTTGGATATAGGAAATGGGAAAATGGCAATAGAGGAATCCACACAATGTATCACATTGCCAGCGAATTTCTGTAAAATAACCGCAACCATAGACGAATTGATTCACAAAGTTTTTCCAAATATTGCACACAATCATAAAAGTCATCAATGGCTCAGTGCACATGCTATATTAGCAGCCAAAATCAAAGATATCAATGCAATCAATTTCAGCATACTAAATGAAATACCAGGAGAAGCGATAACGTAGAAGTCCATCGATACTATAACGGATCAAGACGAAGCCGTCAATTATCTAACAGAATTCTTGAATTCACTTCATTTGCCAGGCACGCCGCCGCATGTTTTAACATTGAAAATTGACGTGCCTATCATTATTCGAAACATAAATTCCTCACGACTTTGCAACGGTACCAGGCTTTCAGTAAGAAAAATTATTTATTGAAGCTACAATTTTAAATGGAAAATTCAAAGGAGAGATGTACTGTTGACACGCATCCCAATGATTCCGACAGATATGCCATTTGAATTTAAACGTCTGCAGTTTCCAGTGCGAGTTGTCTTTGCAATGACCATCAATAAGGCACAAGAACAGTCGTTACAAGTGTGTGGGCTAAATTTAGAAAATCCATGCTTCTCATATGAAAATCCATGCTTCTCACATGGACAACTGTATATGGCCTGCTCACGTGTTGGAAAACCTTCTGATTTATTTGTGTACGCACCAGATAGAAAAACAAAAAATATTGTGTATCCAAAAGCACTCCAATAAATAAAAACACATACGGCCGCCACTGTCAAATTTTGGTAAGAAAAACATAACCTAAGCTTATCGTTTCTAATTGGCTCCGGCCTCGCCTCAAGTCTGACTTATCCAATCGGAAGGCGAGAGGCTTCCGACGTGGCGATTCCATAAAGTCGCGGTTTCTTTTTTTTAGAGTGACATTGCAACGCATGCAGGGTACACGCTAGTATACAATAAAAATGAATAGTGGGAATCAATAAAAATCAATAAAAAAGGGTGTTGTAAAATAACAATTGTGATATGTTTGCATTAAAAACAGATTTAGGCACTTCTGGTTGTTTTTATTAGATTACAAACTATCATGGGACTAAGCCAAACACTAAAAGTTTCACGTATCATAAAAGTTGAAAAGTCGGGTGAGTACATATTAAAAAAAAACTTTTTATAGATCTAGCCTCTACAGCGTTATAAATTAACTGAAAATTTTTGAAATAAAAATGTCAATTACAATAACAACTTTTAACTTGAATGAAGCTCGAAAATTAGATAACACACCTTTTGAATTTCTTCGACAATTCAATATACACAAATCGCTTTTCTAAAAATTTTTTTTGTATTTCAACATATTTCTGTATTACTGTTTTTTTATGCATGATTTATTTTTACGAAATTTTATTTCGTAAATATTCCAAACATCGATGAAAACGATGATATTATGAAGAAAAATGTAATCCATTCGAGAAAAAAAAGCATTTTTACAAACTCAGCCGGGCATTCATAATATTCACATATATAACTTCCTAAGCCCCGGAAGGTAAATATAACATAAAAAATACCCGTACAGAAATATTTATCTTGGCTTTAGTGAACGGTTCGATAAGAACGAATGAATGTATGAAGCGAATTGTATATTGATAGAAAATGTATCCATCTAAATTCGAAATGGAAGATGTTCTTAAAGTTCTCGGGAAATGGAATTCAAACGATAAACTTGATAAGCTTACAGCTTTAATGAGACGCCAATTAACAATGAACACTCTTCGTTTACTTGTTGGCTTTGAATATTTAATTCGGATATAGTTACCTTTACTTTATAAATTCTCGATGAAGCAATTATTTGTTGCTAATATAGGGTACTAGCTTCAATATTTTTTTCATATTGTCATCACTTAAACATGATTTTTCACAGTCCATATATGACAGACTTCAAGTATACTTCATGTCACAGGGAAAGTATATTGATTGTTAAAGCATTTTATCAAAGACAATCATCAATAATTGTGGTGATAAGAATATAACGATATTTTTTGTACAAATAATTTGCAATCAAAACCTACCATTTATCGAGTAGCTGTTTCATGAATGGTTTTGAAGAAAAAGTCTATAGCAGATAAACAGAAGTTAAGGTTGCAAAAAACGATAAGATCAGTTGAAAAAAAAATCTGCGTTCAAAAAAGCAATCTATCGAAATCAAATTTAAGCCGTCCTCAAGAAATTAACTGCATAAAAAAATACACATAAAGGTTTACATTTGTTTCCATTTAGAAGTTAATTGACACAATCAGCAAAAAAATGACAACGACTTACATATGGCAATAATATATTACAAATTGTTCTTGACAACCGTAATTTTCATGGTAAAATCAAATGTTCGATGTGAGTAAGATATCCATTTTAATGAAGCCTATTTCATTGAACTGAATACCTTAACAAACAACATAGTGGTAGTAGGCCATTATTGAAAACCATTTTGTTAATAAAATATTAAATTTCAATAATAAACACAAATACATATTATGATCACGACCGGTTACGCCCAACGCGAGACGAGCAGTTGACAATATGCTCTTTATTGTAAAATGTATTATGGAAATAATACTAAAAAGTGTGTTTTTATTATTTATAATACCATCCCTTTTCATCAAGGAGTTTCAGTTAAAATATTAAAAATATTAAATTATTAACTCTGATTCTGATCGAGTTTTGAAATTTTCTTTCTAGGATATCGTGAATTCTTGTTATGCGAATTATACTCACCGTATTCGGCCGCTTCATTCTTATATTTTACTTACGTAAAATTCAATTAATTTTACAAAACCTGTTTAAAATAGGTTTAATTGAAGATGTTTTCAAAAAGAATGAATGGAATTCTCCATTGTTCGAACTGCTGGTCGATTAACCGCGCCTCCCGTTATTCTGAAATAATTATCTCGTTCAAGTATAATGAAAACAGAGCTTTTATTTTCGAGGCATTTATTAAAGAAGAGAAACAAATATATTTGAATATATGTATATATACAGTGTACGAGTATTTTTTGTTAGTGCAGTCATAAAACGCATACCTCTTCTAAAGCAAGTGAAAGTTGTTAAATGATTTGATGTATTTGAAATATTTAGATGTTCAAACATGGTAAACTTTTCTCAACTGTTTATATCTGAGTGTCCTTTATACAAAAAAGACTCATTAATCATCAATCATATTATGTTGTATTTACACTATTTGATCTTTTACAGATACTGTATATGAATTCAATTAAAAACCTTCACAATATCACGTCTAAAGCAATAGTTTTTCTTTTTTAATTTTGTAACAAGCAACATAAAAAAATTATCGGTGTCACGTATATCCTGTAAAGTTGACTGGATTAAACTAATTATTTTTTTTTATCATACTGCTCATTTTTATAAAATTTAAATTTTATTGGCATCATTGAACGAAATTGAAAAGTTGAATAGATCTGCCTCGAAGCGCCTATCTCCGCTAACACCGCAATCTGATAAGCAAGGTCGCTTCGCTGTAGAGGAGGCGGTCGAGGGTGGCGTAGGCTTCGGCGTAGGCGTGGGTAATATTCGGAATGGGGCGCATGGAGGCGCTCGTGAACCGGGGGCGGCGGTTAAGGTCGCACGCGCGCTCGCCCTCCATTCAACTTACCGCCTCTTCTCTCTCGCAAAATGTTGCTGTTATCTAGCCGAAGAAAATGTATCAATAAACAATGTTGCCAATAAATAAATTTGTTTATCACATGTCGTAAATGCGTTTTCTAATGATTGAATGCAAAAAAAATAATTCACGATGCAGTTTTCATACTAGACCCAATTCTGATCCTAGAACTATGGTGTTTCTGAAGTATTTTATACATCAAATTTGAACTGGTACAACTTTGTACGATTCCACATGTTTTGTCACTAACGGCCCGGGTTTCGCCCTTCGGCATCTTCAGACATTCCATCGCACGGATGCAACAGAACTGAAAAAACACATAGAATCATACAAAATTGTAACAATTCAAATTTCTTATTGAAATTCCATCAAGCATCTTGAGTCAATATCATAAATTAAAGAAACTAGAAAAAATAGAACTGACCTAATATTTCATTACAAATTTTAGGTCAGTTCTTGTTGCATCCGTGTGATGCATTGCCTGAAGATGCCGAAGGGCGAAACCCGGGTCGTTAGTGACAAAACATGTGTAAACGTACAAAGTTGTAACAGTTCAAATGTCATATTGAAATTCCATCAAGCACCTTCAGTCGATATCATAAATTATATAATATATATATATTTTTATATTGATTTTGGCTATACAAAGTTTTCTTTTCTGTCGCAAAATTGCATTACTTTATTCATAATTGACTAGTTTTATACAGTAAATTGTTCAATTATCTTCCAATTAAGACACAGTTTAATTAATTTATCGATTTCATTTTTTGTGTAGAAAACGTAATATTAACCTGACGCGTACGGAACAGGCTCTCACGGGACCTTGACCTTGGGAATAAAATGGTGGATTTGAGTTTCGAGGAGTAGGGAGGCATTGCTACACGCCGGTATATTGTGATGGGTGAATTTCCCTTAAGGGAGCATATCGCTACCTAACAAGTGAAGAAATGGTGTTCGGAAAATGATGAACTAACTAAAATATACGGAAGAAAAATCGGCATCAAAAGAGCGAGATCGCTTCGTCGTTTGAAGGCTGAAAACTGATATTATAAACGGTTTTACTCTGAATGTTGAATAATTCTTATGAAAATGAAGTGGTTTGTGGGAAAGTGTGATAATGTTTTCATGCTTTTTTGGGCTTCATTATAAAATTAAAGCCTGATTTGAGGTTTGTTGAGTTGTATAAGCTTTTAATTATTGTGGTTTCTACTAGAGAGCATTTTACATTCGCTTTAATTTTAATCTTCCGTGAAGTTACGTAATTAATTGAATTTACTTTGTGAAAGTACTGAGTGCGTAAAATACGTTTTAGAAATTTTAGATTGCTATAAATTATGTTTATTAAATGTAATACGTTTTTAAGTAAACAATTAAATTTAACAGGGCTTTAAAAGTGCTTGCATAGAATGACACTTAATATTCCTATAAAAAACGTATTATCATTTTAAGTAAAATATGTATCCTAGACAGCTTTTTTTCCTAAAATGTAATTTAATTTTCGTTAGTACTAGTTTTTGCTACAAAAATCCATTTCAAAATGACTATTCTATTGAGAATCTCTCTATTTACCAAAAACGTTATCATCTTTTTTCAATTTTTTAATGTTACATTAGTAAATTCTCACCGTTCTTGCAAAGTCAGTCAATTACCTTTTGTATCTTACGATAAGGTTTGTCATGTTATTTATGTTCTCACATCTGTTTTGAAATCAATATTCGAGTTTATTGATCTGTGATATAAATGCTAAGTACCTATGCCTTATGGACTCTCATATATACTAATAGTTTGAGGCAACTTGATAAATTGGAAGAAATGCAAATAAACCGATGTACAAAACAATGATTGTATTTCAATAACCATTCTTTTGATTATAATGAATAATATGCATATTTGACTATACTTATAAATTAAAAATCACTTGTTTTAAGTTTATCATCGAGAATTTTGTAGAACCCGACTTTTTTAGCTTTTTAATAATCTTATCATAAATACGGACAAACTCTCCTATAGTGCCAAGACAGAAACCGTGTTATAGAAAACCGTTATATATGTGAATTGGGACTTTACGACTGTTTTATTTTGAACGAAATCAATATATACGTAATCATTAAATTTCATTTGTAAGGAATGTTTTTTGTGATGAGAATCTAGTTACAGTAGAAAACGTCAAAAAAATGCGTACAAATATTCTTCAAATGCAGATGTTTACGCACGGTATTATATATTTACGAAAGATACTATCATATTAGCAATTTTTAATATAGTAAAAAACAGTGGTCTGTCACGGAAGGCTATAAGAGGGATGTATATATATATATAGACAATATGTTTTTATCTACATTTTAAAATTCAATAGATAGAAACGTTTATTTGTTTTAGTACTGTTTCATTAAAAAAGTATGTGATACGCAAAGCAATCGTTATGTAAATTTTTCTCACTTCATGAATTTCTCTTATATAGCAGTTCATTGAAATAATATTATTAATTAAACTTTATTTTAATAACGTAAAATAATTTACTCGTCATAGTATTATACGATGTTATGTCTTCCGTGAAAATTTGCGCCTACTCGCGAAATTTGCTACAAAATTTTACGTAAATATTTATTCAACCTTTGTATTAGGCAGTACGTAAAATTGTACGCATTTAGAAAAGGCGCGTAGGCGAAGATGTGATTTGTAGAAGCGTAGAGGTTACCGGGTCGTTACTACGCCGCGCGTAGCGAACAGCGTCTACGCTCTTTATTTCGAATACTTACGCACAACAACAGAAGTGAGATTTTTGACTAAGTGTTATTATTTTAGAGTGTTATCATTTACCTTAAAAGCGTATCTATTATCAAACCACTAATTTATTACCTGAAGTTAGAAACTATTGAAACTTTGATTATAAATTTTTGCTATCAAATTTAGATACCGAAAGAATTATTAACAACATAAACATGAGAATTAAGATGGAATAGGAGCTTAGTTTGAATACAAAACAATTATAATTTGATCAATTTTTAATAGTATTGTTTGATGAAAAAAAACTTGAAGTATGTTTAATGTAACATATAATACGTTTTCAGCTGCTATCAGCAATAAGTGCTTCATTGATTTATATTACGTAGAACAAGCATTAGAGTCTGTGTTAGTTTTTTGCAGTAAATTTAATTTCCATTTGAAAGATAGACTATAATATTTAGTTTGTTGATTAAATTGGCATTGACTTGGTAGAACTCCATTATAACGCGGTGAAAAAATAGCAATATATTTTAGTTCTACAATTTTTTTTGAAGATATACTTGATAGCTATTTCGGTTCACGCCATCGTCAGAACCATGTTTAAACGTACATTTGCTTATCTATATAAAGCTTCGTAGAAAAGGTACACAATACATCTTCTCTTCTGTTTTAAGAACTTAGCTTATTTCTTGTTAGTGATAAAACTAAAATATTTAAAATTTAATTGTAACTAAGCAGGCGGCAATTTCAATAAGCTTAAATATTGGACTGGGGTGATTTACTATTAAGGAAAAGCTTACTACTTTTACAACCTTGTGTTATATTTGATTTTTGTTTCCATTTGGGATAATATTAAGTATCATAATAAGCATATCTTAAAGTGTATTTATTTCACACGGTTGATTTTAGTAATACTCACGATGATCACGATATCAAAAAACAACCCAATCGAATTATTTTAAGCAAATATGTCACAGCTGTCTGCCATCCTTCATTGATGGACCATTGAAAGTAAAACACGTTGCATACCTATTTGAAACATAAATTTAGATTATTTCTTTAGAAATTTCTCATGTAACAACGGATACATAAGATCAAGAAAATTATTTACTTTATTTATGAAAGAAGTAGTCACGAAATGACAACTGAAAATCTTCGTTGGTAACTTTACTCTCTTTATTAACCAGTCTCAACTGTGAGTTCAAGTTCAATTTTCGTTCATTAGACAGTTTCATCCAATATTTTATAAAAAAAATATTTCTTGGTTACAGAAAAAAACAAGTGACTGGACATCATCTAGAATGTGTATATTTTTTTTTAAATGTCATAATTATGTCAAATATTATAGTATATCAACACAAAAAAAACATTTTAAAAACTTATTAACAACAGTCTATCGAACAATTAAAACTATGCATACCCTTAACTGCCCGATCGCTGAATCTGTTAACCTATTACCAAAAAAACACGTGAGAGAAATATTTATTCCTTTTTATATTAAATATTCCATTTATTATAATATAATAAATGGAATATTTTTGCTGTTTCGTAGTCTCATCCTACATTTTACTATTATAACATTATAATTGTTTATTATTACAAGTGTATTATGTTCCAATTAAATTTTATAATGAAGTACGGAAGGTCGATTTGATATACATATTCAATAATTCTAAATGTATCAATTAAAAACAAAATTGAGTTTGCTCTGATTCTACTGAGCGTCTCATATAATTGAATTGCCGGCCCGAAGCTCTCACTTCTTCACTGCCAAAAAGCGTTTATGTCACAATTTATCGTTTGTTCATATCTCATATAATTTTGATCTGTACAGAGTACCTACAGAAAAAGTCTTTTAATAACTTGAAGATAGGTATCATCTGTCCACCGTAAAAAGTTAAATCAAATTATTAAAACATCATGAAGACAAGTAGACACTTCCTTTATTTATATTATATACTGATGTATAGGTTTGTATACAAAGACATAAATGTATTTAACGTACATGTTTCGGAACTTACCTCCTTCTTCAATCCCGAAAAAAGAAATTAAAAATACATTTATCGTTATTCTCTTCCATACTTTAAGTCTTTCTCAAAAGAATAATTATGCTTGTAGTAAAATATAATATCTTTATAATTCATAAATGTGAGCTGCATTGAAAGTATACAGGATTGGAAAAAATACTTATTTTCAATTTGTGTGCAACAATATCCACTTTTTTTAAATATTGATAACCCTACTCTTATTGAGTCAAATAAGAAAATATTTCACGGCTGAATATTTTAAAAATAAATAATATTTATACAATCTCATCGAGTTTTAAGTAACGGAACACTAATATTTTTGTTTTTTATTAATTACATAGTGATATTTTTTAATCGTTATCAAACCGATGGAATGAGCACACGATTTATTCAAATTAATTCATAAAATAATTCCTAAGAGTTCACTAATCAGTGATGAATATATTTACTCGCAATGAGTTAAACTATTTTCTCTTAAAAGGCTTAGTTTAAGTATTGGTTAATTTCTTCTGACTACGTTTTTAATCGTAAGAAAAACGATTCGGCATCGTGAGATTAATGCTTTACATTTAAAGCCCTTTTGTTAAGTGAAGGTCGTTCGCCATTTTTGTCTACAAATTCGATTGTCGCTATAATTCTCAAACTAAGAAAAGTAAAATTAATATCACAACTTTACGTTACGTAAAATGACGTTATCAATTTGTAAAAGGATTTTTTTGTATTCTTATTTTTTTACGAGAAGGTATGAATAATATGTAGGCTAACACGATGTAAAAGTAGTAATGAATTTTAGTTCCACAAAATTTATAAGATATGTAGTTAGTTATTGATATATATCCCATTTACTTGGTAGAACTCTATTATAAAACGGTGAAAATTTTCAGCATTATAGTTCTGATGACGGTGTAAGATGAAATAGCCATCAACTATAGATATCTTTTTTTTTTTTTTGTAAAACTACAATAAATTGTAATTTTGTCACCGTAATATATATAGTTGATATTTATTTCAGCCTGCGCCCTCATCAGAACTATAGTTCCAATCCGTGTTATAATGGAGCTCTACGATGTAGATACCAATTCAATCAATATAATATGTAAAGTAGTTTCAGCTTGAAAAAAGTCGTCAACGGAAATTAAACACATCCTTATATAATGTAAAAAAGTTTGTTGTCTTAAAATCGGAATTTCAAATTATTACAGTGAAAACCCAAACAACCGTTCTCACATAATAAATACGTTTTCCCGGATAGATCGTTCATTTTTTATAGTTCCGTCAAATCCCAAAAGAACAATGTTAAATAATCCAGCATTAAGCGTTCCTCATTTTATCGATTTTCTCGGTCTATCGTCTAAACATTAAAGTTCTGTCTCAAAAATTATCCTGATCGACCAGTTTTGACAGATAAACCCTTCTATGTGATACGATTTGAGAGATTAAACACATTAAATCTAATTTATTAAACAAAGAAATTAATTGTGAAATATATAGTTCGCTCAAATGTCTTGAGATTTTATATAATAAAGAATTTCACAAGAAGAAGATTAAAATGCTGTTTATTTCAATAAATAAGATTTAATTAAAATAACTATTACAAAACCCTCTCATATTTACCAATTTTTGTAAAACTCCATTTTTTGGAAATCAAAGAAACTTTTTTAATAACTATTAAAAGCTTTCCCGCATACCTCGTTTCTTTTTTAGGGTCCTTTGAAAAACGTGGAATTAAGGTTTCACTGTACATTATAGTTAAGAAAGAAATCTTCTTTAATTTATTATGACTTCGTATCATCCATTTAGTGTAATAAATTAATTTGCTGTTTTTTTACGCGATGGCTTTGAACAAGAAATTATAAGTCGTGAATTTATTCTGCATTTCCAAATACGTACACTAACAGATTCAATGCCATGATAATTTTTCTTTTAGTTCAAATGAAATTAAAAACTTGTCTTCAAGTAAATTACGGAGAAAAGTTTTTTTTTAGATTATTTTCCTGCGCGTGTAAAAGGTGAGAAATCTTCTCAAGCCCGACACTTTGAGGAGTATAGCAATAAAGCCTACCGACTTACGTCAAAGCTTTATCTCTTTTTTATTACATTTTTGCTATCGCGAATTTAGTTATAAAACTTTAATAAAGCACTCACAGAGAAAATTTCTCGTCCCTTAAGGTATTGAAATATTTCTCAAGTGGCTGTCTCACCTTCTATTGAGACGAATTAGTAACAATATTTTCACCTTCAGAGAAAAATATTTAATCTTTCAATCTCAAAATGAAGTTTATTTTTTATTCGAAATTGCTCGTCAGTGTTACCAAACAAAACATAACGTAACGATTTTTTACCTAAAATATCTTATATTACATTTTAACAATGACAAATTAGTAACAGATAATATAGATGTAAAAATGTTATTTTTGAAGGAATAGCTTTTGAGTTGATACCACCGCAAATACCCAATATAATAGTTCTGAAATTGATATATAAATACTTTATTATTATTCTATTTCATATATACAGTAAGTGACCGGTTAACGAACATAATCTGTTCCAATATTATGTTCGCTATCCGAATTGTTCGTTAACCGATTACTATTATATTACGGATAGAATAAACAGATTGAAAATATCGTTTTAACTCGTTATCCGAATATGTGTACAAAAATCTGTCGTGATAGTGTTCGTTGTCCGATTTTTTTGCAGCCCAAAATATTCGTTAACCGATGACCCATTGTATAAGTTTCAAAATTTAAAAAAAAAACGTCGCACATAAAAGCTTATGCTATGTATACATCTGATTCTTTGAATTCGTGCAAAGTCTTTGATTTATTTATTTAACAAAAAAAATACTAAAATCGTTTTAGTTCGTTATCTGAATATGTGTACAAAAAGCTTAAGTGATAGTGTTCGTTGTCCGAACTGTTCATTAAACTGGTCACCCAGTGTAATAGTTTCAAAAATCTTTCAAAAGTCTTTAATTTATTTATTCTACAAAAGAAACACAAATATACTTTCAAAAAAACATTCGAATATGGCCGAATCGAAATAATTAAATAGTATGAAAAGACAATTCACAAAACCTTTTGTCTAGTGTCGGAAAAATATCATCTTATAATTATTATCATACAATATAAGTTAAATACACCGAATCAATGATGAGGTAAATGACATTTATAAAGCAAAAAAAAATCATTACAATTATCGTTAAGATATACAGATAAATTCTCACGTCACCTTTTAGTAAATCTAGAAATTTTTAAATGTTATATTTCGCAATTGACAAAAACATATATAACCGGTAATCTAAAATTTTATCTTTTGCCAAAGAGATAAGCCTAATTGAAAAAAAAACTGAAATGCGAATGGGGATAGAAAAAATAATATCACACGCCAAATACTCCGCAAGATAATTATGCAGGGTCGGGTAGAAATTTACATCACAGAGCTTTTTTTTAATAAAAATTGCGATTTTAGGCAGACACTTTTCCTGGATTATTCGGAGTGCTTAAATTTTATATTTTTTTTTATGTGACCACTTGTGTGTTCCACCAACAGAAACTTTTTTAAAAATAATTATTTCTCTATTATTCCCATAAAATGTTATATAAACCTGTTCAATATTTATCCTTCTTTATTATCTTTAGTGTTCCTGGTGACTCAAATACATTCAAAAGCACAACTCGGTTTATTCGTTTCACCCACAGGCATGTAAATCGTTTTTTTTTGTCTGAACCTAATGCTCGTCTTTTGTCAACATAATTATGTATAATATAACTGTCGAAAAGGGGGTCATTACTGACACATCCTTGCCCCTTCGCATCCTATATTTCTTTTAACAAAAAAATACTTCCAATAAGTTTGTTGGTTACAATTATTTTTAATATTCGTTCAGTTAACGAACGCAGACACAAAAGTTAAAGAAAAATGTATTTGTAGATTCTATAAATACGTACTGCACACTCAAATAATATAACTTAAAGGCATTTTGTAGACCAAAACTTCGACCAAACTCACTCAATGGTCAAATTCAAAATACTTTATGTGTTTAATTTTTTATATAAGTAAGATTAAAATTTCAATGTTTACGTCTATGAAAAAAATCCCATCATATCTTCATTTACGTGTATCATAGTGATCCAAGGAATATGATACTTGTTTTTGATGCTGTATCAAAATTCGAGCCTGAATCGCAAAAATGAAAACCATTGTATGGTTTGATGAAGTACCCACAACACCTATAGTGTGTTTTTATTAAGCGTGATATTATTCGCTTATATTGTAGAAAATTATTGTTTATATCCAACAATTTGATACCCACTAAAGAATCTCACATTATATTTTCGTATTTTTGTCTATGTCACCTTCTCAAATAACTAATAGAAAAAAATATCTTTAAATAAAAACTGCCGGACATTATTACTCAAGTAATTAGTAGGATTTGTGTCGTTATCATAAATTTTACAACCACCTTTCGTAGAGCGTCAATACACTTTAACAATCCCTGTACATAAAGTTAAATCAATGTATTATTTAATAAACCAACAAGGAAGTTGGCAGACAGAGAAATAAGCCAAATGTCGCTATCAAGGTTAAATTGTTAGCAATTTACAATATCTGATTGAATTTGTAAATTAATAAAACCCATAGTATGTCTAAGCAAACATACATTTCAAAATTTATAATGCTTCAGTGGATACGAAGACAAATTAATTTCGAAAACGACTATTTTAATCACTCAAAATTTGGGTAAACATTTCCATAAAATATCTAGAGCGCTAACGAATTCAATGACATTATATACTTCAAATTCGCAACGTTTGGCGATATTTTTTTTTACTACAAGACATTACTGTAAAGACGAAAACAGGTACATTCAATAAAACAATAGCTCATCTCAACTAAAAAGATTATACGACTACGTATTTAAATTTAAAATCAATTTTAAGCAGGAACGTTATTTGATACACTTTCATTTCCTTGTTAATTTATGATATAGGGTGAAAGTGCTTGGTGGAATTTCAATATTATATTTGAATCTGATGAAACTTTGATCGATTCTGCATGTTTTTTCAGCTATATTGCATTCGTGTGATAAGAATGCATGAAGATGCCGAAAGGCGAAACCTGTGTCGTTTGTAACAAAGCATGTGGAATCGTACAAAGTTTAAACACTCCAAAAATTCTAAAATATTTTTTTATAAAAAAACCGTTGAAACGAGATTTTTCCTTTCATTTTTTCATAATTATGTTTCAAAAATTCAATTCCGTAGTCGTTAATAACTGTCGACATGGAGGTGTTGCAATGAAAGCTTGCTGCTTGTTATTCGGTTGCTCTATATTAATTTTTATATGAAACTATGAATAGAAAAGTTAGTACTACGTCATGACAAGTAGTAAGATAATCCCTCTCGTTACGTTACGGTTAGATAAACGGGAGAGATTTTTCAATAATATCATATACCCATACCTTTAAAAAGAAATGCACAAATGGACTGAAAAACCATGAGTTCTGTAACGAAAGTCAACGACGTTGAACACTGCACCACTCACCCAGTATTATAAGGCATTTTATATTATTCGTTTCTGTGAAGAAACCTGAATCCGTTTTCGAATAGTAAAAATCTTTGATTTGATTCACAGTACAGTTAAGTACGTAGCGAAAATGATTAGTCAATCACTAAGCATGCCTTTACCTTATTGTTATATACATTTTTCTTAATAGAAATAATGAGATATTAATTAATCGCATGATAAATACCAACAAAATCTCTGTTGAGATATTCTAGATTAGGTTTCCACGTGCTGAACAGTAGTAGCAATTACAAAAAGAATGCTACTGTCACTGCATCAAGTGATATATATAAATTTGAAGCTAACAACAATGATATTATAAGGAATACCTTCATCAATTGACAGAAAAAGTCTCAGATAGAATTATTTCGTATAACATAAAGCACGGAACGATTTTAAAATTCAGTATATATATTATAAATATGAAATTGACTATCTAAAAAATTGCATAGCTTTCAATCTATTCACGATATTAATAAAGTGGAAAAAAAACCTTTTTTTTTTTTAAATTCGATTTCACGGTGTAATATAAAAAGTTTATTTTTTAAAAAAGCAACATATAGAACGATCATCTTCATCAAATCATTCAATAAATTAGCGCCCGCCACATGCTCTGAAATATTTCTCGGTTCAAGTACGGAGAATCAAAAATTAATTTGCCTAAACTTCCTCAATTCACCATTGTTCGTGAAACCTTGAATTAGTATACCGCCATAATGTGGACTATATTTCGACTATTAGCTTATGTTTACATATATCATGGCGTACATACTATTCAATTTAGTAACCAAATTCAGCAGAAGGTAATTTGTATACGGCACTCAGAGTATCCACTAATTATTCCGTTATATTTGATATACGTCTTAAAACCTTAAATATATTATACGGATTATTCAACACCAGGAATAATCAGAAATGCTCATTATGATCAAAATCATGTTTCACTAATCTAATCCCGTATTATGTTATCTACGATAATTTAGACAGCATTGCAGAAGAATAATACAAAAAAAATGCTTTACTCACGTCATCGTCAGAACTATTGTAATTTTAACCTATCCATCGATTTTGTTTTTTATTTTTAAGTTAGAAGAATCTTTAAATACATTTTATTAATATTATATATGAAAATTAACGGTTTATATTAATTAACATTTAAAAATATATATATACTCTAAACTGAAAAATATTTTTTTATAACATATGAATTTATCAATAGTAAATATGAATAAAAAAAAATTTTTTTTGTATTTATATCCAAAATATATTTTATGATCAGGATCGATTTCGGTCATCGCGAGCATTATCAACTGTTGACAATATTATACTATGCCTTTCCATCAAGAACTGACAGTTAGCATCTTAAAATGAATTAAATATTATTCAAATTATTCCTTAGAGACAACTTTAAGCACCAGAGTGTCCTAATGTGAATTGCTAATAATTATATTGTTCTTTTTTTATACATCGAACAGCTCACACAGCGTGTACTTAAAGACTATTTTTTACCCTAGGAATATTTCGATAAGAAAGCTGCTTATATTAAATGAAAAATAAAATAAAATATATAAACACAAACATATTAATTATTTCAAAATATTAGATTGACTTTTTGCAACGTTTTTCAATTTAAATTGATATTCTATGTATAATATATATAAAGCAATGTATGTATGTTTTTTTGTCCTATATGTATTACTACACCATTCGTCTGATGGATATGAGACTTTAAAAAAATATGGAGTCTACTCCCGCAAATGTTTCTAACATACCTTTATTCTTCCGTTTTAATAAATAAAAGGAAGTAAAACGGCACTATTAACAGTAAAATTGTTGGTTATCATAATAAGTTTCCTTGAATTTATTGACTACTAGCGTGTTCCCGGCACGCGTTGCAATGCCACTAAAAAAAAAGAAACCGCGACTTTATGGAAGCGCCACGTCGGGAGCCTCTCGCCTTCCGATTGTATAAGTCGGATAAGAAGCGATAAGCTTAGGTTATGTTTTTCTTACCTAAATTTGACAGTGGCGGCCGTATGTGTTTTTATTTATTGGAGTACTTTTGGGTACACAATGTTTTTTTGTTTTTCTATCTGTTGCGTACACAAATAAATCAGAAGGTTTTCCAACGCTTGAGCAGGCCATATACATTTGTCCATGTGAGAAGCATGGATTTTCTAAATTTAGTCCACACACTTGTAACGACTGTCCTTGTGCCTTATTGATGAGCATTGCAAAGGTGACTCGCACTGGAAACTGCAGACGTTTAAATTCAAATGGCATATCTGTCGGAATCATTGGGATGGGTGTCAACAGTACATCTTCTCCTTTGAATTTTCCATTTAAAATTGTAGCTTCAATAATATTTTTCATCATTTTTCTCACTGAAAGCCCGGTACCGTTACAAAATCGTGGTGGATTTATGTTTCGAAGAATGATAGCCACGTTAATTTTCAATTTTAAAACATGTGGCGGCATGCCTGGCAAATGAAGTGAATTCAAGAATTCTGTTGGATAATTGACGACTTCGTCTTGATTCGTTATAGTATCGATTGACTTATACGTTGTCGCTTCTCCAGGTATTTCATTTAGTATGCTGAAAATGATTGCATTGACAGCCTTGTTTTTAGCTGTTAATATAGCACGTGCACTGAGCCATTGATGAATTTTAGGATTGTGTGCAATATTTGGAAAAACGTGAATCAATTCGTCTATGATTGCGGCTATTTTACAGAAATTCACTGGAAATGTGATACATTGTGTGGATTCCTCTATTGCCATTTTTCCATTTCCTATATCCAACAATTGTTTTGCGAAACGTTCAGCGGATGCATCATGTTGTAGTTGTACACGCATATTGGTCTTCAAAGTGAATCCATGTACGTATCGCCATAAAACGGATGATTTGAGACATGCATTAAGTTCATCGGCCACTGTTGAATGTGATATAACAGGTAGAGGTTGTCAAAAATCACCAGACAATAAAATGAGTGCACCACCGAAAAGTTGTGAAGAAAAGAAGTGCTTCCAAGGATTTTTTGTATGCCATAGTACATTCGTCTCATACAATGATTTTACATGATGTGAGTTGTGTGCCCGTTTAAGAATTTTTGTTGATATTGCATGTTGGTGTCTCAATTATTTGCATATTCAATGGCAGTTTCAGTGCTGAATGCGCTGTTCGGCCACCATCTAAAAGAGTTGCTGCAATTCCAGATGATGCGATTGCTAGTGTATTGTTTTTTCGTGATCGTGTGGCTGCCAAAATGAGTGAAATGAGGACGGTTTTACCCGTGCCTCCGGATGCATCTACGAAATAAAATCTACCACTTTGACTTGTAATTGCATCCATAATTGTGTCATACACTATACGTTGATCTGGAACCAATTTCGGAAGATTCGTTTGAACAAATTTACCCAATTCATCCACATCAAAGCGTGTTTCTCGTTGGAAATCACGATCACGTCAGTCGTTTTCATATCGATTCATCGCAGCCATTCCCAATTGTACCAATGATTTGGTAGCGATTACTAAACATTTGTCCTCAATCAATAGCAATGCCTCATTATACACGTTTGGTGTGAATTGAACGTGTGGATTTTGAATTGTTTCACGCAAACTATGTAAAATATCTTCACTCACTTAGCCTTTGTATTTTTCCCAAAGATCTTTTGGATTGGATGGAAAGCAAATTGTTATCACATACATGCATTGAAAATCACTTAAAACAACTTGGCTATGTTCAAAAACTCGATACATGGGTTCCTCACGAACTGAAAGAAACGCATTTAACGCAACGCATTAAAAGCTGCAATTTGCTAAAGAAACGTAATGAAAATGATCCATTTTTAAAACGACTGATAACTGGCGATGAAAAATGGGTTGTTTACAACAATATCATGCGGAAAAATCGTAGAGCAGGCCAGGTGAACCAGCTCAAACAACATCAAAAGCTGATATTCACCAAAAGAAGGTTTGGTTATCAGTTTGGTGGGATCATAAAGGAATTGTCCACTTTGAACTCTTACCACCCAACCGAACAATCAATTCTGGTCTACATTGAACAACTAACGAAATTAAACAATGCATTTGAAGAAAAGCGGCCCGAATTGACAAATCGAAAAGATGTTGTATTCCATCATGACAATGGAAGGCCACACACATCTTTGGTCACTCGGCAAAAATTCTTGGAGCTTGGTTGAGATATTTTGCCACATCCACCATATAGTCCTGACCTTGCACCATCTGATTACTTTTTGTTTCGATCTTTACAAAACTCCTTGAATGGTAAAAAGTTCAATAATGATGATGATGTCAAATCGTACTTGATTCAGTTTTTTGCTAATAAAAACCAGAAGTTTTATGAACATTGGATTATGATGCTTTCTTAAAGATGGCAAAAGTTCATTTATCAAAATGGGTAATACATACAGTTATTTAGTTCCATGAAAAAATTGTCTTTGATTTTTTAAAAAAGAAATCCGCAATTACTTAGTTGCCAACCTGTTACTTTATTCAAAAATCGAATTTTGCTTTAAAATATTCAGTACCTCACGTAAGTAAGTTTTCGGCGTTGCTATGGATACAATGTGTCATAAATGGCCATTCTGTATTACAATAGTCTTATATGAAAACATGTTTTTCGTAAATATTCAATTATTTTTTGTAATCAAATCAAATTCTGAGTATCCTATCTTTGGCCCGGTAGTCTAAGCAATAATTCGACAAAGTTTTATCGCAATTGGATTCATGGTGTAGGAATGTATAAAGAACAGACAGACAGACAGACATTTATTTATATATATATATAGATTAGATCACAGCAACGCGCGACGAATCAGCTAGTGTTTTGTATGAAAAACTATTATGATATATAACGAATCGCTTATTCATAACAACATCGGCTATAAAAGATGTCAAAAAGCTCTTTAGAAAGAAAATATTTGAAAGAATTACTTCAGTGCTTTTATACACTTGTTGTATTGTATTTATATACGATCAGAAGGCTTTAGTTTCATATCGTACAATAAATAGCCGCCCGTGAACAACCCTTTCGCCCTTTACTTCTAATTTAACAAGAGAATTTTGGGAATCTATTTGGGTTCAAGGTGAAAACTCGATGCTCACTCTTGACGCTAAACGATGTGTTTGCCAGACTCTCTTGTTAGATGCCCTTAGATTACATTAATTTTGGTCACGTAACCATTATTTACTTGGTAATATATATTGTGAATGTAATAAAATTTGTATCGCACTTCGTATGAAATTTTATTCACTAATTCACTTATATTTATTACAAACTAGATGTCACTGCTACATTGTATGTGTATTATTATTCACCATTTATTAATTGCCTTTCGTGCATACTAGATGCCGCTATATACCATTTAAATGTATGCATGTATGATGCATTTGAAAAACTTTAACAACTACCCTATTGTTTCATTCTTTTGACACTAGATATCATACATCATTATGTCACATTTACAATATGTATAATGATATTTCTTAACCCGGCGGTGAAGCTGGATGTCAGATTGTTTCTCTCTAAATGAGCATTATCTCTTGGCTTGTCGGCTATCATACTCATCTAATCGATTGTTCATTCTCATGATTATTTTTTCAATTGTTAGTTTTTGTTTTCCATTTGATCAGGTTCTCTTCATCGATAATTCTATTATCAATTAATGATAATCCTCGTGATGTGCGAAATCGGTCGTAATCATATAACATATTGTGGAAATACCAATATATATATAAAATGTCATGTGTTTACATCAAAAAGTGACAATATGTATATATATATTGAAAAATGGTTTTTGAGATTACTAAACTAATATTTTAATGTGTGAAAAGATTTCATTTAAAAATTGAAACAATTTAAATCGTTTGATTTAGTTTTTAATTTGTTAAACAATATGTTATGGGCATAAAAAGTCATGAGACATTTAATGTTTTTTTTTTCATATACACAACATTTTAAATATAATTTTTTACTTAATTACATCGAAACTAATTTAAACAATTCTCCATTGATGTCTAAATAAATCAAAAGATATTAAAGAACAAAAATTATTTCTTCGAACAATCTAAAAATTTAGACAGAAGAAAAATTCATGATTTCATGTTATTATTTGCATTTAGAAAACATGTAATTAATTCTATCAGTGAAATCATGAACGTTGTGAAAGAAAAACTTCGCCTGAAGGTGACACTTCAATGACATTAATATTATTAAACAACGTCAAAACCGTTTTTTATAGCCCCAAATCGATATATCGGCCACCTTTATTACTGATTCAAACATGTTCTCTGTCTATGTGACGTCAGTACAGCTTTCAATCGGTATTTAATTTTAAATTTCTCTCAAACTGGGGGCGGCCGCTATGATTGGCAAAATTATGCTTTATCTATAAAACAAACTTAGGGTAATAGATACAGTGAGCAGCCACTTGCCACAGGGGTATGGGTCGCTTCGATAGGTTGGCTTAAGCTTTTACGCGTAGTTTTAATGAAATGCATTTTTTGTAAATAAAATGCATTCAAATAGTTGTTTTTGAATACTTATTTTATACATAATAATTTTAAAAATACTGCCAAAAAACTACGGTTACCGACCACTTTTAAAACAGTCATCTTTTTGGTATGGTGGACTCGTCTTTTTCTGAATAAATTAAATTACTAGAGTATATTTTTTTTAAATTTTATCACAATTTATACTGCTTGATCTCACCGTCAAAATAAATAAACTAAAGAAAATAGTTTTATGAATTTATTTCCATTCCTCATGTTTTGTCACTAACGACTCGGGTTTCGCCTTTCAGCATCTTCAAAAAATTTCCCATTGGGGTGCTTTTAAAACGTCGTTTTTATCATTAATATTTCTAAAATCAACCCTTCAATATAAATTTTTCAACATTTACATTTATGTGTTTAAGATACCTGCCTGTCATCCATTTCAAACATATACAAAGTAACAACAAGAGTTAAATTTTAGAAGAGTGGCCGATAATTGTTTAGGTTATTCTAAATCGATATTTCGTGCTACATACATAATGATTATATATTAATATAATATACACTTACTTTTGTATGTATATTACTTTAATATAACTAAAAGAGATTTGTATGTCACCTCGACTTTTCAACCTTTTTATCATTGTCTATTCTCTATTCAAATATTTAAAATTTGAAGAAGGTCTAAGCTCAGTTTTAAATTTAGAATAATTTGTCTCTCACGACATCTAGACAAAAATTTACATACACCATGTTTGTTTCAAATAGGGTGACCAGTCTTGAAAAATACCTTCTTTTGGCCGAATATTTTATATCTATACCCGTCTAATAACGCTTAAAATTTGATGATTACGTCTGGTCACAAAAATCTTGAATACATCCTCTTGGAATAACATGATGAAATATTTGTTAAATTGATGTAACCAACCAAATTTTATTGATTAATTATTGAAAAAATAAATAGTGTTGCAATTATTAAATCCGTTTAATCTATGTAGGAATTTCACGATTCGATTTTCAAAATTGTAGCGAAAAAGCATTGACGACAAAAAAAACTCTTTTTGGTAAATATAATGTATTTTAAATTCATATTGTATCGAATCGCCATTTTTTACAGCACTAAGATTTAAAAAAACGTAATATTAAATGTTGTTTGTTTCAAAGATCCCATCACAATATAATATATATATATATGTAATTATATCTTGACAATTCCGGAGAGCCCATTTTATTGCAGTGAGTAATCAATAAATCTTCATAATTTTTAATGAAATAAAATATTAAATTGTGTAAAATTTTCTTTACGGTACGTTGAATTAATTCTACACAAGTGACCCAAGAATGAATTTTTATTTTTAAAAAGTTACATAAATAGCAATAAAATATTATTGTCAATATAATTCCTTAACTACACCTCAGATCATTGTATTAAAAGACGTTCTATCATTTTTATAATTTTCTCAGGTGTGTCTCTATAAATAATAGTCACCTTACAAATATTAAGATTCTACTTTGAAATATATATTATTATTTCGTAGGAGACGTATAAAGAAAATTATTTTCCGAGAATTTATATGTCTAATGACTTGTAAAACTTAATTCCTAACATTGTCAATTTATTATATTGCTTTCGAGAAAACTTAATTTCAAGCAAAGTTTCTCGAGAAATTATTCAGTAGAATATCTTTTGATTTCTTCTCATAAAAATGATAAAGTTCCGACTACATATGTAAAGCTAGAGTTATTGCATTCCAACTAAAAAGAAGCTTGTTGATTTCTTCGTCCATTTGATAAGATCCAAGAGAGTCTGTAAAACCATTCGCGTATTATCATGTCACTTATTATTCAACCGCAGTAACAATGTCAGTAATTACTGTTATTTAATTTGAGACAACACAATTGATCTTACGTTTATGTCTATAATTCTGTCCACTCAGAAGACGTATAAAAGTGTGCATATTTTTCTTTTTTGTATTGCAATTGTAGTAATGTTATATGCCAACATTATAAAGATGTTTAGAAAAAAACAAAAATCACAACACTCGATATAACGGTGTTACGGATTAGTACACATAGTTGTCATTGACTCTGTCAGAGTCAATCAACAAAAGACATACGAATTGAGCCACAGAATATATTGATACTATCGATTAAGCCAGGTATCGCTGGATGTTATCAAATTTAAACGCTTCCGGCGCATAGATATCGCATTTTTTTTAATAAATCTATGTTAGTTAGGAGATATCAGTGTAAAATTAAATTGTAGAATGACAACACATAGTATGATCTTGTATGCAAATATACCAGTTAATTTTTCAAAACTTGTCCAAATATAAAAATGTATATTCATTCTATACAATTTTTCAATTGAAAAACGACTTGATTATTGTGCAAATCTTTGTTCTATTTATACAATAGTTTAAAATACTGAAAAAACGTTTTAATAATATATATATATGAACTGATAAAACTACGTATTTTGAATGAGTTTTTGCTTTGAATTAGTATAATTAAGAAGATTTTAGTATTAAAAATAGTTTTAAAATATTAAAAATATATGAATAAGACATTTAAAAAACAGATTATAAATTTAAGATATTTTCACTAATCATTTAGGTCTAACTACTAAGATATAGCCTAAAACAATTGAATATGCGTATATGGAAAAAACATCTCAATAATTAAAACAAAAATCGATCGAACTGCTTAGCAACAATTTGAAAACTTTCATCAAAGTCTATTTGTGTAATTCTTAGAGGAACAAAAAACAAAAGCACACAAAAAACGTTAACAATGTTTATGTAGCGTAAGTTATCCTTTATATATAGAATGTTAAACTTTCATGCCCTTCAAAAGTAATAGACAAACAGTTTTAGGCTCGGTGATAAATATATAAGGGGTCACCTCTATCAAAGAGTGACAAGGTTTGTTAAGCAAAACTCTATGTTGTTGACGAAACTTATTAATCTATTTAATTACTTATGAAATCACGTCATAAAACGTGATCGTAAGATTTTTTATCACTTTTAAAGTATGGGGTGGAATCGTAGAAGGCTTGAGTGTTTTGACAACATGAAAATTTATCCTGTTAAGTGAATTTGCTAAAAAAGCTCCAATCTTACTTTGATCTATAATGTATTGTATATATAACAAACGTTCTTCAATCACTATGTTTTCACTAGCTCTACAGTCGGTATTTATAACCGTTAATGAAATACCTTTTAAAAATTATGAGTTTTTTTAATAATTGCGTAATTGTCACTCACAGTGGTTTCGTAGAATTATTTTTAATGGAAGACTGTTGAAAAAACAAGCTTTGCACCGTAGGCCAGCTTTTTGAGAAACATTTCTTAGCTACATTTTAACTTTGCACTGCTTATTGACAATACAATGGGAGGTCGGTTAACGAATAATTCGGACTGCGAACAAATCGGACAACAAGCACATATTCGCATAACGAACTAAAACGATATTTCTAATCCACTTATTCTATATGAAAAACAAGTCGACGTTTTATATTCAGATATATAACAGACTTTTGAAAAAAGTGCGCTTTTGACTTTGTCCGTGATGTCATTTTTAGGATGAAATGAAGCGTATCCGGCAACACTGCACGACGATCTGTTAACGAACAGTTCGGATAGCGAATATAATTATGAAATAGGTTATGTACGTTAACTGTATTTAATGTAATGTAACCCTTATTTTTAATTCATTTCCACTAAGAAGTCACATCTAAAGTAATTTTTGAAAATCAAAATATTATAAATCTGGAATATTTAAAAATATATTTGAAAAAGCCGTTCAATTGTGATGTTGCTAGAATTTCGTTGATCATTATAAAAAATATTCCTTGAACACCGAAAGCCCATTATAAACGCTCAAAAAGTAAATCGCGAAAATTCACCTTTTTTATGCGCTAGTCTAGTCGTATATTTTTTTGTTGTTTTACGATCGACTGAGTGACTTTGAAAAAAAAACATTTTGTTAGGAGATTAATAAAAGGCTTTTTTAGTATCTACACTGAATAAACCATCCCATAGTTTCGTTGCTTTAGATGGAAAATCAACCCCTTGAATTAGGGTCACCATATCTTATGAAATATTCACTTCCCGAAAATGTAGTAGTGTAGACATTTTTATAAATTTTTAACGACGTTTAAGTTATCAAATATTGAGTGGTAACTGGTCTTATTTTAAATAATAGAAATACATTTTTAGTGATTATTTTCACAATATATTTTATGATCAGGAGCAGTTGAAAATGCTCACGATGAACAAAATCGGTCGTGGCCAGAAAATATTTAGTACTTATTAGTACTAAAAATACATATTTATTATTTAAAATATCATACCTTTGTATCATGAACTGACAGTTAACGCTTTAAAAATAGTGTCTTAAAACGGTTTTTAATAACTCTTCTCTTTGTTTACATCGATATTTTGATCTATGAACCGAACGGTGAACTAAAAACAATACAACGATTGGATATATCAGAAGGCATGTGACAAACGAGAACAACTAAAACACTGGTCATTTCTAATTAAAAAACCAGTGAAATAACAATATAAACCATTCGCACTCAAATAAGACCATCTAAGCGACATTAACTAAAAGAACAATTATAAAATTTTGTTTTTTATGCAGTATTGTAGTGCCAAATTTAATTGAATGTCGTAATTTTCGAGTTCAAATGTTTAACTTACGATATCAACTAAGAGTGCTTGATGGAACTTCACTTGCTATATATGAATGAATTTTCTTGTTTCTGCACCACTCTGGAGAGCATAAATTTCTTATCGAACATTTCTGGAAAAAAAATTAAATGCTGAGACGTTGTTGGATATGATGTTGAGTACCAATTTGATTTTAGTAATTAACAAAAATAAGTTAAGTCGTATACACTGAAAATATTATAATATAGTTTTATAAATATCAAGAGTAATGTCAGATCAATTTAATGAACACTAAATTTGTACGCTTTGGCGAAGAAATGGATACCCTGATTCCCATCACCCCAGTATTCCGCTCCTCGATCCAGACGTATCCTTCACATGATCTCTATTCGTCCTATCCTCTCCTCCTTCTTCTTCCTACCGCCTTCCCCTAAATAACACATTTAAATGGAATGGATGCCGTGTTACTACAGCTTTGCAGAGATTCAAAACTTTTTACATCAAATTTATTTATGACTGATTTTTAGCTTTACGCTATCCAAAATCCAGCGATCTATCTCTACAAAAAAGCTGTTTATTATTATAACATATTCGATGCTTTTTTGCAATTTACAACTTAAAAATTTACAATTGTTTACGGTTGAATATTTTAGTTTATAAATGTTTTATTATTAAAAACAAAAAGCGGCTTAATTAAAACTTATTGTAATAAAGTAAAGTTGTTAATATTTTCAATGGATTCGACTATAAAACTGTGGAAGATAATTTATAATATGGGACATAGAATCTTATTTATTAAGGCAACTTGTTTATATTTAAATTCATTTTTCTGTTTTATCATCGAAATACATATCGTATATAGATTAATAAAGTTAGAGCTACAATCGACGATTCCAGCCACTTAATATGACGATCTCCATATACTTTTTTCAATTGTGAAATTAATTCAACTCCATAAAAAAATTAAATATTTTAAATGAACTGATTTTTTCTTTTTCTTTCTTTTTTTTCTCTTCTTTTCGGTCGGTCCGTGCAGCTCTGTATCAGGCCAAGAATATGAGGAGTAAAATCGATTCTTTTTATTAGTATTGCGTTATGGAAGGCGGCCGTGTAACAACAGCTGCATACACATAACGGGTGGAGGTGGGACAAACAACTTGTGATTTTTCTCAGCGATAAAAAATCATTTGAAAATTCTGTTTGTTAACGACACCTTCATTTCCACCTGAAAATTTAGTACAGTACCTCAAGAATGTACGGTTGCACAATTTGTTTTTTATATTCCTGTAAAAGCTGAAAATAATTACTTCAAATCAACAAGCGTTGTAGGGACGTTAGTATAATTTCATGAATTGGTGAACTTTCTTACGTAAAAAAATCCAACTTTATTTGGTTTGTAACCACTTTGATTCGAAACTGGTGAGATATAATAATAAAATAGAGTATTATCGTGTGGTACACGAAGTTTATTATTATTTGTTGGTGACAAGGCTCACGTAGTCGAGCGCGTGTCACCACCACGACCACCAAATCCACCACCGACCCCACGTGACCAGCCCGGCAACACACCCGACTCATATTCGCTGTCACTGTTATCAGGTACAGGTGTGCGAAATATATTTTTATTCCAATTTAAAAAGACAGTTTTTAACAAGATGGCGTATGACAACTTCTTTACAGAGGAAATAATATGGTCACTTATCACATGTTCTGCGTGAAAAGGTTATATCAAAGTTGGAATGACAAAAGTATGTACGAATAGTGCAATTGTCAGCGGTTCATTCAACAAAACATATTGGAAAGATATTATATTTTTGTTGCTACATTTTTATAAGAAAACTAACGATTTTTACATATTCAAATAACAATACCTCTACAGTATTAAATACTATTTTTTTAATTTCCATTTATACAAATAATTGATGTCTACATTTAAAATCACTGACGCTCTTATGGCAGATGAATTAATGAAAAATATGTAGTCTTTTGTAGAGTTCTAACAAGTAAATGGAAATTATAATCAAATCAATTTTTAAAAATGACATACATTGTGTTGAAAGTATTTTTGATTTTTTTTTTGATGTTATTACATGAATTATAAAACAATCGGCTTGAAATTGTAGGCATATTATATTAACTCGTCTCCCCTCCCATTGTGAAGCATATGTATTCAATATAGAGGTATCGTCACTGTTTTTTTTTCTAATAAAATAAGCTTTTTACTCAGTTTTCCAACCATTCTTTTTCAGTGAAATAAGTAATAAGAAAAAAAGAGTAAAGGAGATAGGACTTCTGGTTAGTAAAACGCTTTTTCTAACACTCGCTTTAAGATCGGGTTTATGGGAAATAATATAAAAAAATCATATAATATTTTATTCTCACGAATATTTATCAACAGTATTTTTAGTAAATACATATTTCTTGTTTTTTAGTGAAATCATATCCCAACACATTATAGCCATATTTAAACACTTTATCAAAATATATTTTAATAGTAATAAAATAATTTTCCAGTTATATTACATTCATTCCATAGCTACTTACAAGATATTAATTGTCAATTCTTATTTGAAAGACATTATATTTTAATGATAAAATACTATTTCCATAATTCAATATTTTTTACATCATAACTGGTTTGTTGATTGAATTGGCATTCACTTGGTAGAACTCCATTGTAACACGGTGAAAAAATAGCAATTTATTTTAGTTCTACAAAATTATTTTTAACAAATATAGTTGATAGCTATTTCGGCTCACGCCATCGTCAGAACTATGCTTAAACTAACATTTGCTTATCTATATATAGCTGTGCAGAAAAGGCACACAACACATCCTCTCTCCTTTTCCAACGGCCTAGCTTGTTACTTTAACACAATGACACTAAATTTTCAAAATTCTAATCGAAACAATAGGTGTCTATGACAATAAGATTATATGTGGGACGGAAGTGATCCTTCTGGAAGTAAATCAGACCACCCCTTTGTGCAACGGCTGGACAAGTGGCGATACTATTATGTTAGTTTGGTCGTTAAGAATCCTTTGTGATAATTGGTGTCTATTGATTTCTAGCTTTTCTAAAGCCGTCATTCTCCGACCCTTACTACAAAGATGCAAACATTTAGGGGCTGAGTTTGAATTTATATTATGTGATTCATTAATAACGTGATTAGCGAATTGTGAATCTGTTTTTTTATTGTTGAATGTTCTTACATGTTCCTTAGCTCGAGTAGATATACTTCTACCTGTCTGTCCGATATAAACGGATAAACATGAGCCACAGGACATTTTATAAATACCGCTTCTGTCCAGTTTATTGATTTTATCTTTATTATTTTTAAGATGTCTGCCTAAGTTATTGTTGACCTTGAAAGCTACGTTTATTGAGTTTTTAATCTCCCGATGAATTTTTTCGCTAATGCTACCTAGGTAGTTAATAAATTTATAGAAGCGGTAATCTTGTATTGGGTTCGAGTAAATGAGTTTTCTAGCTAGATTTAATTGTTTGTTATATAATAAATTATTTATCGTCGTTATCTCATAACCATTATTATGGGCTATGGATTTAATAGTATTCAGTTCTTTGTCGTAATCTGCCTGACTCATAGGTACAGTTACTAGCCTATGGACCATGGAGTTATAAGCCGCAAGCTTATGATTCCATGAGTGGAGGGACTTTGCGTGAATTGTGGTATCACAAAAGGTAGGTTTTCTAAAAATTTTAAAAGTGTGTCTGTTTTTAACTCTGCTAATGGTTAAGTCCAGGAAATTGATGGAGTTGTCTACCTCTATCTCTAGTGTGAATTTAATATTACTATGTAATGTTCTTAACGACCAAACTAACATAATAGTATCGCCAATTGTCCAGCCGTTGCCCAAAGGGGTGGTCTGATTTACTTCCAGAAGCATCACTTCCGTCCCACATATAATCTTATTGTCATAGACACCTATTGTTTCATTAAGAATTTTGAAAATTTAGTGTTATTGTATTAAAGTAACAAGCTAGGCCGTTGGAAAAGCAGAGAGGATTTGTTGTGTGCCTTTTCTGCACAGCTATATATAGATAAGCAAATGTTAATTTAAGCATAGTTCTGACGATGGCGTGAGCCGAAATAGCTATCAACTATATTTGTTAAAAATAATTTTGTAGAACTAAAATACATTGCTATTTTTTCACCGTGTTATAACTGGTTTGGTTTACCGCGAGCATAATCAACTTATCTTAAAATATAAAATTTGGAAATAGTACTAAACATTGAGCTTCAATATTAAAAAAAATCATTTCATAATTTTCATCGAAACTAAAGACGACTGAGGTTTGTTATATTTTCGCTTGAAAGTGAAAATACATTCTCACTAGAAATATACCTTCACTTTAACGCATATTATAAACAACTGGTGTATGAGACTCTTTTATGACTATTAGTTCTAATTCATCATAAATTAATGATAAACTTTTTAATATGAATTTGCCTTCATTTCAGTACCATTGTTGTACAGTTTAGTCAGTTGAAATAATGAAAAATTGTATGGTAGCCAATTATATATTTCCTTTCAATTACGAATTGCACCAGACACTATCACAGTATTAATAAATATTTTAAAAAAACTTCGTCTCAATCGACACATAAATATGTTGCATTTTTATTAATTTGCTGTCCAATGAACCTTGACGAAAATAGTTTGTTTGTTTCGTACAAAAATACCGACACAATAATATCACTCAATTTGACAGATTGCCGTCTTCGGCGAATATTAAAATTATTTTTTTACCTAAAAACAGATGAACTTGAAGTAACATTTTTTCTGAGTCACGCCCTTCATAAATAAAACCCAACAACCTTTCGACCTTTGAATTATTTTCGGTACATAGTTAGCTTATATTAGTGTACAGACGATAATAAATAAAGTTGAAATTTTGCGGCTGTGAAAAACGGCTTTCCAAACCAAAAAGTTTTTCCTACCATTATAGTGTATTTTATATTATACAACGATCGGAGTGGTTTAGAGGTAAAGTGCTTTAGTGCTTCCTTTGATATTCTCATGTCATTTGATTGGCCACACATATATTCTATATAATATGTTCAGACCTTTATTAATTAAATTAATTTTATATTAATAATGTATTGATATTTCTAATTGTCTTCGGGTTTAAGTGTCGTATTCTATTTTCAAATATTTTATTTTGATTCATTTTAATTTACTCTTTTTCTCTATACCTGCGAATAGTGTTTTGTTTATTCCATGCATGTTCCAATTTCAAATTTGTCGGGAATGACATTTATTTTCGTATTGCGATAGAATAAAAAACAATATATATCAAATAAAAACGATAATTCAACATTAAAGTGTATCATTTCGTAGTGTCATGGGTTTTTTAGCTTTCAGTATAAGATATATAGGTATATTAAAATTATTTTTTACCCGTTTTTTATAATATTTTTATTTTTATATAATATTTCAATAACGTTAGATAATTTAAAACAATAAATTAGTAGTATTTTAAACACTTACCACTCTCATTTTGTAACGCTCCTCTAGCTTAAAAAATGAGTCCCGGACACTATATCTGCTTAAAAACGTTAATTATTATTAGTTTATGAAAACTGCGTATTTATTAGCATGTCTTGTCATTTTGAAGCGCCTCGAATCATTTTTTCAAATTAGTGAATTTAACATGAAGATTTTAGAAAATAATATTAATTTTAATAAATTTATGGGCTCTTCTGCGCACTTGCCCTTAACGCTTTGGCATCATCATCATCATCATCATCAGCCGGGGTCGATCCACTGCTGGATGAAGGCCTCCCCCTGCTTTTTTTTTTTTTTTTCAGGGGGGGTTTGGACATAGCAACACCACGCTGCCCAGGCGGGTTGGTGTTCGGTTTTCTGTCTGGGTTTTCCTTCCCATGCTTCCCATGCATGTTGCTTTGGCATAAATTACTTAAAACAATTGTCGACTTTTTCCAAAACATAACAGTCAAATAATGTATTTTCGTTGTATTTTGTTGAACGGTACCACAAAAAATGTATATGTAGGAAAATAATGGGAAAATTAAGCATCGCAAATTCGTAAGATAAAAGAATTTATTGAAAACGTTTTCTTTATTCTTTACATAATATTTTATTAAAAGTTTGCCTGATTATTCATTCTGTTCCATTATTACTAATACTTTTCCAGTGAAAATTTCTTACAAGCTTATAAATAGGTATCAATGATTAATAAATTACAGATATTCACTGAATCCTGACCCTTTAAGGACGAGGTAAAATTTATGGTCCATAAATAAATTATCGCTATCGGCTGAGTTCACCGAGGATTTATTTTCCATTTGTTTTCTATTCCAAAGCAGTTTATTTTATTTATTTCCAGATGAGAATATTTACGACTGTCATGTTACACCATTCGCCGTTATAAAACACGATAAATATGCGCAGCGAACTAAATCTTCAATAAACAACTGGAAAGGAATTTTCTGCATAACAGACAAAACGTTTTTTGTGAATACATGTAGCGAATGACTTTATTACTTTGTTTTATATTCCAGCGTATATTATATATGAAGTTTGTTAGCATTTTTCGATTGCCGTTAGCATCAAACACTTAGTTGTGCAATTATAGAAAACAAAAATTCTTCGTACACAATCCCTCGTTGTCGTCGAAAAATGTATGTCCATTCGATTACGGTTATATTGGATAAATTATTTGGTAAAATAAAATAATTTAATTATTCATATGATAATGTCAAATGTTTTTTTTTTGGAACTGATCTTGAAGATTACTGTCAGGTGACTGGAAGATGAAACCGCCTGAAGCAATATTTTTACTAGCTTAGTACAAAACCACCAGTAGTACAAAATTCGTTTTTCCCTTTTCGGCATCTTCGGACACATATCACATGGGTGTAATAAAACTGACATTATTCATTATCAATTCACAAGCTGTAAAGTGATAGTATATAAACTATATATAAACCATCACACAAAGGAACAATTAAGGTCATTAAAAGGCAAGATTGTAAACAGATTTTCATGGCTACACAACCTTTGTTAGTAATAATCTCCGAGGCCTGGCTATTTCTAGGATGTAAATAATTACAACAAGTTTGTAGAGAGTCCACGATAAGAAAGTAAGTCAGATAAATTAAAGCCATTAATAGTTATTTTTTATCTCACATAAAAACAAAGCAGAAATGTCCACATTGCTTTCCGATCAGTTCGAGTGCGCCCGTGGGCTATAAACTACAAAATGTCTAAACGTGAAACCAGGGTCGTGAGTGTCAAATCACGTGGAAATATACAGAGTTTGAACGATTTATATGTAATCTTTTATATTCTTTATTAAAAAAATATTCATTATAATATAATAAAAATATCACAAATAATGTATCAAGTTTATTCGTTCCTCGGTTCAAAACATAAAAAAATATTACAAATGGTCTAAGCATTACATAAATACCACAAAAAAAATAGTGCGACGTAACATAATTATACTACAAAATGCCACTTAATCTTGTATATTATTAATATATTTTTTAAAAAGATATATTTTTTTCGCCATGCTTTATTTTCTCACTGCATTTTAACAGTGCTTATAAGTTAATTCATTTTATTCCCTAAAATTATTTTAGTGTTCGTATTTTATTTGCGAATTTTTTCCATTCCTTCTTCTAACGTATACATACTTTTTTTTAATCTTAAAAGATTTTTTAAATTTTAATAATATTAATATTTTAATTCAATAAATTTGGAAATTAGTTTGATACCAAATTAACACTATTTAATTTTAAGAGGAATTTAAAAAAATTTTTGAAAATTATTTTATATCTTTTTATTTATTTATCGGTATTTAAACCATTGATATTGTAATTATTTACTTTTTTTTTTAAACAGTCTTATTTTATTTCGTCATTTTGTTTGTATCCTGTTCTGATCCTTATAACATAAAACTATGGAAATATTACTATATATTGGTATGTTTATTTATAATTTAAATATAATTATTTTCACGAAGAAGTGACAGTGAACACTTAAAAGGTGTTTAAAATTTTAGTCGCATTTCCGATAAATGTAAATATTCTTCGTTAAAACATATTTCACACACCCTATGCAAGTATCAAAAATTCAAAAACGGAACGAAGGTTAATGTATATGTGTTCTGAAGTCGGATATCATATATGTATATATGTATAAAGGCATTTTAAGTTCGTTAGCTTGTTGCTATGAGCAGTGCACCACGAGCGTGTTCGACATTAGTGCGTTGAGCAGGTCATGGTCTCGACGAAGCGGTGAATAAACTTCGAAACGCCGTGACGTCACACAGACTTGTCTGGCGTGCAGACTTAGCGACGCGACATGGTGCACTCGGAGATAATATAATACACATACGATATCACAATGCCAGCGCATCTAACCATACACTAAACACACACAAAAAACATCATTAATAGTGCCTTACCAAAAATACGTTTTTGATAGATAATCTATATATAATAGATAATTAATAACGAAAAACGTTATTCTTAATAAAAATCAATTAACACGGTGAAAAAAATAGCAGTGTATTTTAGTTCTACAAAATATTTTTTTAAGATATAGTTGATAGTTATTGCGGCTCATGCCATCGTCAGAACTATCAAAAAATCAAATAAACTTTTTTTCAGATTAATTTCTCAAAACAAAAAACAAAAAAAAGTGCAGTGCAACTAATTCGTAGCCTGTCATTCATTTACTTGTAAATAATGCACCATTGTTGTTAACGCTTTCACTGCTAATGTAAAGTCCAAAGTGTCGTGCTGAATATATTTGAATTATAAAAATGTATTGCAAATTATGTGGATTATGTGGTTACGAGAGGGTGCGAGGAATATAAAAATTTCCTTATTTGTGTTGTAGGGATTAGTTCCGTAAAGTAAATCCGTTTCGTATGGAACGTTGCTAAATACCCTGTCTAAATTTGACAAATCTCCAATTTAAATTGGTTTCAAAGTAATAAAGTGTTTTTTTTTTATCGCGGATAATTGATTAAAGTGTATATTTTTTTATTTAGTATTAACGGAACAACAAGGCATTTTTAAATAATTTTTAGAGTACTGTTGCAGTATCGGTCAGTAAAGGTTAAAAAGAATGAATTAAGTAGCGATACGGCACTGGGTCAATATATATTTTTTATATTTGCCATAACAATTGATCCCCGTTACGTTCCCCCGAAAATTGTCTATAATAATGTATCGGACGTTATCGCTTCTTATTTATTCTCAATACAGTGGCGTAGATAAAATCTTTTTTTTATATTCTTAATGTATAGAGTCGTGGTATTCATCCTATTCCTACCGCTCCAGCTTCTAACTTTATAGTGGACGATATAAGTTTTTAAAACATAGAATAAAGTTACCTCCTTACTTTATAAATTAATATTACTTTGGAACTTGTGGGTGATAAGAAAATTTTAGTAATAACAGATATACACAAGTAGGCGATAAGTATAAAAATGTTGAGTAAAAATATTCATTCAGAATTTACTTATCATTTATTTTGATATGATATCTTTCCACTAAGAAGTGATAGTTAATACATCTAAACTGAAACAACTTTGTGCACATGATTTTTTAAGCAAATGAATGTTATGAAATGTTGGTCAAAAAAAAATATTGTTTCTCGTATATTTTCCGGGGTTACTTGAAAACGTACAGTTTGGGTATCACTGTATATAAATTAACAATTATAAGATCACGGTTGCTTGTATTTACTCCCAAAATAGCTGCGACTTCTTCTTCTAAGTTTTCGAAATATTTAAATCTAAATTTTAGCTAGGATTCCAAATATAAGGACTATATTATACTCTATTATAACAAGAGAAAACAATAGAATAAGCATTAGTTATGATAGCGACGTACGTGTATTATCTATGGTTAAAAATGCTGAATAAAAACTTGATATTATACCAAATCAATCTCCCCTATTAAATTCGGTGGCTCGGAGTTTTTTCAATGAAGACGCGCTTCCCCTACATCTCAACCCCGCCGTTGAAACCGCCTCCCTCCGACCTCAAGACATTCCTACGCCTCGCGACCGTCTGTCGGTGCGACCTTGACATTGACCTCCAACCGTCTCTCGTGTCGACAGGAGATCAGTTGCGTCATCGAGGCCTGACGAAGATCGGCTCATGGGCAAATATCGACCAATTAATAACGGACCACCGACAAATTGCTTCTCTATTATTGTGCATATCGAGTCACAAAGCCATTAGATGTATCGTAATTTATGTCTTGCTTTTTTCCTACTACGCACCTAGAAACATTTATCTTTATGAAAAATTTTCAATTATAAAAATGATTGATCGTGGCATCTGGCTCTGTGTTGTAGAAGTAAAAACTAAGATTAAATTGGATAAAATCCTGGAAAAACCTACATACACATATTTAAAATTTGAAGAATCATTAAATAAGTCTTTTATTCCTTGTCGATTATTTAATTTAAAATAAACTGTTAATGTCATTTAGTAACTTCGAAATAAATGTTTCTGTACTCTAAAAACGTGATCAAGATAATATAATATGAGTCTATCTCCGTGAGAGCCAGCTATGGTAAATCCAGGATTTTTTTAAATATTAAATTGATAAAAAGTTCTATAATGCTTATCATTATTATCATTTCTTTATAAAACACTGTTATATTTTGTCAATCGTCAAAAAGTATTCAGATGTGACATAGAATGATGTTTTATTTTGAATGACACTGAAAGAAGCTTATCAAGTGTATTTTACGCGAATTGCTAATCAAAAATATGTTTTTATTTCTCTAATAAAATAAATTATAACATTTAAGCAATTGTAAAATATTTAGTTGAGCAGTTTGTACTATTTTTAAGCCGGTTCCTATTTGGACCGTGTGGATTTTAAATACACCATTTAAAAAAGAGCTCGTAATTTGACTATTATAGTCACGGAATAAATTTCATGATAAGTTTATTTTTTGAATATTTTAGAGGCGATGTAATAGCTTTTTTGGTGTTTCTTTTTTATCATAGAACGCACCTAAGCGGCGTTCCGACATTCCCTTATTTTGTCGGATTTCAAAAAACTCAAAGCAACATTTGAAAATGTATCGAGAAAAAATGTCTCATTTGATAAGGGCTCTAAATAATATTCACATTCCTTTGGTCGATTTGAAGACGAGCTTTTGCAGATTAATTTTATTGACACATCAACTACTTCATTGAAGGCTCAGACCGTTTCAGCACTTGTGTCCATCAAAGTTGTTGGAGGACCACCTCTGAGACTTTTCGATCCTTCGAACAGTAACGAAAATGACATTCATACAAAAAATGACTTTTTATTAAATACTGAACATATTTTTTCGACGAGTAAATCTTGCCAATAGTTCGGGCAGCATTTTTAAAAAAACACATGATTAACAACTGAAGATTATAACACATTTATAAATTAAAAATTTATTATTTTGTTGTATACAACGTTGACTCCTCATTTATATATTTTTTTACTACTCCACGATAAAAAAAATGTACGCAAAAAAACCTTTTTCTATGTGGCCTTGTTTTTATTTAGGGTAAAGCGAGGCAACAGGTTGAAGTGTAAAACATAATCTGTAGTCACTACGTAAACTCGGACAAAAATATAAGTAATTTTATTGAATGAGAAAAAATATTTTATTTCATAACTAAAGTACTCATTTTATTTAATCATTCTTAAAGCATACATTCATCAAAGCATGCATCATTTGTATCAATTTTACAACATTGTACTATGGAAGTTTCGTTCACAATGTTGTGCTTTTAATTATCAGTATGTCACCTAGATTTTTATTCGCGCCTATATCTACCAATGAAGATTGTCTCAATATATAATTTTTACTTAAACTCTTTTTAAAAAGAGTAAATATGGAATGATATGACTATCACTAGACTCACAGTGAGTTAATATGTCATCTTTTGTTGCTCTCTTTGGTTTCAACAGAATTCAGACACCGGAGAGATATTCGTGCATCCGAAATGTGAAAAAAAAATATATATAATTGTCCAAGATTCATACCTAACCTTAACGAAAGCCATCGACATTTAACAATCAGTTACAAGCCTTACAAATTGTTTACTTAAAAAATATATTTCACATCATATATAATACGTATTGTTACCAGTTTTGATAGTCTTTCAAAGTACAGGGCGGGCGGTGGCAAAGCGGAAGCAATAAAAACGAAAGTGTGGAGTAGACTGAACCTTTAATACATGCTCCCATAAGCAATGCGGATAAAGTAATATATTTTCTCATTTGAAGCCTTTTGGAGTTTTTACAAAAGACCTCTTTGAGAAATGGACCCTTTGAAATACGAAGTAGCGATAGTAACACAGTGGGTGCGGAGAGGTGGGACGGTGCCAACTTACTTAAAGCCGTATTACACGGAACAACTATCACAATTCGACAACTTTAAGGGTAGGTTAATTGTCATACGAATTAGACCAGTGTTGCCAGATTTTCTAAATCATTGACTTTGACAGGGTCACACAAAAAGCGACGGCGAGTTTATTGAAAATAAAAAGGGACATCTTAATTATATTATGAAATATTTATTTAAATAACCTACTCTTTCTTTTAATCTAAAATATTATATAAAAAAGCTGATAGAAAGTTTTTTCTATCATTGCAACAGTTTGCTTATTTATTCGTTGGTTCTTTCCTTTCTAATTGTAAAATCTAAATTTTCAGAATCGGTGAGGGACTAGGGACATTCACTAGCAATTGCATGCAGGATTGGTCGGTGCATTTCGATGTAGTTTTCCTGAAAAAGGTATGACACTGTTTTTAACTATTATAATATTTTTAGCTTAGATTACATTCACTCAACATCATTTTATATTTGATTTGAACGTTGCAACTTTTCACTTTACACACGAGACACATGTAACTCCATTTGAATACGACATCACACAAATATTGTTTAAGAAATTTCAGCTCTGCCCTGACACGTGCCCTAAAATAATTTATAGTTGATATTTATCTGATGAATCAAACAAAAAAAAATGATAATATAGACAAGTAATAATTCTATTTTTTAGTAATATTTTTTTCTGTTGTGTTTACTATAAACATGTCAAATATTATATAATACATGCCGCATTGTCATCAAATACGATAAAAGAAGCATTTCTTATATTTTTTAATGAATAATTTATAAACATTCAGTTTTTTCAATTAATGAATTGTTTATAGTCAGTATTAAGTAAGTAAGCGATCTTTATTTATAGGAAGGTAATTTGAATTGTCTTAGTGTTATCTGACAATTCTATCTGAATTACATACAAAGTTTTTCAATAATGACGGTTAAAATTTGATAAAATTTAAATAAAACAAGTTGTGTGTGAGATATCCACTCATTTGTTTTTCTTTTTTTTTAATTTATTTGATAACGTTAAGTTTGAAATATTACTCCGTAAAAATATACACTACGGCTTCGCCTAATGACACGTATTCGAGAAGTCCTATTTTAATGATTTCTTCGTATACATTTGGCTGAATTTGTTGAATGGCGTTTGTTATGTTGACTTTGCGGGCGTCAATTGTTTGCGATTTATTTGCAAAGACATATGATTTAAGATAGCCCCGAAAGAAGAAATCTATACGCGTTAAATTGTACGATCTAACTATGCCCTAAAGATGATTTTTAAATGTGATAATTTACAAAGGTTGTTCAACAGTGTGGTAATTTACCGTGCTTTAGTAAACAATCGAAAGCAAATTTGATAAATATCTCTATAATATATATATATAATAAATAATATACTAATAAATATATCTGTCTTTTCAAAGTTGAATCAAATATGTTTCAAAAACGACTTCTACTCAAAAACTCAAATCGTGAGTACAAGAATTACGTCGTCTCCTGTGATTTGGCCGTTACGTTGGTTCGGATTACTCGGAATAAGCTTCAACCTTTAGAAGCTTTTAGTAGAGACGTGACTTGAAGGGCCGAGCTTTTTTCACTTTGCCAATAACTTTGTCAGCTTCAAACCACTCTCGTGTAAGGAAAATTACAAATTGCTTCTTGGAAGCTACATAAACTGAACCCGGTGGTGAAAATTTCTCTAATATACATATATATATATATAACACAAATTTTAGAATCATAAAGCACTCCTCGTTGTAATATAACTATTATTTTACTTTAAAAAAATAATACGGTCGCTTAGTGTAAATTCCTTATCTATTCCTTATTGAACAGCTTTTTATATAGTAAATCAACCAACAGACAACTAACAACATCACCATAATAACGATTTGAAGCAGATTTTGGGCAATTTATTTCAGTATGAAACATTAATGCAGTCAACTTTTGTAATCAGTAGTTGTCAATTATAGTTCACCTTAGTGTAGAACAAAGACTTAAAGTAAAACAGAATTCTTATGACGTGTAAAATCACTTAAATATTTCGCACATCATTTCAGGTGAAGTCTTCAATTGATTACCGTGACTTAATGCAAGAGTTCCGTGAAAAAGTTTCTTTTTCCCAATGCACACTCTTTTTATACAAGTTCCAAATATTTTTGGTGCGTAAATATTAAGATTTGAATTATAATAGATATGGTGTTGAGGAAGGTAGTGAATAATATAATATTTATTTATGAAAACATCTACAAGTGCATATCCGCTAAAGACAGTGTATCAATAAACGAATACATACAATATAATTAAGTTAACAAGTGGAGAAAACAAAATGAAAAAAATATTAATATTTTTATAAGATTTTGGTTTAGAAACGCTGTACTTGGCATTCCTCCCGACACATGTCATTACTATTGTTGTACAATAAATGTTGATTCCTCTTTTTCTAATTAACATAAATTTTATCTTACCATTTATATATTTATTGTATGTTCAGTAATGTTTTGAAGACATAAAAATCGATTACTTGAACGCATATCATATTTGTAGCTTATAGATGGTTCTCAAACAATGTATTGCTCTCAAGGTGAAAATTCACAACGTATTTATGTGTCTGAAGAGAAGCTGATTATCTCACAAACGTATGAGGCGCGCGCTTAAGAACTACATCTTTGTGAGATTTCACAAATAGTTTACTCACACTAAAATATTAAATTCATTTTTCACTATCAATTTTGTTTTAATACGACTCATCTCTAATATGCTCAACTCTAACGACTTTTAAAACATTTTTATTGAAATTGTCAGAACAAATCTGGCAATAATTTAACTCAAAAATTATCTTGCATATGAAACTTTTAACATTGCTGTATTTTTAGGTATCAATTATCAGTCTTCTGATCAATTTAGACGTTAGCAGTCAAAGGGTTAAGAACTCATTTCCGAAGATGTTTTAATCACAAGATTCTAATGATCGATGAGTCAACGGTAATTCTCAATCCCACTATTAAGAAATTCAATTAAAATAACAGAGGTTAAGAAACAATAGGGAATACCGATTAATATTTCGTTTCCGAGAAAAAAAACTATTCTATGTATTCTATTCTATTCTAACGCAGGCGATTTTCCGAGCATTCTCGTGGACAAAAGACGGCGGTGTGCTCGTGAGTCGTGACTTTAAAACGTGCTTGAAAATAAATTATCAGGTTTCAATTATTATTTATAGAGTTGCAGCAGGTGTGCTTTGGTATTTACCTGTTGATATTTGGCGGGAATCTCCACTGCAATAATCATGAAAATGTCGTTGTGGATCGTGCTAGGTAAAACTTTAAATGAAAGGGTTGCGAGAAATGGCATTATTTGAATACTTATTTACATTTAGTATATGAATATATAGAAATATAGTAGTTAAGAAATATTTTATATTTTTTCCATCAAAACTGGTTTCGCTCATCGCAAGCATTAAGTATTAGATCGGTTGATAACGCTTGCAATGAGTAAAACCGTCACTCAATCAAAAAACTCACTCGTCAAAAAATCACTGTTTTTTCCGTGCTATATAATAAAAGTCCTGATATTTTATCACACGGTGAAAAAAATAGCAATATATTTTAGTTCTACAAAATTATTATTTTTTTAAATATAGTTGATAGCTATTTCGGCTTACCCCATCGTCATAAATATGCTTAAACAAACATTTGCTTATCTATATATATCTGTGTAAAAAAGGTACAAAATACATCACCTCTCCTGATATTTTATTTTTGATTAAAGCTTCTGAAGTGAGATAATTATTATAGTTCCATGGGAAGAACTACAAAAAAATATTTATCATAAAAATTATCAACAAAAATGACCGTTACATAATACCGTATGTTTTAAACAGTTTCTGGCCAATAATGATTTATGTTATGAGTTTCCTCGAAATTTCTCACTTCGTATATATTTTTTATTATACAATTCGAATCTTCGCTAAACAGAATATTAAAAATAACTTCTCCTCTTGGAATTTATTCAGAATATATTGTTCAGCGATCCACCGGTTGAGATTCCCTGAGAGTTCTGTTTCTTACAAAAAAAAAAAATATTTGCCATTTCAAATAGTTGTGATTGAGCGCCGCTTTTAATTAAATATGAACATCACACACGCTCCTATCAACTGAAATATAATATTTTTTTACCAAACACAAGCGATTATTAAGTAAAGAAATTAAATAATTTATTAGTCGGCAAGGTTGCGTACCAAGGACGGAATGCTCACTTGCCTAAAACTTGTCTATATCATTTATTTGACATTGAATGATTTACTTACGGTTTTGTTAGACAAACAAAATTGTTTTGAAATAATTTGCCAAGGTGACTTCTGTGCTTCTGCTTAATTTGTTTTGTTACTTATTCACTTAAGTATTCGTAACCGTATCATCTTTGTTTGAACATATTTGCAGAAAAATTTAAATTAATCAATTTGTCAATAGTCATAATAACGGTAATTGGATGAGCAATATTATTTTGTATACAAAACAAAAATGTAAAGTATAAACGTATAAAGAAATTGAACTTTGTACGATTCCACATGTTGGTTCCACATTTGGTGCAAAAGCATTGAATTAATAATTTGTAAGTTTTGTACCGTACAGTTGTAATAAATAAAATAAAATAAAATAAAATAAAATAAAATGTTTTATCACTGACGTTCCGAGTTTCGCCTTTTGGCATCATCAGGCATTCTATCACACGGATGCAATAGAACTTCACACAATAAACAGTTGGCATCGGTTATATACCACAGAATTTGATTGCAAAGGAAAAAGATAGAACACCGAGAAAAAATAGCAATGTATTCCCCCCTTGGTTCATAGTTTTGTCGAAGGCGTGGGCCGAAATAACTATCAACTATGTCTTATAAAATTTTGTAGTAATAAAGTACATTGCTATTTTTTCACCTTATTATAATGGAGTTCTACCAAGTAAATGCCAATTCAATCAAGAAAAACATAGACCCTAAGGCTAGGATCCAAATAAACAACTTAAATAAATTTCAATGATATTGATTTATTTATAATAACACTCAATTGCCTATGATTGGTATTATTAACTCTAATATACTAAGTTTATATAATCATATTTTTCCGCTTTTTTCAATGCATTGAGACTCAAACGAAGACGATGTATTTCCTCTTGTTCAATGAGATATTTTTTCAAAGGAGAGTCGCTCGTTTTATTAGTGTTATTGTTACATTCAACGTTGAATTTAACCCTCTGACTGCAAACATCACAGCTGTTGTTTGTAGCTGTAGCGACGGCTGATTGTTAGAGTTGGTAGTTGAAAAATAAAACAGTATTAAAGCGTTAAATTACCAGCTAATTTTTGTGTTTTAATATACACCACGTCCTGATGAATCTCCATAAAATTGATTGATTAGAAAATTATACAATAAATTTTTGAAGTCATCAGAGATACAGTATGCTTTGCAGATCTCGGCAGACAATGTGTTAAGATTTAGTACGGTTAGATTTTATTCACAATTTTTTTTTGTACACGAATCGTGAAAGTGGTTTGTTAATTTAAATAAATATATATCCAATCGAAATTTGACAGGATATAGTGAAACAGTAGTCGTTTTCTACCGACCTTAAATCACTTTTCCGCCCTTTTCTATGTGTTTGTCCAATATAAACTCATACAGCATAGCACGAATATGACAGTGTGATAAAACATACTTGCTCTATTTTTTGTATAATATTATAATAAAACAGTTATTTATTTCCGTATTTTGTCATTTATTATTTTCCGGTTTATTATCCAATAACTGAATTACAAACACATAAACATTGTATATCTCCCTGACTAATTCAGTTCGTTTGACCAACAGTCAACATTCGAATGAAATAATTCCGTTATATCGAGTTCTGCGAACTCTGTCTCTGTTGAATTCACTGTAATTTTCCCACGTATTTTGATACAGACCCAAACTGTGATCTGATTAACAAGGAAGCATGATACACACTCGAATGTACCACAATCCAAGTCTACACAATACAAAAAAATCTGCGGATTTGGCACACTACGAATAATTGAACTGACTAGCCACTTGCGTGAAGTGTTCTCCCATGAGAAGAAATTCTTTTGTATTTCAAAATAACTTTTATGAACCACACCACTTTTTAAAGAAGTGTGTAAAGGATAAAAATATTTACTTTAAGATGATATATTTCTAATTTATTATATTTGAAATTTATAGATTCTTACGGAAAAACTTTCATAATCTAATCCTAGACAAAAAATGTAATATGGACAGAGAGTATTTGGCTAACTTTTAGCTTTTCCATAATTATATTCTGATTTTTTAATGTTAGGTTACTAAAATTATTGTTTTTTTTTTGTGTTATTAATACTGATTTTCAATAGCAAATATGAACTCTGCACACATCTGCATGTTTTTGTCATTCACAACTCTAGTTTCACCTTTTGGTATCTTCGTGCGAAAAGATACACGGATGCAATAGAGCTGACATTTTGCACTATTAGTTCACAAGCTATATAATGACAGTATATATAATGGAAATAAAACGTCGTGCAATGAACAATTGAGCTCATCAAAAGGCGACAGTATAAATGGATCTTTATGGCCACATTGCCGTAAATAATAGTTTTCCAACGATTAGCTTTTATATCCAGGAAAGAGATAAGTTAAAACAGCAAGTTTGTATGAGAGCAAACGATAAAAGACAGTACCGACAGAAGACAAAATAAATGTACAGCCATTCTTTATCTCGCACAAAAACAAAGCAGAAAATTCAACATTGATTTCAATCAAGACGGTTGATATCTTGATTATTTGTTGAAACTTTGGTCTACGATAAATCTTTCAGCATAAAAACAGCGGAGAAAAAATGCCTGCGTAAATCACCGCCATTATAATACACCAGTGTGTGTCTTTCGTTTTAATTATATAATACTCCCACACGTTTCCTCTTAACTCTAACTGCACAAACAGAATAACGAGAATTAATGTGTAACTATTCAATTTTCAAAATAATTCTTAAGGACATCTTGCCACGCAAGTTCTTCGTATTAAAGCACTAAATAGCTTCCCAAATGTAATACTTTGTATGATTCCAATAAAATATAACAAACTTGACAAGAAAAAACAACTGTAATTTAAACGCAAATAAATTTCTCACAATAACGACACAATACATTGAAATGTAATACTTTGTATGATTCCAATAAAATATAACAAACTTGACAAGAAAAAACAACTGTAATTTAAACGCAAATAAATTTCTCACAATAACGACACAATACATTGACGAATTACATCAAAAATTTTCCTCTTTATTTTGTTGCAGACGATAGGAAGATTTTTCAATAAATGATATAACTTACCCTTAAATGTACCTACATACAATCGATCAAGCAATTCTTTATCTGCTGAAATCTTATTAAATCTATTTTTGTACCTCAATATAATGATTCAAACAATACTCAATGATTGCTTTCGGTTTTTTAGATTTACTTAACGTTGCGTTGACATTGTTTGAAAAAACATTTTTTCAGTATATTTGAAGTTATTTAAATATTGTACAATTTTATACGAATAATATCAGGACAAGTTTCTCTAATCGCGAAAATTATCTGCTGTTCATCTAGTGTTTTAATATTTAAAAAATATAATGCCTTTATAATAAGAAGTGACAGTAAATAAAACACGTAAAAGTGAAATAAAGTTTGATTATCCATTCGAATACATTTCTGTTTTACCGACATTGATCAAATAATAAAAAAATATCGACACTCGTTAAAAAATATAATCTAACATGTTAAAATATAAAATATGTATCTAACATGAAAAAAAATCTAAAGGAAAATTTAATAAGTATTTGATTGAAATAATGTTTACATTAAGTGTTATATAAATTTTGTGATACAAAAAAGAAAGCCACAGTAAATGTAATGAAAATTTTCCTAATCATGAATTCACTGTATTTAACTTGAAAATTTTAACATAACGCTTTCTTTCATCCAATATTGTTGTGTAAATAGCCCCGCTTAAGCAACAAGTCGGAAAATATGTTGCGTAGCCTTAACTGTGCCCGACTAGCAACCCCCTCGCGTATTACCCCTGTAGACGGGATATGACCGTGAAAATACATTGCTTCTCGGTCAACCCGTACATAAGCCAACGCGAGTGGCTTAACATAAATTGTATTTTAATTTAAGTATTGCATATATAAATATATATCGATATAAATATAATGCAGTGATAGTCATGTAGTGATAGTGTGTACAATAATTAAAATAGTTTTATATTGTCAGATAAATATTATATAATATAATGTAACACAATTCAATATCATTTACTCTACTTACTGTATGTTGCTATAACTGAAGTAATAATAAACTATTTAATTTTTTTAATGCATCTATTGAAAATTACATTTTTTCGTAGATGAAACTTAACATTAATAATTGGACACTAATGATTAACAATTCATTGAATTTTACATTTTATATTGATCGCTTTAAATCTTAATTTTAAAAAATGTCCGGTCCTGTAAAAAAATATATTGTGGAAATAAGTACTAAAACATGTGTTTTTATTATTTAAAATATCATGCCTTTCCATAAAGAAGAGACAGTTAACACCTTAAAAGTTATAAACTGTCACTTTTTATGGAAAGGCATGATATAAAAAAAATATTGTTTTTGTATCATTTTTACAATATGATCATGACCGGTTTCGCTAATCGCGAGCATTATCAAGTGATAAGATACAGATTACAAATAATCTTATTTACCCAAAAATTTTGATAATCTATGCATTATTGAATTGTCTCTGTACTTAAATAAATTGGATGTATATTGTATGACTTACCGTAAAGTCGCTTTCTTAGTTCTTGAGCCATTGGTTTTATATACTTGCTTACTATCAAATCAAAATTGTTATATAAATAGGCTTGTTTGTATTTTGTATATTTTCAGTTGATAATGGTATAAGCAAAGCAGGTTATTACTATAAAATAGTATAATATTAAAAGTGTGTTTTTATTATTTAAAATTATCTTGATACCATTATTGAGGATATATCCTTAGAAAATATTCTTTGCATTATCATATTATGTAAGCATCAAATCAATGCTTTTAACTGTAACATACAAAGCTCGTCTGCTAAAATATTATTTACTTATTAAATAATCATACATTGTGCTACTAAGCTAAGGGATAATTATTGTTCCAATAATATTTATGTATGCTTTTTATGTTACTTTGTAGTAAAATTATACATTAAATAAGTTCTTAAGTCTATGGCAATGTAAATTTATTGAAAATCCTCTTTTATTGAGGGTTAACTTTACCTTCGACCCCTAAATTTAAAGGTCAGCCGTGTCGTCACTAATCCAGCCGAAAGGAGGGTTATAAGATGTTTAAATAGCCCTGCTGTATTCTCGTTTCAAATCACATAACATAGGTATTACCTTTGATAAATATTCAGTGAAATCTTACTTAATCATTTTAATACGCAGATATTAATATAAAGTTATTTTAACGCAAAGGGGACTGTATATAAATCACATCAATAATTTACAAATTAAAAAATTCTTTTGTAACAATAATTATCAATCCAAAATGTAGAATATGTTGGTAATTCTCGCGATAAGAAAAACCAACCCTAACCGTTATATCATTAATTTTTAAAAGTAGTACAAAAAATGTATTTCATTTAATTGAATATAATATAATATTATGCTTTTCCACCAAGAACTGACAGTTAACACCTTAAATGTGTTATTTGTTATTTTTTATAAATATAATAGTTATGATCCGAAAATATCTCATATAACAAACAGTGATATTGATGATAACTTTTAAATAATCAAACAATTGAATAATTAATATATATTATATATCATTTATGATATCGATTGAAAGTGTTTGATTTGTACGATTCTACATATTTTGTCACTAACGACTAGGATTTCGTCTTTCGGCATCTCAAGCGTTCCATAACACAGATGCAACAGAATAGGTTTGTGGAATCTTAAAAAGTTCCAACAATTCAAATTTGATATTATACATTGGTTTTAAAGTGTTATTAAAAATAAATCCCTATTTATTATAGTCAGCTATCATATTTTGGACAACAATAAACAATATTGGTTTTGGAAAATTGATTTATTATAATTCGAAATTGTTTCTCATATGAAGGGGTATTGCATCTCGTCGATGCTCTAGAATTTTCCAATATATATATTAATAAAAACCTGCTATTTTTTTACAGATTAAAACAAATTTGATAATAATGTGTTTTAATCTGTTTATAAATGATTAGTTTTCTTACACGAGAAAGTACCTCTCAACGCCCGCCACTCGCTTATCATTGCGCTGACCTTTTACAAATTTCAATATCATTCACACACTTACCTAGAATAGAATGTACGCCGTAAAGAGCTACTTTGCTTCCAATTTCTTTCCATTCTTTGTTTGTGTAGACCGTATAAGTGGAAACATTGTGAAGTAGTTGTTGAAGTTCAAGGGTAGAACCGTTAGAACTCCAGTCTTGTCAATCAATGAGCCGTAATCCAAAAATATATTATATATATACCTCCCGATTAATCTGGAATATTTCATTATATTCAGGCCTCAGATAATAATCGAAAATGAAACTTACATTATAATAATACGGTTAAAACACCAACGTGTTTTGATTTAAATTATTTTTCATACATATGTCTGTTGATAGTTATTTCGATTTCCAGTATCGTCAGAACTATTTACAATCATTCTTAACTGTATATTTTCTTCAAGAATAGATACACAATGTATAGTCTCATTTATTATAGAACTACAATTTGAAGAAATAAAATTTTCCTCGAAAGTTATATAATTTAAATTATAATTTATGATAGGACTAAAGGTGCTTGATAGAACCTCAATATTAAATTTGAATTATTGAAACTTTGTACAATCCCACATGTTTTGTCACTAACGACTCGGGTTAATACTTTTCGGCATATTTAAGCAAAGTCAGTTTTGTTTCATCCGTGTTAGATACAATGGCGAAAGACAAAACCCGAATTGTTTATGTCAAAGAATGTGAAATCGTACAACGTTTCAAACATTCAAATTTTATATAAATTAGTAGAATAAATGCATTGATATTTAATGAGTGTTTATAATGATTTCAGCAAGGGTGGTGAGTTAATGTCATTTTGGCCGCTATAATTTTTTTTTTCAGTTAAAACTTTGTTATTTTTACCTTAATATATAATATCGTTTTATTTTTCATATCGATTTGTGTTTAAATTCATCAATACGTCATTATAATGACGAAATTTTTAATAGTTTTACATACTTCTACAACAACTATTTTTTTCCTGTTTGTAAGAATAATTAATCATATATTCACGGAATAGTACAAAAAATCGATTCCCGAAATAAAATTTCGCAGAAATTTAAATACTACCCTTTGGTTATGCAAATATTATAACATATTATAGGTGTTGCTATTTTCCTATCTACTCAGCTTTCATGACTTGGCAACACATGTATACGTATATATACGTAGCGTATTTATAGCATGGCATACGTTATTCATGTATATAATTTATAGAGTTGTATACATAATATAAATATGGCCACCCTTTGACCATTGTGTGGATCTACATACAAATACACATATATGGAAAACAGTTGTCTTACATTCTAAAACATAGTAATAAAATATGAAAAACGAAGAGCATCATTCGAAAATTTCAGTTCGAAATTCAAACTATCCTAAGAATTTTTAATAACCGTTTACATTCAATAAGAAATAATTTTCAATTGAAAAGCATTAACAGAATTAAATAAAAAATAATTTTGATTTTAATAGGAATTACAAACGTAAGAATAATGTAATAATAACTAATAATTATTTAACTCATTCTGTGCTCAGAACACGCCTGGCGTGTCCATGCGTATATTCACTATATGCTCAGGAACCGCGAAGCGTTTTCATGCCCGTCAATTACAAATATAATTTTACGATTGTTGATATTGTTTTTTTTTACTAGCCGACAATATTCATTTCGGATTTTGTCGCCTTTAGATCTTACCGCGAGTAACACTTTTTTGAACAGTAAAGCTGAGTCTACACGTGCCGTTTTGAATATTTTTTTTTTTGTAATTTTCATTTCAATCGGAATATAAAAATAACTCAACTATTTCAATAACCTCGTTTTGTGAAAAGTTCAGCGCAGAAGATTTTCTTTTGTAGATTTTGAATATGGTAATTTTCGATTTTGAGTGATTTAGTGAATTTTGAGCAAGCACAAGTGCTTTTTGAATAATATAGTATAAAAATTTGTGTATATAATATATTGACAATCATAAATCTAAATATATTTGAAAATAAATACACGTGTGGACCAACCATTTCAGTATGAAGTAGCCGCCGATTTATCAGTGTAATATGAGACGCAAAATACTGGCGTTACTTGTACTAACAGACACCAGCTAGCATGTATTGTCTTTGAAATAATGCATATTATTAATAATTTGCAATAAATTTTTATAAATCAAATATATTCAGCTCAACACTTTTACATGGAGTTTTCCACGCTTTAAATATCAAAAACGATCATTTTCGATAACTCGAAAACGCTTTTTAATCGGGTGCCGTTGAAAAACATCTCTCTCGCGGCAGTATTACAAATTCATACTTTATGCTGCGCAAATATTTATAAATGCAGTAATACTCAAAACTATTCAAGGTCACTCGCCGCAGTATTAAATTTAGAGATTTGATTATTTTCATTAGAAATACTTTAATATTTGGAGAGAAGTGTTTCGAATATAGGAAATCGTTCGAAGCTTTTAATATTTCATTCATTATTTCGACTATTCTAACAAACAGCGAGTGGGTGCAAGAATATAAACATTTCCTTACCTGTGTTGCAGATTAGTTTTTTTTAACCTCGCCTTACGGTGTTAAATCCATTTCGTATGGAACGTTACTGAATACCCTGTCTACATTTGACAAATCTTCAATTTAAATTAATTTGAAAGTAATAAAGTGGTTTCTTTTTATCACGGATAATTGATTAAAATGTTTTATATGTATATTGTATCAGTGATATTTAGTATTAACGGAAATACAAGACATTTTTAAAATACGGTTACGGTTAAAATTTGCTAAAAAAAAGAATACGCTAATAAAACTAAAATAATTAAAATTTCAGTATTATAACAATACTTAAACGGTCTGAAGAAACGTAATTTCGAGAGAGAGATCTTGCAAGATAAACAATTTGTTTCAAATTATTTTAATTAATCAGTGACATAAAATGTACATCGCCAGTAAAATTGTCGTTAATCTATCTTTCGATAACATTTTCGAATATACCATTAAAAAAATATTAACCCTAAAACAGTATCATAATTTCAACGTAATTTTAACGTAATTTCGAGAGAGAGATCTTGCAAGATAAACAATTTGTTTCAAATTATTTTAATTAATCAGTGACATAAAATGTACATCGCCAGTAAAATTGTCGTTAATCTATCTTTCGATAACATTTTCGAATATACCATTAAAAAAATATTAACCCTAAAACAGTATCACAGATGATTTTGTACATATTATATTATACATAATAAGTAACCTATATATATAATACATGCTGGTAGTTTCAATTTGTTTGACAGCTGTCACTTTCTCTACAGCTCTGATTTAGAGTACCCGAAATTCACGTGTTCCTTCTATTTGAGTGCAATTTCGGCAGTTCCGTTTCAGTGAAGGCTGAATGTCTCGAATACGCGTTTTGCAAGTCTGTACTTTATAATCGGAAGCAGTATGCTCTGCCATCGTAGCTACAAGACGATGCTTGCAGAACAGACTTAAACTTTGTTACGATGATGGTTGAATGAAGTCGCACATGCTTATGAGTAATACTAATCAAGCGAGGTAATATTCATAATACAACCTAATCTACGAAAATGATAGATCGGGGAAAGGAATGATAGAATGGTATTCTTCAAGGAATAAAAAATATCACATTTTATTTATACATTATTTACATAAATTATAAAAAAAACAATAAAGAATTGTTCAGTAAATAGCGCATAATTACATACTTAAATGTAATTTGCTAAATATACAACTCAATCGCTTCAAATACTCACCACGTCAATTTTCCATTTTGACATCTAGTGTACATTTACTTTAGACGTCTTGTATGATATAACTATTAAATGAATTATTATTGTGCTCGTGAGGCTATTTTTGTTAATCAGTTAATGTCACTTAAGTCTTTGTGCATGTGAAACGAATTGCGACCTTGGCCGTGTAACTGTCGTCAGCCAATATGACCTATCTTATCCTGCGCTGTGGCAGGGAGCAACAACTGTTTGGAATAATAACAAGAGACTTCACAAGATTTCGAATTTCGAGACAGCATGGACTGATAAAAATAATAATATCGAATATTGATACACTGATCGTTCTTTAACAAGATTGTAAATAAATAACACAAAAGTAATTACCATATCAATTTATTCAGACATTGACATTGGATAAACATGCTTTTATATCATATATATTATTGAATATATAATTGATGTCGACAACATTTATAATTTTATTTATCTCTTTATAAATATGCACCAAAGTATAATAGTTAATTTTTTGAATTTTTATACATGAATGTTTTCGATACGGATTTATTTTTCCATGTTTCAATCGGGAACAAAAAACTGGTGCACGAATAATTTAATATTAACGTATTTATTTTTAATTTTTTAGTGTAACTTTTTTAACTACTAAGGTCTCATCATAATCTTAGTAAAAGAAAAATATATCACTCAATTGACCCAATCCTTTTTTAATACAGTCAAGATAGAAGGATAGGCTTAGGAGAGAGCCTATGAAGGGGATTTGAGATACCACAAACATATATACCTTTAGACAGAATTCCATGTAGCGATTGTATCACTAATCTATCAATATGAACCAAACGAAACAAAGTTGTATAAATAAATTTTTATGAATGACTGTTTTATCATAAATGAAATATTATGAGACGATATCAATTAACAATTTATTACCTCTCTTCTAAATATAACAATTCATAAAATTAAATATTATTGTTTGAGGTAAATTTTCATCGTTTTCTTGTCATGTTTTCTAATATAAAATAGGTGGATAAGTAAAACCACAAAATATACACCTACACCCCTTCAAATGTGTGTGACCACTCAATATAGTGATTGAAAAATTAAAATCAAATTAAACTCTCGATAGAGATTAAACAGCGCTGTATATAGAGGGCGCATTATTCGAAAATGCGCTTTCAAAGCAATACAAAATCAGTTATGTGTGCATACTTTAAAACGTGAGCTCGCATTAAAGGTAATACGAACATACGCTGTCGGAAATCGCGTAATCAGGGAGTACAATATATATTACAAGTGGAAACGCTTGAAAAAATTGCACGGTTTTGCTTTGATTTTTATATCACAATTGAAAAATTGGTAAAAACACATATTTATTTAACAATATATGTAAAGAATCATTATTAGTCGATATTTTTAAATCACTTCAGATCACGAGTTTAGCGATAACATTTTTACTATTCAAATATACATAATAAAAAATGGTTATCCGCTCATGCATTCGAACGTCTTACTAGCGTGCACACAATATTTTCCCAGACTTGGCATACATGTATGTGTGTATATGCGTTACACAGGTGACCTCCAAGTGTTTTCTACACTCTTATTCGTCTGTGTTTGTAAAATAAAACCAAACTAAATAAAACTTAACGCAGCGTAATTCGATAAATGCACGCCTGTTCGAAAAAGTATTCCTAATATATTTTGACCTTTCTATATATTTCGCATTCTTCAGTGACACTTCTTTAACGTGAATGTCATATGGAAATTTCATTACAACTTATTTGATACCCGTGTAATAATTTTTGTATTTGTCTGGCAACACTGAAACAATATTTTATTATACGATACAACACTATCGACAAAAATGCCATTTTTTATATATTGCGCACAATAAAATTGCCGTAATATGGCAACATCGATATTTATGTCAAAACGCTTTGGACGCAGACAGACCCTTGAATATTTTCATGTTTATTTATTTTTTTATTTTCGATAAATAGATGAATGGATAGATGAATAAATTTGAATTATTGAAGCTATACAATTCCACATGTTGAGTCTCCAACGACACGACTGACTGCCAGTTATATTTTATCCGTGTGATAGAATGCCTGAAAATGTTAAAAGGTGAAACCCAAGACGTGAGTGAAAAAACATGTGGAATTGATATTCAAATTTTATCAAGCACCCTTAGTCGATATCGTAATCATATCTATACATTTTAATTTATCAAAATCCTTAAAGCCAATTTTGAAAAACTATAAAATATACTTAAAGTTTTTACTCAGTAAGTTCAAAACAATATATATGTTTATTGAATATTCTATTATATAGATACAGCTAAATCATTTCCTGTCTAATTTGCAGTGTTTTGAAAATTGAATATTTTTATTATTTACGATATCAAATTTGAAAGCTGAGTTTCGAGTTTCGGCAACTTCGACAAGTATACTACAACGCATTCTATCACACGGATGTCAGATAGAACTGTCAGATTCAATTAACTTCTGGCGGTGTGTAAAAAACACACTTTTAAAAATTCAAATTCGAATATTTTTAGCTGCGACAGCGCAAATGAAAGTTCATTTTATTAGTAATTACATTTTTAATTTCTAATTAGAAATGTGAATAGTTGTGATTTACAATGTATATTTTATATAACAGATATTTCATTGCTTCACTTTGTATTTTTTTTATATACTTCCAAAAATTATTTTACATTAAGCAATGTTAAATTTTAGAGGCGTTCAGCAAATTAATAATATTTATCAGATTGGCTGATTTCGTTGTTATAATATTTTTGGTAGCTGCTACACTAATTAGAATTGCATAGGCTTAAAATTCTACAGATGGAAGCGTTACCATATTCTGAATATAAACGCTCGTCGTTCTTTATCTGATTCGAAATTAGAACACGAACGCTGCGACCTTGAACTTGACTGCAGCGTTTCCCGCCCTAGACCCATATTCGAGCGACCATGTTGGACGGTGCTACTGTAACAATGTCGCGCCACGTTAATACCATCAGAAAACTGTAAATGTTGCCCATCATTAAAATTAAATTGTATTACATATTATTCGCTTGTACGCATGGAATAAATAGTTTTGAATATATACAAAAAATGTAGGAGAATAACAATATTGATTAATTAATTGTATGGGAATGTCAAGCAATGTGATGAGAATATTTCAAAGTTTTTGAAGATATGACGTCATTCGAGTAAATAATATAAGTATTTTATTTTAACATGTCACAAATACTCAAACCTTTATAACATGGATAAGGTGTGGCATCAAAATATTTCCGAGTAAAAATGCTTTGAATAAAATTTGGCGTGTATTAAGATAAAAAATAATGTTCTACACTAGCGTAACAATATTTGTTTTTGCTATACAGTATTCAGTTATAAAGCTAAGTGTTTTTAATTACATGTCAAATATGTGCAATATTCTAATTTTAAATAATACACATGTCAAATTTTGGTCGATTAGCTGATATATAAGCATAAATTAGTCTGAAGATGCCTCTGAAAGAGGCGAAACACGTGTCACAGTTAGTTACACAATACGTGGAATAATCAAAGTTATTTTATATTAAAATGAACTTCCACAAAGTTACCACCGAAACCATCGAAAATATATAAATACCCTCTATTATTTACACTATTCCTTTCCTTACTGCAAATAATTTTTTGCATGCTATATTTATACTACAACTGAATCAAGAGGAATTGTCTCTGGTTTCCTTGGTTACCAGAAAACTTCGGTGACTTGTTATGATAAAATTTACATTTTATTAAGCAGCATAATTCGAGGGTAAACATGTCGCAAAGCGGGGGCCTTCAAAAGTAAATATTTATATTCCCATCTGCTGTCATATTTCATATTGAATAAACAGAATTGAAAAATTTGCAGGAAAAATGAAAAAGGCATCATTGACGTAAATATTTGCGACGTAGTTGACCTGTTCTCTATTGAACCACATCAGTGATATACCAACACGGAATATTACAAAAAAAATATAGTACAGTGCTGTTGGTGTTAACTTAACTTATGGAGATTATATATGACAAATTAGACCATATGTCAAAACGAAAAAATACCTCTTGGACGAGCCATTGATAATTTTTTTTACGGTAGTGTTTTTTTGACGATTAGTGTAAATCAAAATTCACATACGAAAGGGAAATTTAGCTTAAGTAAAATTTTACAAAATGAAAATAAACACTGGCTCCAGTAATGACTAAACAATTATTAAGTCCTGATTAATATTATTGCTTTAAATATTACTAACAACCGTTCCTTTTTATATCACCATCCATTTTGTTTATGTGTATTTTTATCATTAGTTCATCCGTTAATTATTTTATATTTAAATAACTGTACAAAATTTAATTTAAAGAATTTCAATATTTATTAATATTGTCATAATCGTGTTCTTTTCGATGAAAATGAGCTTTATTTCGATGTGCAATGGAAAAAAAGTGCTTGTTTTCAATGGTATATATTTTTTGTAATGCAAAATGATTGAGAGCCGCCAACCGATACTGTGAATCGTTCAACCTTGTGAGTTCGTTATTATTAGTAAAGAGACATTTCATATAGAACGAGTATTAATTGATTGAAACGTTATTAAACATGTGACGAGACGAGAGACCTTGCACTTGACTCTGGTGTAAGCATTTCCGTTCTGATTTCTGAGCAAGCATCTTGGAACGTGCCAATAAATATTATTCATGCCACGGAACTAAAAACGGTATTCCAATTTTAAATTATATTGTTTTCTGCCAACTTTTTTTAATGACTTTACGATGTATTGAGATTTTAAATCCAAAATGGTGTAAGAAAAAGTTCGAAGCGTTTTGCGAGAAGCGAAATGAAAATAAATAATTTTCATCACTTTAACTACAGAAATTGTGATAAAAACGAAGAATTCAATGAAAGCTAATCTTTTCGTGTATTAAAATATGTCCTTTTAAATTTGATATTTTATTTATAATAAAAAATGTAAGGCACCGAAGGGCAAAAAATATATATATATATATATATGTATATGAAGCCTTTAACAATAATGTCATCATGTGAATCATGTAGAAAAACATATTTTTAGATAAGTTCAATGCTTAAGCTTTTGTTCGTGAGAGTCAGTGTTATCATTCAGTGCGCGATATTTATTTGATTTCGCTACCAGGCCACGCCACTCTGTGTATTCCATACTTTATTATCATCGTTTTTTTTTTTATCAAAAATTCAATTATATCACACAATTTAATTGTAGTATTAAAACAGCACAAAAACCGTAAAGGATAAAAAATATTTCATGTTTAACATTATAATAGATTTGTGAGATGCATATTTTATATCTTTAAAATCATATTATATAATATTATAAAAAAATACATATTAATTTAAAATATTTCTTCTTGGCTACTCGGACCGTTTCTTGATAATGTATTTATCCATATAAATTAAGCGCTATTTGATGTTTTCCTTACGAATTATCAAACTTCTAGATGGACTTCTATAGTATTTACATATGTCTAAGCCATGTGAGTTTTAACAATGAATATGACGCCATCTAATATGTAAGAACACAGACCAATAATCAATGAACACTACTAGTGCCATCTATTATTTAATAAATGATGTATAATACAAGCATCATAATATAGACGCTACAATATAAAAAAATTTGAAATTTCCTCACAAAATTGTGTACATTGATAATTTTTCAGGATCAATGCCAATGGAGCCGACGCTTCTCGCTTTGAGGGTAATTCAGGGTAAGTGGGTCACGGTCAACTTTTCGCTCCTTCGCGTGCGATGCAATGAAATTTATTTACTGTGTGACCTAGTTTGGCTCTGCTCTTGGGGTCGTTTCTTCCTCAGCATTTTCCTTGCTTCATTTTCATTTGCTTCCACACAGATGACAGCAAAATAATAAATGTTTAATTATTTTATACAAAAACTATCCTATACGTGAAATATTTACAAATTGAATGTCTATTCTGCTTAACACAATAATATGATTATTCTTATAAAATACATCTTGCTCATCACATACAAAAAAGCTATTAACGGTGTTAAATATTACCAAAAAATATCATTTAACATATTTAAGTAAAATCACAAATCATACAATCTTTTTTGGTTGAGTCAAAAGTTAATTACCGCAGCCAAGTAGGCGTTTGTTAACATCATCAATAATCAAATTCTGAAATATTAATTAATAATTAATTCACAGATGCATTGATATTTTTGATGTATTCGTCCCTTTATACAACACATCCGATCGTAAAAATAGGGTGTAAAGAAATCAATTTACAAACTCATTTAATCATCCTAAACCATTTTTTCAATGAATTCGACGGTAACTTTATAGAATTTTTTTTAAATATTTCTAAAAAACATAATTATAAATAATTTATAATATTGACTGAAGGTGCTTGACGGAATTTCAATAACAAAATTGAATTGTTGAAACTTTGTACGCATCCGTTATTCTATCACACGGATGCAACAGAACTGACAGTCAGACAATTGAAAAAACGAGTTGAAATGGCTGACTTTACCGGTGTTCTTCATTTTTAAAAATAATATTTGATTGCCTCGCCATCTGTCTATTTACAATCGAAATTATTTTAATACTCAAATACTAATTTTTGGATCCTTCATATGCTTTCATTAAATGATATTAAAAATTAATATTAACTATATATAAATACATTGCAAATTCGATATTAACTAAATTATCTATTTTCATACCACTGTCATTATATTAAATGAAGTCTGTTTCAATTCATGCTCATGGAATATCGACCGGCTTCGGTTTTCAATGACATTACAGAGAAGGTCAAGGTATCAATCATATTATTATGCACTCATTGTCAAAGGTCACTTTTTAATAAAGAATCAGTAAATGTAAAATAAAATAGCAGTGTAAAAATGTTATATTTTCACACATACGCAGTTAAAAAAACTGTATTTATCGACATTTTAAAACAAAAAACGTCAGATTTAGCCTATGAGATTCATATACTAAAATAAATTGTATTCTTAGAATCACGTATAATTCAACGCAATATAAGACAAAATACGGCTTGCGATATCATTATTTTTTAGAACACAGAATGTATTTTTCTTGGAAAAAAATAAGTATTCTACGACGTATTTTTAATTCTAAAATAATCACAATATTCTCATAAAGTTATAAAGAATTTTTGGATAGTCTTGAAGTAAAGATGAATTGGGAAATTCAACGCTCATTATTCCTTGGACTTATCATTTAAAACACTATGGGAGAACAAGTACAGTTGGACACCTTTCAGTGATAGACCACTCAACAATAAAACAAAAACAAAAAGCAAAAAATGTTTTAACTATATATATTTATCTAAACGAAGAGTCGAGCTGTATTTTTATTGATCACACATATTGCGAATAAGAACGAAACGAAGATGTTTATATGAGGTTTCTTTAACGTGTTCAATTTTATAGATGTATTGATTGACATGTGACATGAAAGTTCGACATAAATAACACAATGATTACCACTATTAAGGACGACGTGTTTTTGTTGTATTAACACTATAAACTCTGTATCAATTCAGAAACACTATCCTACGCCCGACTTATTTTTGGAGAAATGCTTTTTTTTCTCGCAGGCAACTGAATTCTAAAAATTGTTGTTGATTTATGCTATGAAACGTATTCGGATTCATAGGTATTTAACTTAAGATACTCAGAATAATATATGTATCAAGAACTTTAAATATATCATTAATCAAATCGTTTTTTTTTTCAAGTGTTGAAAAATGCATATTTCGCGATATACACCCAGTCCTTTTTTACGCGATACATTGGTTCCAGAAAACGGCGCGAAAAAAAAATCGCGTAAAAAAATCACAACTGCCATATAATTTGATAAATTGGTTCCAAAAATTAAAATATCGCGTGAAAAAGTACCAGAAACGTATGAAAAACCAAAATTTTCTCTTTAAAATTCGTGCAAAAAAAATATATACATATTTCATGTGTTTATTGCTTATAAAATATCACGAGACATAACAATATAATTTTTTCACTTATATGAATTAAGTTTTAAAAATACACATATTTTTTTTATAAAAAAAAATAATGAAACGTAAATGCCTAGCATCATATATAAATTTCTTCTTTAAAACAAATTTGGGGAAAACATCGCGTAAAAACGAGTGACGCGCGTAAAAAATGTAACGGTGTCGTCCAAAAAAATCGCGTATAATCGAATTCGTGTAAAAAAAACGCGTAAAAAAAGGACTGGGTGTATATTAATATTTTCAGTTGATTTTCTTACTAGTTTTGAAACTGATAAACCACTTAAACTTTTGTTTTTCTCTTGCCGAGCCTTAAATGTATTGTTCAATACAAGAGAATAATTCCGATTCCTTCTGTCATTCGTCGCTAGTTTGATATTTTGTCTATGGTAATTGTCTATCTCAAATTAAATGAAACTTTTTCTAATAATTTAATATTTTATAATAATGAAATTTTTGCTAGAATTTTTCTTTACGGCAATTTATTACACATCTGGCTAGCTTTACTTTTTTGCTTGCTGCCCACCGTACAGTTTATTATATATATTCTGTTTTTGAAAGAAACTATTTTTGGCGAAGTGACTAATTTAAATCTTCTTTTATTAAAGAATGACTTGGGTACCATATTTTTATTTAATACTTGTTTCTAAATATCACAACTATGACGATACATAAGTCTAAAACATGACTTACGCAGACGTTTTCGGTATTCAATTAATGGTTATTATGTCACGTGAAATCACGGCTGCGGGATTAAGCACGTTAAGAATTAAGGCACTTATTACATGTGTTGTCTGACATTCCGTGATGTTATCGATTTAATATTATATAAATCACAATCAGATGGCGTAAAATGTCATGACACGTATTTATAATAGCCTACGACAGAAGCAAATCTATTAGTTTTAAAGTCCATCTGCGACTAAATCGATCCGTTGACAGACAAGAACCGATATTTTTGACGGAACAAGGCCATTCTAATAGTCAACAATTTGCTCTACGAATCAGTCACGTTGCGTCATGCTTTCATGTATAACCCAATACAGTGGAATCCCGATCACCCGTTCTCGTAAAATACGTTTTCCAGGATGGATAGTTCATTTTTTATAGTCCCGTCAAACACGCAAAAGAACAATGTTTAATAATCCCTCATTAACCGTTCCTCGACCAAATGTCTAAATATTATGGTCCCGTCTCAAATATTATCCCAATTGACCGGTTTTGATAGATAAATCTTTCTATCCAATACAATTTGTGAGTTTGGGATCGTTAAATCTAATATATAAACCAAAGAAATTAATGATGTAATATATATTTCGCTCAAATGTCTTTAATAGAAAATTTCACAAGAAGAAGTTTAAAACACTCTTCTGCTATTTAAATAAATAAGATTTAATTCATATAAATTTTACAAAACCTTCTCATATAGTATTTACTAATTTTTGTTAAATCCTATTTTTTGTTATTTTTTTAAGATTTTACTTTTGTATTATTATTGTAAACTTTTCCGCATTTTTCGTTTTTTTATGGTCACTAAAAAAACGTGGAATCGAGGTTTTACTGTATCATAATTATCTCATATTTTGCAAAAAAAAAAAAATTAAATAATCTTGTAATATTATATTTCTACACATTTCAAAAAAAAATATTTTAAATATATCGTTAACGGTGAAATTTAATTATTCTTACATAAATAACTACATAAACCTGTCAACTCCTCTTTCACCACAGATTACTAACACGTTTTTACTCAACCTTTTGAGCTACGTGAAGGATATTCCAGATATTAATTCATAAATGTTGTCAATTAAAAAACTTATAAAACTAGTCATGGCAAATCATGTTATCTTTTGACACAAAAATCAACTTTTTCGTGAAAGTTTCGACAGTACACTATGTTTATGAGTATTTTCAATAAATGCACTGCAACCAATAATCTTAACACTTTACACATAACCTGTCAGTGGGTTAAATAATATGCACCGTAATGATATTTCATACATTCTTTGTGAATCAAATATTACTCATACATCGATTATTCACTAAATTTGTATTGTGTTAATTAATAGTGGTTGCGCTAGGCGAAAAAGTCTCTGATTACTGTATTACAAATTTTACTAAAAATTCGTGTATGAATCGAAAATGGTTGACAATCCCAATGGCTCGCCACAAATACCTACGTAGGATTAACGCTATTCGTTTTACAGGATCACATTATTTACAGTTCAATAAATTAATTCGTATTGATCATTGTATCAATGATAAACGGGTCGATTTGGTTTTACGCTGCAAGGCTAAAAATATTCGCCGCCTATGAACGCGGTGTGACCTTCCGCCGCCCAGACATTACTCGCCCCGCCTTCCCGCCCCCGCCTACCCGTCCACACTTATTATTCGAATTATCTTCAAAAATAGCGAGCGACCTTGGCGCATCTGTCGAGAAAAAACTATTCGAGGAAAACAATCAACCTGGAGAGGTATATCCATTTAGAGGGTCAACCTCATAGCTTTTTCCACCTATAATATATAATATATATATGACATTCCTTATCGAACGGTACGATCGAAAAAACACTTAGACTGTACTATTCGTGAACTATTATCGATCTCAACTTGATTTAAGACGAATCTTGGTTACGACACTTACAACATATTAATACGAAAGGATTAAACTTCTGACTGCTAACATATCAGCTGTTAAAACAGCAAAAATGTAAGTGTTAACAACGTTAAAAAAAATGATTATGGGCCATTTTTTACACTAAAATATAGCCTGATTTGTTTTGATAAACTTCATACAATAATATATTCATGGTTGGAATACCTTTTACACGGCTCAGTAGGGAATCAGTTCGATTTACGTAACGTCGTAACTGATTTTATTTCTGATTGACATCTGAAAAAGCAAATAATCTTTTGAATACTATGTATATAGCTGTGTTTTTTATGGATTACCTTCAATGTCTATGCTAATGATTACGATTGCTGACTAGTATACGCTGAACAATATTATAAGTTAAAAACTGATTTATAATAGTTTGTAAAATTAAACAATATAATGAAGCTAATGTTGATTTGACAAACGCATCCAAAAGATACGTCCCACCTCTACCTGCCATTATTCTAGACCGATCGGCTATAGCCGTCTTTGTACGATCTTCTGTCGCCCTTTTCAACAACTTTTCAGATACGGCTTTATCTCTAGGTTATAAAAAGTAAATTATTTGTACAAATTTAGCATTAGTACTATTTTGTAACCAAAGAAATTCCCTGTGATAAAAATTGGCGAATCGGTGACACTAGGAAAATATTACGAATAAATCCTTCAATTACATACAACAGGTATATACAAAAATTGCATTTTTTAGTGAATAAATAAAAGAGTGATTTTGGGGCGGCAACTATTCAAAAGCTAATTTTTTTTAAATATAAATATTAAGAAGTAGAATAAAATATACAGTGATCGACTATTTGATGGTATGAGTTGTTTTGACAGTTCAGTACAAGCCTATAACTAAGCTTTTATAGAAACACATTTATTTTTATATTCAACAAGCATGAAAATTATCGTTTTGATTGCACATATATAATAATATAAAACAAAATAATTACAAAAAAAAATACAATAAAGGACAGTGATCGACCACACTTAGAAAGTTACTGGACACTTTCCAGAAAGTGGTTAGACACCCGTCTTTTTCCTCCATACATTTAACTACTAAAACTTCTTACATCTCAATATAATCAACGCACATAGTGCATAACTTCTCCTTTGAGATAAATAAAGACACGAAAATGACAAAAGGTGGATTTTACAGTGTCGGGTTCAATGCTGTCATAAATACAGCAAATTATGTGATAGAACTGATACATATGCTATAATACTGGTGATTTGTAAGAATAAATAACTATAACTTACGATTTTAAATACACCCAGTCCTTTTTTTACGCGATACATTGGTTCCAGAAAACGGCGCGTAAAAAAGATCGGGTAAAAAAATCACAACTTTCATATAATTTGATAAATTGGTTCCAAAAATTAAAATATCGCGTGAAAAAGTACCAGAACCGTATGAAAAACCAAAATTTGCTCTTTAAAATTCGTGCAAAAAAAAAACATATTTCATGTCTTTATTGCTTATAAAATATAATGAGACTATAACGATATAATTTTTTCACTTATATGAATTAAGTTTTAAAAATACACATATTTTTTTTATTTATAAAAATAATGAAACATACATACCTAGCATCATATATAAATTTCTTCTTTAAAACAAATTTGGGGAAAAAATCGCGTAAAAACGAGTGAAGCGCGTAAAAAATGTAACGGTGCCGTCCAAAAAAATCGCGTATAATCGGATTCGCGTAAAAAAAGGACTGGGTGTACTTGATTATTTTGTTTCATTGCTGAGTGACGTATTACAAAAAAGTGGCCAACGACTGTATACATTATCTTACAGCGTTTTAAAATTTTCTACTTCATACAATAACATAAAATATATACCACTTGCGAGATAACTGGTAAACAATTCGAGATTTTGTTTATAAGCAATAATGAATTTATATATAAATTTCAATAAAATATTATTGTATGTGACAACACTGCCTTTATATGAAGTCAACACTAGAAAAAGCTCTTCTAAACTATTTTCAAACTGACGTATTACTCTATTTTACATATCAAGCTACGAGATGTAGTTAGTTATTTTGACATAATATTTTACTCTATGTCTCCACTGGGCTAATTTTTGTTATGTCTAATAAAGTCATAAATATTATAAATAGTTTTCGTTAGACTGTTAGCAAAGATACTAATATTATCTCATATTTATTTAAGTTGTGGTTTAGTGAAGCGATTTCAATATTTTTCGATTGTGTCAAACCCACGACGCACTATTTCAGAGTCAAGGTCGAAAAATACAAAAATATGTTTTTCGCCACAATTTTTTTAATAAAGCTATACTAGTATTTTATTATAACTTTAGTGAGTAATTAGTATGGGTGAATTTTTTAACAATGACGTTGATGCTTTTGGCAGGGATTATGAATCGGTTAATCGGTTCACCGGTAATCTTATTTTTGTACCAGTATCCTTTTTAATTTCTCCCATCTGTTGAAGTTTCGGTGAAACGAAAATAAATATTGCGAAATTTAAGAATTAAGTAACTTTTAACATATGTTTATCGAAGCTTTAAAATAGTGTTATTATCGTTGATTTCTATTTCAATGCTAAATGTTTTCTCCAATGTTTACATTCAAAAAAAAATATCATTTTCCTCGATGCGCCCTAATATTTATATAATAAAAAGAAAATAAAGACATTATATGAACATTATTCTACAAAATCTTACTATCAAAAAAATGCTTTTGATTCAGTATCCACGTCCTTCCATAAAATTGTATCAAGTATTAGTGATGCATTTTAATAAAGTATATTCATATACAGTCTCTGGGACTTTCTTCCAAGGAGCTGACACCCATTCTGATTTGTTTAAATGATTCATCCCTTCTGCGGTTTTTAGTGATTACAAGATGCACCGCAAATTCAGAGACACGAAAATATAAAAAACACATATTTCTTAAAATCGAACACAATAATAACTTATATGAAATAATTTACATTCCATAATACACACAGCGTCTTCATGTAAGGATAATATATAAATATAGTAAAAGGAATAGCAGATTTTCTTACGACAATGAAAAAACACTATTGAAAAGTGAATGAAAAACTACTAGATTTTGAGAATTGAAATTAAAGCCTTGGTAAATATGTCAATGTAATGATCATTATATACTAATTATTTCATCCCGTCAGTCCTTTATTGCTTATTTTGACTTATATATATACATAATAACACAATTTCTCTAATTTTTCGAACGATGGCTATTTTTTTCTTATTCTACTCGTGTTTTTGATAACGGAGATAAATAAAGTAACAAATTGAAAAAAAGTGGAAAATCTACCAAGCACCCTCAGTCGCTATTTTAAATTATCACATTTAATTGCATATCTAAAATCTGTCGCATATATATATACATAAAATGTTTTATCTTATTTAATAAAAATAAGCCGGTAAAGTTAAAATAATAACCGGTAAATGAAAAATTCGGTATTTTCGTAGCCCCTTCTCTACATTCATTGACCGAATAATGATTGGCGTCGATTTAACGATACATTATGATAGGAATGGATAAAATATGATATTCAAACTAATTAATCACATTGATTATATACACGTTAGGTCATTAGTAGCGCTATAGATGTAAAATGTTACACCATTTCTATATTGGTGTAGATTTAGTATGTTAGAAACCTTGAAGCTGCGTCATTTAATGAATTAGCTAATGCAGGAAATTCAAATGTCAACTAATTAATTTTGTTTTTTTTTGCAGTTCATTCAAAGCCCAGAGTAAATTAAACATGACATTATTATAGCGTTTATACACGATTAATATTGGCTGACATTTTTACACAACAAAGTTAGAAAAGAAACATTTTTTTTTTTCAATTCATCAGTGTTTCATAACCTTTTTATGATCTTATATATATGTAACACTTTTGAATTTTAAACTAAGTTTTCGCACCCCATTAAAAAATTTGTCGCGATTTTTTGATTCAAAGAAAACATTCATTTGAGACACCAGTATTAAATTTTATATCGCACGTCTAAAGCTTTACATGAAGAATAATAAGCAAAAAATATCGAATTGATACAATATATTGCTTATATTTTTAAGTTTTATTATATATATGTACTGTAAAATATTTTTATAAAAACAAAAAAAGCTTTTTGAAACTCCTTTCGAATATTGACCTTATTGATAATATTTTACCCTCTATCTTTACTCTCTCACCTATATAGGTTGATCCAAAAATAGTAAACACTTTTCGAGCAGCATCTTGAAATTGGTTTAATTTTAATGGTGTTAATGGGGTTTAATGGTGTAATATTATATTAATCGCGGGCCACACAAAAACACGCTGCGGGCCGAGGTTTGCCCGTGCCTGCTCTAATGCAACGGTCGCCTTCCGGTTATTATATTATCTACGCATATCTAAAAGTACATAAATTGTCTTCTATTTAATATTGCGCGATGACCTTTTAAAGTCAACCCAATTTACCTTTGCGAAAATAGGAAATTAAAAATGCATGCTGATACGTTATGATTTATATTGAGTAACAACTATCCGCATTCCGTTATTGACCGAGGTCTTTAGATTTGAGCAAACAGGTAACAATAACACAAGAGTATGGCGATTTCGTTTCCTGGCAGTGGTCCAGTGATGATCAAATAGAATTCTGTTCGAAAGGGAAAAAAAGTTTGTTATTTTTGTCAAGATGGTGGAACGGAAAATGTTTTCGTGCTTACACATTTCTCGGTTATTTGATCGCCGATAAAAAAAAATATCTCCTTGAATGCTATTTTTGTGGTCATTAATTTTTTCCATTCGAAAACTGCGTGAACTAAACAGGGATATAACGTCTGGAATGTTATCTGGGCCGATAGTAATTGGAGAATCAATTCTAATATTTGCCAAAAGAACTAAATTGAAAAATTGAAGATAATCGACTTTCTTAATTTGAAGTCAACATGCTTGTGCTCTCATATTGCACTTATTCCTGACTTCTTCTAATGATGTTTAATGATAGTTTCGTTATTTCGATTCTCAACAAACGATCTTCTTCTATCTTAAACTTTTAACCTATAATATAGTAACAAAATATTCTTCTGTTTCTATCGTTTTATTAATAATTTTGGTCCATTAGTTTGGAACACAAATCGTAAACATCAAATCTAAAAAAGTGATTTTTTGACTTGTCATTTACTTGGTAGAACTCCACTATAATAAAATAACATAAGTGTTAAGCTCTAGAAATTTTTATGATATTTTTTTGCAAGTTGTTTCGGCTTCCGACACCCTCAGACTTATATTTCTAACGTATATTTAAATAGATATAACAATTAATAAAAAACAAATGTTCCAAAATAGTTTAACTCAAATGAGATAACAATTCAAAACAAGCAAACAAAATGCAAAATTTTCATTTTCAACACATTTTATGTGCAGGGAGGCCGTGACATGAAAAAGTTTGAGAAGCAGTGTCCAAGGGTATCAAATATTATTGTAGGTAATTTTAAAATGTATTTGAAATATTGCTCCAATGTATAGATATTTAACTATTTTACAAGACTTCTTCGTACGTATGTGAATATGATTTTGTACATACAAATAAATAAAGCAAAAATCAACCGTCTATTTCGGTCGTATTTATTTAATAGTTCCTATGTATTGGTTGTAAAAATATTTTACGGAATTGAGTAAGAATTTTCTATGCGGTCCACGAGTTGGAGATTGAACCCTCTGGCAACCTTGGCTCGTTCACGGTCAACAGCGCCATCTGTGTTGCGCAATAGAAAAATATTATGTTGACTGACGGTTTGCGTCATAAACTTAATGTCAGACGTGAACTCGACGAATTTTCTTTAAAAATAGATTGAGGAAATGAATTCAAGAAAAAAGAGGAATGAATAATTCAAATATTATCAATATTTTTTCCTATCCATTATTGAAGGTATTATATGTAAAAAGCAGTAAATAAAACAAATGTTTTTTTGTGATCGTTATAGAGACAGGCATTATTTTTAAGTTAATACAAAGGTCAATTGAATATTAATAACAGTTAATTTTTGAGCGAGGTTGGAATAATTTTTTTGTGGCAAAAAATATATTCAATTGGCTTCTTTTTTAATTGCAACACCATTCCGTGCAGTATCAGCAATAAACATTAGAGAAGAAAAAATGAAAAGTGAAGCACATAAGTTTGGAATGTTCTCGAAGATAAGTATTTTAAAATCAAAAATTGATTTAATCTAAAATATCGTTATATTAAATAATCTTATTTTATTAATTTAAACAATAAACATCTGTTGTGTGGCAAAAACTTTGAAATACTTATAACTGTTTATACTCGTTTTTTATTGTCCACCAGTTTATTTCATTTGAGATATCAATTAGAATTTAACGGATTTTCGATGTAAAATTTAAATCGTTCAAACGTTATACACTTTTAAGGTGTTAACTGTCACTTCTTGTTGGAAAGGCATGCTATTTTAAATTAAAAAAACACATTTTTAGGACTTATTTCCACAATATATTTTTTTATCAGGACCTTTATTCCGTTACAGAACCGATTTCATCAGTTGATAAAGCTCGCGATGAGCGAGACCAGTACTGATCAAAAAATATGTTGTGGAAATAAGTACTAAAAAATGTGTTTTTATTATTAAAAATGTTATACACTTTCACGTGTTTTGGCAATTACATACTTCCGCCTTTCGGCATTGTTGTCCATAGTACGACAAATATTAACTCAGATATTCCTTTAGCTCCTAGACTTAGGGTATATATTTTTCTCAGTTTCGATTATAAACTGTTTGCTGACAATCAGTTGCAGTGCATCCGTGTACTAGAATATCTTAAGATGGCGAAAGGCGAAACATATGTGTGAGAAAACGGCGCTTAAACGATTCAAATTTCACCATTTTATTATTTTTATTAGTACTTACGTTAGTTTTATATTCAGAAGAACCTCTCCATTTTTTTTTGTTGATAAATATAATATTTCTCTTCGTGAAATGGTCTCAAGTAAGTTTGATTGTAGTGGAGTATTATACAATAGTTAGTACATGTGTGTGTCTGTGTGTGTGTGTGTGGTGATAAATTTGATGGAAACCGTTATCGGAAAAACAAACACGTCACAACGTTGAAGGTTACATTATTTGAAGGCCAATATCAATATCGTTTTAGCACAACTCCAATAACACCTACTACGCCTTTCGGTATAGTCTGTTCTATGTTCCTACTTTTTGCGCAACAAATTAATATCTTCAGTTGCATACATTCAAGTAAAAATAGCGGGGCTTATTTTATTAATGTACCTTTTTAAAAACAACATGTTCTTGGTAACAGATACAAGAATACGAAGACTAATTGATTTTCGTCATTAATTGATTTCGAGAAGGCAGGGCCGCCACCTGGCTCTTTTGTAGCCTGTGTTTTGTGTGCCTGACTTTTGACTAAAAAATGTTTAAGTAAATGTTAATTTTTTATTGTAAAAATATTTCGTCAGGCTTTTTTCCTACCTTACCTACTTATGTGCATTAAATTAAAGGTCAACCAGCATCAAACAACATTTAACCTGTTACCTGCTGAGCATCCTTAAACGATATTTTAACACTATTTAATTCAATTTTCTTCAATAATCCTTTAAAATCAGGCTGTATTTTCACATTTTATTTCATTTAGATACACCCAGTTCTTTTTTTACGCGATTTTTTTTTACGCGAATTCGATTATACGCGATTTTTTTGGACGACACGGTTACATTTTTTTACGCGCTTCACTCGTTTTTACGCGATTTTTCCCCAAATTTGAAGAAATTTATGTATGATGCTAGGCATGTACGTTTCATTATTTTTTAAAATAAAAAAATGTGTATTTTGAAACTTAATTTTGTTTACAAAACTTAAACTTGATTTATGCAAAATTCAATACTTTCGTTCAAAAAATCGCAAACGATTACATTTCGCAACCGAGAGTGACAGCAGCGAATAATTCATATAAGTGAATAAAATTATATTTTTAAAGTCTCATTATATTTTTATAAGCAATAAAGACATGAAAATATATAAAATTTTTTTGCACGAATTTTAAAGAGCAAATTTTGTTTTTGCATACGTTTCTGGTACTTTTTTACGCGATATTTTAATTTTTGGAACCAATTTATCAAATTATATGAAAGATGTGATTTTTTACGCTATTTTTTTACGCGCCTTTTTCTGGAACCAATGAATTACGTAAAAAAAGGACTGGGTGTATATTTTGTACGATCATTATAAAATCATTTTTTCTACAAAAAGCTTAGTATAAAATTCTATGTATCAGATTATGATCGCGATGAGGCGAAAGGCAAAACTCGGATTGTTAGCGACAAAACATGTGGAATCGCACATACTTGTAACAATTCAAATTTGATACTGAAATTCTATCAAGCACCTTCAATCGATATTATAAATTAAAACTTGTGGAATTTCACACAGCACATATTTGATATTAAAATCCCATCAATTCATCCATCACAGTCGAAAATTAAATATTTAACTCCTAGAAGAAGGATTCATATTTTATAAGCGATACAAAATTCTATTACATCCTTGTAATATGATGCATGATGCTAAACGGCGAAACCCGGTTCGTGAGTGAAAAAACAATAATTTGAACGATTTTTTTTAATGATTACTCGGTAGTTATGATATTATATATCCATTTGTAGTTTTAATATCTTCTTTATTTTAAATTTGTCATTTTTTAGCGACATGTGCTATGGTAATTATACCAGATTATATCCGCCTGTCATTACCGGTCAGTTACGCCGACCTTGCCCTTGGCATGCGCTTCGGTTCGCTTGTGTACGAACCCACAGTCGTCGCACGCGGCCGGTAAGCGAACAGCCAGAAAGGAAAATAAATGTCTACGTCGCCCGATTGACGAACGAAACCACTTGTTTATTACTCCTACACCGCACGATTTTCCTCGTCGGTTAACAATACATATTTTAGTTTAGGAGATGTCAAACTAGAGGAGTGAGCTATCTGTTTCAATGTATTTGATAAAAATTTATGAAATTAGCGATGATCGAACTGTATAGCCAATTGACAAAATGTGTGGGTATGTTCTTTTTTTAAATATATACGCGACAAAATGAAATTCACTGAAACTTGCTTAATGTATTTTTAATATAGACACGTTTTAACTTTTACTTCTTTCACATTTTTTAAAGTGATCAAAACCGGTTTGACTCATTAAAAACTGACTAAAACGATGAAAAAATAGTAATGTATTTTAGTTCTATAAAAATTTTATTAGATATTGTTGATAGCTATTTCGGCTCATGCCATCGCCAGAACTATCGACGATGGCGTGAGCCGAAATAGCTATCAACTATATCTTATAAAAAAATTGTAGAACTAAAACACATTGCCATTTTATCACCATTTTATAATACAGTTCTACCAAGTAAATGCCAATTCAATCAATAAAAACTGACCACTTACGAAACGTTTTTTGATCATTTTAAAATTTTTGAAAAAGCACAAAATAGTTTTTTTTTATGATACATTTCCACCAAGAAATGATAGCTATCACATTCAATTTAAATGTGTTAACTGTCGCTTCTTGTCGGAAAGATATTATATTTAAACAGTAGAATATAATGTTAAGTACTATTTCCACAATTTGATATTATTAAAATCTCTACCGATTTCGCTCATCGTGAGTATTATCAACTGATCAATGAATTGATAATGTTCGCGATGAGACAAATCAGTCCTGATCTCAATAATATAAAACTATTGAAATGTTACTGCACATTTTGTTTTATTATTTAAAAAAGAGATGTCGTTTTGACGCTGATGATTAAATTGTATTACTTGACCACCGGCTCTTTACATTTTTTTTTCTTCCTGATTTCAATATTACTCATAATGCAATTCACCTTTCCAAAAAAAGAATAACTTAAGCACGAAATATGCATAATAATAACATTACACTTACTTAAATATAATATTATACATATAAAAATTATTATATTATATATACAATCTATAAATAAACCCTCCGGCTTGAAACTATATAATATCCGAATTAATGAATGTTTTCTTAAATTACTGACTTACTAAAGAGAACGATTTTACCGCTGAAATTATTTTATTTCTCACCTATTGGCAACCCTGTCCGAGAACATTAAAAATTAATTCATTAGCTAACTATAAAGTATACTTGTCTATTGTCGTAGATGCTGGTATTGATGACAGTTAATATATTGTTGCGTCCATACAAAAAAAATCACGAAAAGTAAATTTACCAAATACGAAACTTCTGGTGCTTCAATAAAAATGCGTACACACCACATACAATGGTATTATTATATCTGAGTATCAGATATAGTTTGTCTACTTGACTTTTGAAGACATGTGCCTCCATTTTTAATTTAATACAATAAATTCACGCGGAAGTCGCTTTTGTCGCGCCTTCAGATTAGAGGGTGCTCGCAATTTTTTTTTCATAATGCAACAATTTACAAGTAACCGCAATATATAGCTATTCCTAGAAATAAACTTGTTTCGATTTTATTTGAAACTAAGCCGCGCTGTATATCTCTTATGAAAAAATATAAATCTATAGCCAGAAAATGATGAATATATATATATATATATTATTAGAATGAATAGTAATATTAACCCGCTCTCCGCCAAGTCACGTAAAGGTTGTTCGAATCCTGATTATTTCAAAAAATAATTCAGTAATTTTGATGTTGACCAAACTTATGAAAATCACCGGGACAAATTAGGCTACATATAAATACAAAAAATAGTTCGTACTTGACAGTTTTAACACTATTATATCTTTTTTATCGTATAATAATTTTCGCGATGAACGAAATCGGTACTGATCATAAAATATATTATGAAAATAAGTACTAGAAAATGTGTTTTATAATTTAAAATAGCATGCATTTCCATCAAGAAGCGAGAGTTAACACCTTAAAAATAATCTATTACATGTTTGAGTATCAATATTCTACACGCTGCAATACAGCTCTGTATGTATTCAACTATTGTGTGTATTTCTCCTTATAATTTCGCTTGTGTATTACCGATGCAAGTCGTTTAGTGTGTCAGTTCTATTTCATCCGTGTGATAGAAAGTCTGAAGATGTCGAGAGACGAAACCCGGCTCATAAATGATAAACATGTGGAAATGAACAAAGCTCTAAACAATTCAAATTTTATAAAAAATAATTCAGTATATAATTCACCTCTTCCGTCACACAGTTTCATTGTTAAATTAGATTAAAGTTGATCACGCAATGTGCGAATATGTATGCATTCGGATGTTCGGTAAAGTCTTTACATTGTCGCCTGAAGGGTAAACCTTGACCTGACCCCAAGGGGGGCATTAGGGAGCGCGTTGGCCTCGCAGGGGTCGAAACGAGCCCGCCAAGGTTAGCTACCGGCCTCGCCAATTCAAGGCCGCTGAACGATTTGTCAAAACGGAAAATATTGTGAAATAGTCAGTGAACAATAAATACACTACAACATCACACAAAACAAATTAAATGTGTACAGATCAAATAGAAAATATCACATCATTCAGCGGTATTCGACTCTACACAGTCAGGGACGGAAAGAGTCTTTCTTAAGGTACTTCTTTAATAAGTGAATGATCATTTATATCACTTTTTATGGGTTAACTGTCACCACTTACTGGAAAGGCGCTATATCTTTACACGTAAAAATGAATGTTTGTTTCTATATATGTCCTGTATGCGTTCCTATAACATTCATCCATTCAGGGCTTAAGTTTGATGGGTTGCTGTGAACATGCCCTCGAAATTTTTAAAATTAGAACAACTATTAGATCAGCACTGGCTTCGCTAATCGCGAGCACTTACTCTTTCATCCAATTGCGATAAAAAAAGCGAATTGTATTACACATGCTTACGAATTCTTACGTTACACAATTAATTCTAATATCTGAATTAGTATAACCATTATATCAGGACCGGTTTTGCTTATTGCGAAAACTATTAATTTATTCACTTGTGGACTATGTGGATATACTTCTAAAAATGGACAAATTTGTGTGGCCTGCTCACGCGTCGTAAAAACGTCTGATTTGTTCGTGCACGCGACAGACGGAAAATTATATATATATTGCGTATCCAAAAGCACTTCGGTGACAGAATTAAAACACACTTTCTTTCTTTAAGTGGCATTGTAACACACTCCAGATATTCGCTAGTTTAAATGATGAAACACAGCGTTTCGTACTATTTCCACAATTTTATATTATTAAGACCAATGCCGGTTTCGCTAATCGCGAGTATTATCAACTGATGAAAATCTATATTTTATTTTTTCTCTCAGGTTCTAGGTTAGTATAAATTGCGTGCCATGCACTCAGATTTTCTCTTTGTTTTAAGCCCTTTGAAGAAGATGGCAGTATCAGTATGACGGCGTAGTGTCATCTATTACCATTCTCAGATTCCATATAGCACTTATAATTATTTCAAGTAAAGATAATACACATAAAAATTGTTAATTTTTGACACTTGTTTTTTTTTTTGTTATTTGATTGAAAAGAAAAAAGCGATTGTATAAGAGCTAAAATTTGATTTGATTGTGAAAAATTCTCACTTGTTATTCTTCCTAATAAACTTTTCACGATTGTTCTGTGCTCTTAAAGGATTATTAATTTATTTTAATGTTGTTTGCTAAGTATTAATATAACCAATATTAAATTAATTTACTTCATTTGAATGTATATTGTATTTCTTACTTCACGTAAATTATTTTATTATTTCTTGAACCATTGGTTTGGTATACCTGATAACTTTAATTCAAAATGTTGTAGAAAAAGAATTGCTTGCAATTTGTATCCTACCAGTTGATAATTCTCGCGATGAGCGAAACCGGTCCTGATATTGTGGAAATAAATAAAATAAAAAAATATATTTTTATTATTTAAAACGTCATGTCTTTCCATCAAGAAATGACAGTTAATACCTTAAAAGTGATCTAGATAATTATTTAAAAGTTATAGTGAATTATTTTATTTTGAAATATTCTAAAAAATAGTCACTAGATATAATTTCTCCCAGATCAACCTATGATAAGCAAAATATTTTTGTGTGTAGTATAGGAAAATTAATTAATAACAGATGTTAAAAAAAAAACACAAAACATAGTTTAGATGACATTCATGGTCAATGCAACTGCCCTGATATCTTCAATCATCCACCAGATACTTGAAGTATGACATTAACTCTGCCATCATGGTGGTTCGTAAGTCCCCAGTCCTAGTGAAGTCTGCAATCCGAATTTGGAATCACCTTCTCTCTGAATAACTAACCGCGTAACTAATCTCAGTTTCAAATTCACCATTTTTTATATCCCCATTAAATATACAACGCTTAGCAATCTCGCATTCATATTTTTTGTTGGTTAAATATTGCAGTTCCATTGAAGAAACACTTATATTGTAGATCATTCTTGTCAAAAATTTGTCATCCTTTTCCATTTACCAGCTATTGCTCTCACAAATATTATTCTGAACCAACATTCAAACACTATCATAGAAAGGACCAAAACTGAAAGACAGCGAATATTATCTTAGTTCTATGATGGTGACTAAAATTATTTTAATACTAGATTCATTACTGGAAGTTCCTTAGAAATACAAGAATCTCTGAACATCACTGTTTGACTAAACCTTCTATCAGTGCAAACCAAGTTATAAACCGGCTATTGACTTGGGCGCTCAACCCGACGGTAAAATAATACAAAAACCTCCCACTTGTAGGTAGAATTGTCTGTGCATAACACTGACTTTGAAATTTGTTAGTGTTTATTTATTTCATTTGAATGAAGATACAATTAAGATGTTTTTTTTTACAAAGAGTTATATTTTGTTCATTTGTATCACAGCATCAATGAAATATGTAAAAATGCAACAAAACAGCACAGCAAGAATTAAAAGATAAAATGAATTATTAACATTTCTTTTAATATTATATTTTAAATATAAAATACATTTACTCCAATAAGTAAGAACAAAGTTTGTCATTAAATATCAATTTTACATTATTATCACTTCCTTGCTTTAGCTTTAGGCTTTGAACCTTTGGAGAATTTTTTGCCTCCCTTGGATGCTCCCTTCTTTCTTCCCTTTGTCTTTTCCTTGGCCTTCGCCGCTCGCAGATCCTTCTTCATCCTTGAATCCACAACCTTGTATTGACCTTTCACTCCTGAAGGTCTCTGCATCCTCCTTCCAGTGGTGTGCTTCTTTGCCACTACATATGTGATTTCTTTTTTGCCTGTTGACTTTGCCTTTTTGTAGAGCCTGTGAAAAGAGATGGACAGTTGAATCAGCGTTTTCCTCTAAAGTGCGCTCCTTATTATTTTTATAATTTAAAATCTTACAACTAGTTTAAAAAAAAAAAAAACAATCGAGAAAATGATGTAGTGAAAAACAGAACTTGACATTTTCATAAAGATTATATGGATCAAAAAAAAAACAACAGCGCTGTACTTAGTCTGCTCCATTTTAATAATTTTATTAATGCTTGATTCACATTTGATTTCTTAAAGCTAAAAATTACGAATTTCAAACAGCAAGTCGAAAAATCAACATTTATTTCCCTGATCATTCAGAATGTTATCTATGTCGATTTAATGATTGATAAATGATTGGAAAACATTAGCGTCATTATATGATATGATGTAGTTAGCAATATTCTAATATTTTCTTTTACACATAGCTAATTTCAACAGCTCCGATTACGCCTGGAAATTTTCAATTCCAGATTAGTTATTGGAAATATAAACAATTAACCTAAGATTTTACTTACTGTCTAATCTGTTTGGCCTTTTCCCTGTCTGATACATCAACATTGTCCATAAGCGCCTCGACCTTTTTCTTGGCTTTATCCATTTTTTTGACAGCACGCTTCTTCTTCCTCGCCTTTGCTTCCATTACTTTCTTGATTGGACGGGCATTTATTTCAACTAGACTTTTCTTGTACTCATCAATAAGCTCCTGTGGAATAGGAATCATACATTAAAACTATTACTATAACATTTTTAAAGAAGTTTTCATTGGATTTTGCTTAATTTTGAAGAAATTTTAAGCATTGAATTTTCTCTAATAGTGAAATTCATACCTGAGGAACGGGCACATCTTTTTTCATGTGTTTCTTTTCATCATCTGCAAACCAATCAGGAAGATTGGTATCGTTGAATGTGTACCGATTCCATCCTCCATCGATAAGGTCCCGTTTTCGTTTATTTGATGTAGCGAGCAATGTTCCCAGTGCTAATCCTTCTTCATCCATCTTGACAAGCTTCTTGAGACGCTTGAGGTCTTAAATAATAAAATATAAGATTGAATACATCAAATTTGTCCATAAAACTGTTACATAATTAATAATATATTTAAAAAAAAAATCTTTTCCAATTTACCATCATCGTTTTTCACAACTTCGAAGCCTTTCCCGCCTTTTCCTCCTTTCCCAGCTTTCTCATCAGATGGTCCATGTTTCCCATTAGTTTTCTGCCTTTTTGCTGGTCTTTCCATATCATAATCACTATCTGTTGAGCTTGAGTATGCATCATCTCCATTTTCTTCTGCATCTGAAAGCTCACTACCTGAAGAACGACCACTATCTTTTGAAATACTATTTTTCTTCTTTTTCTCTTTAGTTGACAAGGTTTTACCTTTTTTTGATTCATCTAAATCATCCTCACCGATTATCTTGCCACCTGAAATTCAAAGGATAATGTAAGCCAAATTTACATACCAATATTTGATGAGAAAAATAATATTACTATATCCATTTTCGGCTACTAAATAAATGCTATAGGCCTATTTTATTTCTGGATGTGCTTCTTTATCTTGTATTGTTTGTTGTCATATTTTTAAAATGCTTTGCCTTGCTACTGTTGATTCAAACTGCTCATATGAACAATAAAATGATTACCTGCAGATGCAAAGGCCAAAGCAAGTATTTTTTAATTGTAAATAGTGTGCAAACCCCTTCGTTGACTTGCTAGACTAGTTGCAATAAAGGCACTGCCCAAATGATACCTTATGATGATATCTTCAATGCAGTAGGCAATCTTTTCATTACATTTTAATTATGAGGGAAAGGATGTCTAATGTAAAAATACTACATACCTTTCTTTTTATAAATATCTGCCAGTCTATCCAATTCCATATCTTCATCTTCATCCTGTTCAAGATTCTTGAAGACGTCTTTTTGAAACCATAAATCAGCTTTATGGGTGCGTTTAGTTTTAGCATCACGCGTGTCTAGATCAACCAACAGTGGATTGAACGGTTTTGACTTCCCGGATGCTTTTAATTTCTGCTTTTCCAAAAGCATCTTATTTTTAGCTTTTTTTTCTTCATTTTCTGAATCGGAAAATCCTGGAAAAGGATAAATGAAACTTTTTGATTATAACTAAGATCTAGATTCTAGACTAATATTATAAACACATATTTATTTATTACTATGTCTGCTTTCATTATCTTAAACCTTTAATGAGTGGGTAGAAATAGAAAAATGGAAATAAGGAAGGACAATTAAATAATTTTTCTCTTCAGTCCCTATTTTTAGGATCAATTAGATCAAGGGTTTCCAATATATTTTTTCTGAGACAAACATTAACTCTTTCACCATATTACATCAAAACGATGTAATATTTCTAGAATTAAATGCATGCCATGTTCTCGCATGCTTTATATTGTGATAACACATTGAGTATTAAGAGGGTGTAAGCCAAAATAGCTATCAACTATATACTTTATATTTTTTGTAGTACTAAGACACATTGCTATTTTTTCATAGCATTATAATGAGTTCTACCAAGTATATGCTAATTCAATCAATAAATTACCTAATCCTTCCTTAGCAGCAGCATCATCGGAGTCTGAGTCCATTTCCAGTTCACTGTCTGAATCTTTATAGTAGCGACCTGAACTATCCAAACGAGAGTCTTCACTGTAGCGTGCATACTTCCGACGAATTTTAAGATCGTCGTCTGATTCATCACATGATTCAGCGACCACATCAGGAGTTTGTTCTGTTATTTTCACAAGGTCCTGTTGAAAATAAAAAACAGTAATACTTCTGACTTGCAATTTCCAGCATCAAACTTTGCAAAAATTACCAAAATGGCACCGCATTTTATATTCTGTATCATTCAACTACGACGATCGTGTGACTAAACATACACCGGTCTCCTGGATCGTTTTTCCCTGCCGTGCTCATCAAATTGTGCACTGTGCTACTTTAGATCAGTATGCACTTAACCCATTCCCTACTAAGCCCCACTAAGGATATTCCAAGTCGAATATTTCAAAAATCAATTCAGTAGTGTTGGTGTTAACCAATTATTATGATTAATTAAATTATACAAAAATTATCTCATACTTATACAAGTATTAATCTCTTCCACACTAACGCCCCGATGTATGGGACGGCAATGTGCAAGGCCTATATGCGAGCGCCCCAGACGTTGGGACGCGAACATTCAATCGTCTGTAACGCAGGCAATCTTTTGCATATAGAACTGATTTTAGATTTAAAATATCGCCCAATTCTTCCTGATACCACCACCTCCATAAACTTGTCAAAAGTATTATGTTTAAATGTTTGAAACATCAATGTTTTGAACCCTTCAAATTTATTCCGACCGCGCCAAAGTAACAAATCAGTTTGAAACTGCGAGCTAAACTAGCGTCTAACTTCATACTGAACTTTGCACCAATCTCGCAATTTGACACTCCATGACACGTGACAGTAATGGCGCTTGTTCATTTGAGTTTGATTGGTGGCTTCGTTACGTCATGGTAATGGCGAGTTATTTGTTAGGGATATATTTGTTAACGTGATTATGACAACATAGGAGATTTCTTTGTGTTTTTTAATGTTGTGAAACATTCCTAATACATCTAACTTCCATAATAAAAGCCAACCCAATTATTTTTTATTGCTGTATTAAGAGCTCTATGTAGAAAGAGAACATTTTGAAAAATAGCAACGCGGACAGATTTAGTTTGTATGAAAAGCTAACGCGCTGATCGGGTTAACACTGTCAACTCACTTATTAGTTTGACTGCCTACTATAAATGAATTATAATCAGCCATTTCAACAGTAGAGGTGTTGGTAGTCAGAGGGTTAATCCTAATACCAAAATTACATGGGAACAACTTACCTTTTTGTTTTTAATTTGTTGTAGTTTAAACAAGTCTTCAACTTCTTCAACAGGACCACTGTCTCCTTTAAGCACCATTTTCAAATTCATCTTTTCATTGAGCTTTGTCCTCTCTTTATTGGCTCTCTTTTTTTTCCGCTTCATTTCACGGCTTTCCTCTTCCTAAAAACCACAATTTATGTTATAATTTTTGACTCAATTATTACATTAATTGGAAATGGTATCTTATAAGACTACTTTTAAAAAATAAAAATACTAATTGTACCTTTAAGTCATCAATTTGTTTCGATATTGCTTCATCTTCCTGGTCTTCCTGTTCATCTAAAGTCAAAATTCTTTCTCCGACATCCCCTGTCTCCGCATCGGCAATGCTACCCACTTCATCTGCTTCCTAAAATTATAAAATAATAAACTTCAATAATCCCAATAGAACATACAAAAGCTAAAATAATTCGACAGTTTTTACTTAACTATAATAAAAAAAAATTTCATTTAGAAGGGTTTTCAATACTGATTGTAACAATATCCAACCATGTCTGTTGAAACTTTAGATTACTGGCTACTGGTTACATTTTACAAAATAATGAAAATAGCTTAAGCATACCTGTTGCTTTTTGAACTCTTTCATTGATTTCCACCAAGCAATCAAAATTTTCAAGTCCTTTCGCCCTAGAACTTTGATATCTTTGCAACATTCTCGTATCTCATCAGTAGTCTTAGGGTGTGTAGAAATATCCACATCATCAAATATTATCTGAAATTAAATACAATAAGTGAATTCTTTATAGAGTGTTACATGTTTTTTGACCATATAATTAATCATTTCAGAACCCTACATTTTAATAAATGATTAAATATCTACATATCTTGGTTAAACAAGGTTCTATCGGAAACATTCGAAGAGCAATTTAAGATTTCAAAAAATATAACTTGAGATAAGTTAAAAGTAAATTATATCGAAATCTTACACATAGTAAATAGAAATTGTGGAAATAATACTAAAAAAAAATGCGTTTCCTGGCATAAAATTTAATGTGATATACAGTGACATACACTTTTATAAATCTCTTGATTAGTTAAATGTGTCTTACTAAGTAAAGTCTATATTTTAAATTCATATTTAAAAATATAATTTGAATTTTTATTGATTACATACTAGCTTGTACTTCTCATTCGGCTCTATTATCTTTATTTCATCGCCTGTCTACATGTCTCTCTGCCTATAATCAACAATTCTAGGTAAGGAGTATAAGTTGAAATGACTTTTACACTCAATATTATATGGCTATCAAATTATTGATGTTTTTAAAAACATATTTTGTTTACTTGAAATACATAATAAAAAAAGGTAGAATAGAAAAATAACCATCATAAATCCTTAAATTTTATGAGTACTATATATGTCTAAAGAAATAATATTAATTCAATACAAAGTCTGGAATAGAAAAACATACGGCCATACTCCTCTGAATGCGGGTTCTCAAATAAAGTAATATTTTCATCTAACATAGCATCAGTGTAAATAGAATAACATTGCAAAAAATTTACCTGCGACGCAGCTTGGAGCCCATCTATAACATTGTCTTTGTTCACAAAATCAACTACAGATATGGCATGATGTAATGTGTGATCATTTTCAGGATAACCTTCAGCACGAGCTTTCTTCTTCTTTTCCGGGTGCATAACATTCAACTTATTTTGGGGTTCAATATCCAATTCCTCAAACACATATTTCGAATCCAAAAACTTAGGGTCAATTGTATCAGGGGCAGTATAATATTGGCAGACAACGAAAATTTCAGCAGACTCATTACGCGACGCCTGAGGCTTGGTAGCGTGAACCTTCTTGAACAGTTGCTTGAATACCCATATGAGAGGGTGGTAATCTTTGGATCGGAAAACTTTAGTGACAAACCAACCACCTTCTCTTAAAAAATGTGTGGCTAGTTTTAACGCACTGAGGGTGAGACAAGCCTGTTGGTAGGCATCGTGAATCCAATTCATACCGACATTCGGCGCCCCGTCGTTCATCACGACGTCTGCCTTCCATGTTTTTAATTCTTTTGTCAGTGAAGTTTTGCATTTGTCCGTTGTTATATCTTCAATCAAACCTATGCAGCCGGGGATTGATTTTATTGGAAAGAGATCCACCCCGATGACGATACTCGACAGGGGCATATTCTTCTGGGCTACTTGCATCCATCCTCCGGGAGCTGCGCACAGATCTATACATACTCTGGATTTTTGCAGAAAGCCAAATTTTCTATTTAACTGTATTAATTTGAAGGCAGCTCGAGATCTGTAGCCTGAAAATTCAAATTAAAAACTTATAAAAGTCCGTCATAAATTATAGCAATACACCAAACAATACCAATTAAAAATAAATATATATTGGTTAAAACAAAAGTTTTAAGAAATCGATTCTGATGAGTGGAAATAATTGCAGACCTGTTTCCTTAGCTAGTTGATAATATTTATCTTTCCGCTGTTTTCCAATTTTACTTTTCTTCCCCATTTTGATGCGTATTCGCAAATACTACACACGTGTGAATTTCAAAACATTGGTTACGATTTGACACAATTTTGAGGTTAGAACATTGCTGTCACGCTCGAAATTTACCATTAAGCGATTAGGTTGTTACAACTGATTCATAGACCACTTAGAACGTGCGACTACAAAACACTTGTCTATGAGTTGCGAGCAGTATGTTAATATTCTATAATTAGGTATAATAACAATATGTTTTTCATTTTTATAATTAAGATTTTGTTATGCAAGGCTATTGTTTGAAATCCAGTGCATTAAAAATTTCATAGTATTGGGTAAAGGACAATAAAAAAGTCAATCTATTTTATCAGTGTCAATCGAAGATTTTTTATCTATTATTCCAATATGTATTGTTAACAATCTAAATATCTCTTATTATTTACCTCAATAATAATTGTCTATGATATTTACCCCGAACTAACCCGAACTTTTCCGACGTCGGCGACGTGACGCCATATTATCCAATCAAATGTTCTCGAATCGTCATTTTGTCGAATGACGTGTATTAAATTATAATTTAATAAATTGCCACTCACTGTTGTCATTTGCGTTTCAACATTCATCCTTGTATTCTAGTGAATATTAAAAATGGCACCGACGATAGCGTCGTTTGTGAATTCCTTCAATAATAGGCTGTGAGTGAAATTTAAGAAATCTGATCAGGCAGTGAGCGTATACTAACGACATATTGTTTTGATAATGACGTGTTGATCTATATTTTGATTTTTTACAGTGAGGAGCCCGTTCGTTCGCATTTAAAAAATGTATACGCCTGTTTGACTTTGACTTCTTTGACTGCGGCTGGAGGAGCGTATGTCGACCTATATACAGAATGGTTCAAAGCTGGTCTCCTCAGCACCTTTGGAGCCTTCGGGCTGATAATTCTTCTCACGGCGACACCAGATAATGGCAAAAATACAAAAACCCGCCTCGGTTACCTGCTCGGATTCGGATTTTTGGCAGGTACCAAAGTCCACCAATGCTTATTTACATGTTTCTTGTTTTTATTTGCATTACAAACGCATTTAGTGTATGCCTTCACAATCGAGGGCATGAATTATGACCTGTTTAATAACTGATGAAATTTACTAAATTTCCGACCGACTGCAATCATGTCAATAATTAACCTGGCACTGAAATACACGGCCTTATTCCAATGCATCATATATATGTTGTGCCAATTGTTTCATTTTCTCTTCCAAACTTAATTTCACTGCAAAATCTCTAAAACTTTATTAGATTCATTTTTTTTGTATTTTGTAGCCTTGAAGCAAGGTCCCAACAATAAAATTCCGATTATGAATTGTTGAATTTAACAATATACTTAGTCTAGTTCAAAGTTATCATTAATATTGTTTATTCTACTACCTGTATTATAGTATTTTCTAAAACTTATCCTCATTTGTACCAGATTTATATATTACGCAGTCAAAAAAAATATTTTTAAACGAGTTTTTCAAAACAGATATGTGTTTACATATTTTTGACCCTGAACATTCAATATTCTAGCTGGAATTGGTACATTTTTTATTCTTATTTTTTGTTTATCTTGAAAAGTTTTTTTGTAGGTACACCAAATTAAATTAAGTACACTAACAATATAATGTTTTCTTCGCTTTGGAGTGACTATTTGTATTGCAATCTGTTGTGCAGCTGATAAGAACACAATCTTGAAAATACTATCTAATAAAATTTTGTTGACTCTTACACAACAGTCGGTCAGTACTCGCCTTGTGTTGTCATTAACCCTTAAACGCCCAGCGGTCCCGTATGGGACCGGTGATTATGGTATGGTGCATTTCGCTATAGAGTTACACTGATTTATGAAAATAGTATTCAAAATATGAATATTAGCTTATATAAATAATGTCTTTGAGATCATCTGTGTTACAATATCGGCTCTTGGTATATGCGTTGTTATATTAGGCGAACCATAATAAATCAGCTTAATCTACACTATTCAATACATTTTGATGGGGAAACAGATTTTTTTCATACAATACATAGAATATTTTTTCTTTGAGACAGTAGCTCCCAATCTGAGTGCGCGAACCCCTCTGAGAAGTTTTTATTCTTTAACTTTAACGCGTAATTATATAAAATGTGAAAAATTACGTATAAAGCTTTTGTAAATTATAAACAATCTTTTATTTTGATAATGTTTCTTATTATACCCAAATATAATGAATAGATTTAGAGATATAATTATTTTTAGAACAACTGCGGGCCCCGCGAATATTTCACGAAAAAAATGCTTGGGCGGTTAAAGGTTAAACATGCTAGTGGTCTCATTTTAATATCGCCATATTTTTCTACTAATTAGAATTATTATTAATATTCAATGGAAATTGAATTGCAATTATTTGAAAAAATATATAGAATATGTTTTTATCAATTCCAGCTTTTTTTCTTCTATATGTGTCTTGCCAGTCTTCATTTTACTTTCCTTTTTATTACACCAGGCAATTTTTTTCTTAACCAAGTTAATTTACCATTGTTTAATTTTAATAGCAAGTGACATACCACCTCTGTTAATTCACTGTAACCGTTGAAACAAGAGGTTTTAATTTTAATGACTATCAACCCAAAGTCCATTGACTTGAATCTCTTCATTGTAAAAATTATTAACATACATACAACAATACCTGATACCATGTTTTGAACCTTGAAACAAATAATGTTGGATTTATTTTTTCAATAATTTATTAATCATTTTGATTCTTATCAATATTCAATATAAACTTGTCATACAATCTTATCGACTCCCAGTTGAGCCTAATTATATCATTAGCAAACACTTCAGATTTTGTAGATTTTTTCTGGTCTAAAAGTAATACAAAAAACTGCTTGGGAAAAAATATCAAATTTTCATAATTTCTATCCACACAGTCCAGTGTTTGCGGAGAAATGTTTAACTGGTGCTGGACCATGTCGTTACATTTTTTCAAAAGATATTCATCAAAATTGGAAATATAAAAATACATAATCATCATCAATATTCACTCTCGTATATCTTTGTCTGGACATTTAAAATGTGGAAATGAATGTATTTTAGAGTAATTATAATTTAATATAATTCCGGACACTAGAATGCAGACTGGCTTCTAGCACTGTTTCACTAATAGACCATAATAGACTACGTTATGATGGACCAAAAGATATGTTGAAAGTATCAAATACCAATAATTTATGATATCGACTGAAGATGCTTGATGGAACTTCAATATTAAATTTGAATTCTTATAACCTTGTACGATTCCATATGTCTTATCACAAACGACCCGGGTTTCGCCCTTCGGCATCTTCAGGCATTCCATCGCACGGATGCAACTTGGGTCAGTTCTGTTGCATCCGTGCGATAGAATGCCTGAAGATGCCGAAGGGCGAAACCCGGGTCGTTTGTGATAAGACAAATGGAATCGTACAAGGTTGTAACAATTCAAATTTAAATACCAATAAGTTAAGTTGACTTTCATTTGATGAAAACGTGACAAAAACTGACTATTAAATTTTTAGTATTGTAATGTAGCGGTAAAATAATTTTACTACTTAGATGCCAATGACGTCCAGACATGCAAACACCACCACCAGAACATCTATGAATATATATATACATATATGCATTTTTTTTTTAATAAATTTAAATCGGTGGCATCTATAGAATGTTCTCTAATTTCTGGAATTTAAAAATTCTCAACCATTGTCACGTTATTCATATTCGAGCGGAACAGCTGTCAACAGGGCTGTGCCAATATATGATACACCAAAAAAATTGTGTATTACCTTCCTAAAAGAAAAAATCATGAATAACATGTTTTTATTAATTAAAATTTATACATTTTTTATTTTTGTGTGGCAGACCTTAAAAATAATATTGGGTTCAAATCTGACAAATATTGTAAAAATAAAAAAAAATTAATAATTGTATCCAAATGGTTTATTACTAATAGAAAAGATTATTTTAGTTGAATTTCAAAAAAATTTTTTGGATATTTTTGTTTACACAAGAGTTTGTCTAATACAATCACACTGAATGATGCAACGTTATGTAAAAATAAAATTCACTCAAATAAACTTGTAAACTCATTGTAAATTATAGTGCTTGTATTACATCATTTCTGAAAATAAAGGATGAGCAGATTGATTAATGGCTAGTCCTTATTTAATATTGCTGTGCTTCACACCTGGAGCGAATTGATGAATTGGATTGAGAACTATATGTTCTTTTATGTTTTGATTATTGCGAAGAATTGGGTAATCTTGGCTGTTTTGATAATATAGTCAGCGGATGATTTGTAATAAGCAATCTTGAGAACTTTCATTACACAACACTTATTCTGTTACCATTTCTTTCTTGTAGGTATGGGTCTCGGTCCACTGCTCAACTATGCTATCATGCTCAACCCATCCATAGTAGTATCAGCGCTAGCAGGAACGTCACTCATTTTCGTTTCATTCACAATTGCCGCCATGTTGGCGGATCGCGGCCGGTGGCTCTTCCTTGGCGGCACTCTCATGACCTTGCTCAGCTCTATTGCGATACTCTCACTTGCAAATATTTTCCTGCGATCACAACTCCTCTACCAGGTAAATTTAATTTGCATAACTTTTTAAATATGTATACATATTTTGGTTTTTTTCCCTACATTGTGAGGTTCTTTTGTGTCGACTTTAAAAGTATTACAGCAGTATAAGATTTGTACAGTACATATTTTTTGTCATATTGAAATTCTTAAAAATTATATATAATATACAACAAGAATAAATCAGTGAAGATATGAGATAGAAATAAAATTACCCATTTTTTTTAACACTGATTACTTACATCTCAACTGTTGAGACTACTTGGTTGCAGCGTATTATAGTTGATATAAAAGTGTAAGCTTTGTCAAATTTTTGTCTAAAAGCTACTTTATATACTGTAATATGGTCTTATTTGTCAATTATCTCCATGAGTTTGTTTGACACTGACGCTGCTGAAATAATTTTTGAATGAATTAGTGCTGGAAAATTGTTTTTACTATTCAGCAAGAACGGGTTAACAATTATCTCATGACTTTTTTTGTACCGTCCACAAATCATGATGTGTGATGTTTACAAAAATTCTATTTGTCAAAGTAATGCTAAAACCACAATATAGAAAAACTGTATCGCTTATCAATTATTATCACAATTGTCTCTTATATTGTTTATTGTTACTTTTTAGTTATCATTCCCTATCTTTATAATATATATATCTAACTATTACTGCTAACGCACAGTCTTAAATAAAAACAATTCATTTTCCAGGCTCATCTATATCTTGGTTTGGTGTTGATGTGTGGATTCATCCTATACGACACTCAGCTGATCATTGAAAAGCGCCGTGCTGGCAACAAAGACTTTGTTTCCCACTCGCTGGACCTGTTCATTGACTTCATCGGAGTTTTCAGACGCCTCGTAATCATTCTTACACAGAAGGTAATAAAGTGCTTTTAAACTGATTATTCCTTAAGGATTATGGAAAAACTTTCAAGATCTGCTTACTTTGATAAATTCAAATTTCATCAGATGCAATAATTTATCTTTTAATCAAATATATTCCTCATTTTTACATTTCACTATAGCATCAGTTTAGAATTTAAATTACATACATTTAAATTACATCATATTTACATCTTTTCTTATTTCTGTTCGAAGCATATTGTTAAGGATAAGTGGATTATATGTCAGCATATTAACCCAATCGATTTGGCCGTTTTTTAAACAAATTATAAATAGAGCAATAAAAAATAATAAAGTTGGCTTTTATGGAAGCCAGATGCATTTGGAATGTTTCACAACATTAAAAAATACAAAGAAATGTCCTATGTTGTTACAATCACTTTAACAATTATATTACTAACAAATAACCCTATTTTAATTGCCATTGCCGAATGACCAAGCGCCATTCCTGCTGTATGTCATGGAGGGTCATTATATTGCGAAGCCGTGAAGATTGTCGCAAAGTTTAAAACTAATTAGTGACTGGCGGAGATTGCGATAAATTTAAAGAGTTCAAAAAATCAATGTTTTAAACATTTTAACCAAATACTTTTGACAAGTGTATGGAGGTGGCAGTAGCAGAACAAATTAGGCGATAATATAAAACCAAAATCAGTCTTATATTCAAAAATTGCCTGCATTACCGATGATTGAAAGTTCACCTCACAGGGTCTGCGATGCTCGCACACTGACCTGCACCTTGCCGTTAAAAGAAAGTTTTCGTTAGAAAGACTTAATGAATTCTTACATTTTTTTAAAAGTTCTTGCACACAAAACTATGAGTATCAAGTGAATGTATTTTACAATGGAGGGGTAGATATAGAGCATTTTTATTGGAATCCATTACTGGAAATAGTTGGGTTACTGATTATTTTTTGTTTTTAATTTTGCCTATAAGGTAAACGCTAGGCATATGGTTTAGAAGTTGATCTGTATGATGTGTTGGATGGCATGCATGAAACACGAAAACTGAGTGTGCTTGACTTGGGTGGTTGAGTGAACCTCAACGAAGTCGGATTTTATTGAAAAAAAATTCAAATGATAAAATTACATTAAGTTAGGCATGCGCCATGCCAGAAAATGGATGGGTTTATTTAAATAAATGCCTAGTTTAATATTAATTATTAAGTATAATTAGTTTAATTTGTAGTTGTGGCGTATGTATGATAAATATTTTTTTTTTGCAGGAAGAATCAGATCGCCGTCGTAAGAGAGATTAGATTATAACTGGGATTAAGAAGATATTGGTTTAAAGGCAAAATTTAATATTTCAAGACTGCCAAATTTATTTGCTTTTAATTTATGTACTTTTTCTCAAATTCTTTCGTTGAAACTATATTGTAATATATGTAAACCTAGAATGTAATTAATAGGATTTGGCTATTTTATACAATATCTTAAAATGAATAGTATAACTATGTCTGGTCAGGTAGGAATGTTGTATTGTTTGCATGTCAAATTTAAGGTGTACTACAAATAAATGTTAAAAATATGTTGTTTTATATTTTTTTCAAATGCAGAAAAATACCCTATTATCTATTATTACTGATAGTTTTGAAAGGGCAATGCAAGTAGTCATTTAATATTCAATTTGAATTGTTACAACTTTGTACGATTCCGCGTGTTTTGACATCAGCGACCCGGATTTCGCCTTTTGGCATCTTCAGGCATTCTATCACACGGCCACAACAGAACTGATGAATGTGGAATCGAAGAAAGTTGTAACAATTCAAATTTGATATTGAAATTCCATCACACAAGCACCTTCAGTCGATATCATAAATCATGTAATATTTATCGTATGAAAGTACTCAGTTCTTATATAAATATTTAACATACATAGACTATGTCAAGCTGCTATATATTAAATCAAAAATATTTACATAGGTTTTTGCTCTCATGAAACATTTGAGGATGTTAACTTATTGCAGTGTAAAATATTTATTATCCCTACTGCAGAAAAATATTTGGGGGTTTTATGTCATAAATTTGTTATCATAGACATTCTTTATTTTCCATGTAGAGATTGTTGTGACAAATCATGTATTATTAATTACTTAACTCAAAAAAGCTTGGCGGGGGACCAAAGGTTGAGAACTACGCACAATATTTGGATAAGATTATGATAATTAGTTGAAATGATCTTTGTGCAAGACAACTGGTTAGGTTTTCAACAAGTATATGAGTTAAGTAAACCTATGTTGACTCTTCAAAGTAATCTTCAACAGAATGATAATTTTCTGCTCATGATAAAACAAAAAAGCCTGTGTTATTGAACATTATTACAGCCTGGCGTACGGCCAAAAATGACTGGCATAAGCCATAAATCATTCCAAAAACATTTTTCTTCTAATTTTCCATATTTGACACAAGCAACATCAAACAGAACCCATTTGTAATTAACACACCCACCCCCCCCTCCCCCCCACTTGCTGTAAGAGAAGTCGCAGTTTTACTGCCATAGTTAGCATGTATTTTTAACTAACTATATTTAATCCATAAGGTTGCATAGTAATATCAAAAATATTTTTAAACTATTCGCTAACTTCAGGTATGCCAGATAGCAATAAGGTGCAGGGCCAATGCATGGTGAAGTCATGGGGAATCTGGATTTGTAAATGTGTATTTTTCTCAAAAGATTTTTTAAATTGCCTTTTGACTAATTTATATTGTGAATTAATATATTTAGTACTTCTAGTCAGTTAAATTGCGGTCGGTGCGCGAGCATCGCGGACCTTCAGCGCCAACTATCAATTGTCGGCAATGCAGGCAATCTTTCGCATATATGTCTGATTTTGGTTCAGGAGATCGCTTAATGTGTCGTACTACTGCCACCTACATTCACTTGTCAAAAATATTTGGTTAAAATGTTTAAAACATCGATTTTTCGAATCATCAAATTTATCGCGATCTTCACCAGTCATAAATCAGTTTTTAACTTCGCAATGGCGGTTGCTCATTCGTCCTTTATTCGCGGTTTCTATGCGTCACGGTAATGACGATTACGGTGAGTAATTTGTTAGGGATATATTTGTTGAAGTGATTCCAACAACAAAGTACATTTCTTCATGTTTTTGAATGTTGTGAAACATTCCTAATGCATCTAGCTTCCTTAAAGGCAACTCAATTAATTTAAAAAAATACAATACAATATAATACTACAAAATACCTCTATATCATAGACTCCCAAACTGGGGGTCGCCACCCGAAAAAGGTTGAGAGCCTATGCTCTAAATGGAGGAAAACATTTAGACGCGGAGTTTTAATTTGTATGAAAAACAGCCTCGATGTTAGTGAGGTTAAATATGAATAACATAAAGAAAATATTTTAGGTAGGCAGCTGTTGACAATACTTTATGGACTTCTTGGCATGAGCAACAATTTGTACCTCGGTAAGTCATAATTTTGTATAAATATTTAAAAAATTCTCACTGTTGAAACAACGGAGTTCCAGTTCCGACCGGTGGGAAAAAAATTGGTTACATCTCAATATTTATCGGAGACCTTAAAACACCTTTCAAATTTAAAACCCGTATCCAATCATTTCCTTCCCATTTACGACCTTGAACTAATTACTTTTTCCAATCCTAGCGCTGAACAGCAATACAGATCGTTTTATTTATGCAAGAGACACGCATTGCAGAATTAAATTTCTTCCAGATATTTTCAAAACTTTTTCCATCATTTGTTTCCAAAATAAACAGATTACATTTTAATATAACTCTCTCTGCAGAAACATCGCACCCAACGTAGCGCGGTACATTTTTGATTGAAAAAAAGTCCCAAATGTATATATTGCATTTAATGATCAATAAAATTTTAAAAACATTTTTAGCCAATACAATTCTTACGCAGTGAACATTACTGTTAATCTGCCATAGTTGCCAACCTTACCTATCTTCCATGGAATAATGCTACATACTTATTGAAAATTATTGACACCATTGAAAGTGAAATTTTTGTTTTTAGTTGTACAAAATTTATAAGATATATAGTTAGTAGTTATTTCGGCTTACATTTCCACCAAAAACATCTCACTGCTTACACATTTGTAAAATCAGCGATTTACTATGCTGACGTTTCATTTCTGAGGAGCATTCCTACACATAACACATACAGTAAGAGAGATTAACACAATGCCAGTTAATTGACAGCGTAATTACCTCTTGTGTACAAGTCTTGGAGCAGTATAAATTCTTGGTATTATTTTAATGATGGTCGAATGTCTTATATATACTTTTGTGGATATGTAAGAACTTACTAGTAGCACATAGCTGACAGATGCGAAAGACAGGAAGATAATAATAAAAGACAAATTAAAGAAAAATGTTTTAATATCAAGGTTGATATAGTCCACTCACACATGCCACACATTCAATCAGACAAAATACTGACAAATTATAGTAAAGTAAATTAGAAAGTAAATGCACAGTAACAATATTTGTATGTATTTAAATAGGAAGCCTTAAAATATCCTTAAGATTAAGTTTGATCCTGCAGATGCCGCAGGATGAATGTTCTAGATTAATATGGCCGCTGTCGATCTCTGCCTCTGAAAGAAATGTATTCTCATGTAGATCTTTTTTCGAACACTTTTAAAGGTTGTTAATCCAAAAGACAAATTAAAATGATAAAATTGTTTTCCAGAGACAGGTTCACATGCAATATAAAATTTCACATGAGTTTTTATTGGAACTTTGATATGCCCATTTAATTTTAGAAAAACAGAAAGTTTCAAGTAAGAAAACAGTCGGCAGCGTTGAATGGGACAAATAGAAAACAGTCGGCAGCGTTGAATGGGACAAATATTACATTTCAGGAAGCGGAATGCTATATACTACTATAATACTGAAGATTACACGCACCCTCCTCCGCCTCTGTGCATGGGACCCCCTCGGCCTCCTCTGTCTCCACCGCGGAAACTACCGCCGCCCCTTCTGTCGCCTCCTCGATCTCCTCCATCTCTATCGCCGCCTCGACCACCCCAACCGCCGCCACCGCGATCTCCTCCTCGACCACCTCCACGGCCACCACCGCCTCGACCTCCTCCTCGTCCGCCGCCTCCACCACCACCACCAGGCTTTTCTTCATTACATCTGAAAAAAAATGAATATTTCAGTTTCTCTAATCTACTAAGAGTTATTTCATGAATTGAAATTGAATTGTTTCCCACATAGGTTCACATGAGGCAATAGTTACCACAGATGAGTTTTAAAATGGGATAGATCATTTCCCCCGTTAAATAATAATACAGATACTTCTCGAATACAAAAGCTCTGCAGCGTTGACAGGGTTATTGCAATGATAATGTTCCATCATAAAAGTTTTAATATATGCCATAATAATACCTATTGCAAGCATTTCTCCAAGCGAAGTTGGTGTTGCCGCAGTCAGGATTTGGACATCTCCAATCTCCTTCTCTACCCTCGCCCCCGCCTCCTCGTCCACCGCCATCACTGTCACGCCCGCCCCCTCCTCCTCCTCCACCGCCTCCGCGGCCCCTGCCTCTGAAGCCACCTCCACCGCCCCCTCTGTCTCCGCCTCCTCGGCCACCACCACCACCGCCGCCGCCACCTCCGGCACCGCCTTGCCAGTTATTTTGCCGTTGCGCTAGAGACACTTTGATGGTGTTTCCATTGAATTCTTTCCCATCAAACCATTGTATGGCAGATGTGGCAGCATTGGCATCTTCATATGTCACTGTAGCTTCACCCTTTGGTCGGCCACTGGCTTTGTCTTTGTATATCCAGATTTTTGGCTTCTGTGTACGTTTATCACTCTACAAAAAATTTGCAATACACCACAAATTAGATAAATTATTCAGAGACTTAGTACTGAATGCAAATTAAAATCTAAAAATTCAGGAACTTTATGTGCGTTCCACATTTGACAATAAACCTTCAAAGGTAGACTGTCGATTAGGAAAGGTTACTATAGCGAGGTTTCAAATTGGATCCTTTACAGATAATAAAGAACACAGAGTGCACTCGCCGTTGTTGCTAAAAATTTATATTTTACCTTGATGACTCCAATAGCTCCGAAATGTTGTGCGATGTCTTCTTCTGAAGTGTCAGGTTCCATTCCAGCAATGAAGATCGTATCCTCTTGGGTAATCATGTCACTGTTTGAGCCACCTCGGTCACCCCCATAACCGCCTTTATAAAGGAAAAAACTATTAGTATTGCAGGGAGGTAGGTTACTTATTTTGTAACAAATAAAAAAGCATTAAATTATTAACATCAAATTGTCAACATAAGAAAATTTAAACTCGTTTTTAAAAACCCAAATTGGATCATGAGAATTCACATAGTTCACTGGAGATTTACACTCCCAAACATTTCAACATACGCAGGGCAGTTTTACCGCATTTTAATTCGACTATTTTTACCAATTATTTATGTTTAATAACTTGATATTCAATTTGGACCGTCCAGTATTCTTGGCACTAGTAATATTTAACTAGTATTACGCGCAAGTCAATCAACTTTTTCTTAATCTAATTTATACCAAACCAATGTATATACAATTTTACCCCAATTGAGGCACCACTAAATTTAATACTTCATTATTTCATATTAAGACTGAATGAGCAGTGAAACCACATATTCACATGTATATTAACCTAAAACCCGCACGTTACATTATTATTGATAGTGTGAACCCACTATCATGCTTCTCACGGAATCCTCCACTCCATTTTAGGTAAATTACCCACTTCTTGCAGCATTAACCTTTCTTATCTGTAGTATCAATAATAATTCACGCAAGAAACCAGTTATATTGATTATTCAGTTATTTAAGACCGCCAACATTTTGACATCATGCATTACACCCCGCTGACTGTTATGGTTACTAATCTGTCAAATTAAATTGAACAGTCATACTATGCAATGGCAATTCAGCACAGATTGCTGTCAGACTAATTAAAAATAGTGTGACACGGCACGGCGAGATAAACATTATTTAAGATACAGTAAAAAAAAAAAAAAAAAAACAGTTTTGGTTATATATTTTCAGATAATCAGTTTCAAGTAATAGGGAATTCGAAACAACCTTCAAAGGGAATGTGAAATTCTATTTTGAGTGACTTGGCACATTTCCATATTAACTAAAGGATTATAAAACTGTCTGTAAATTTTGGGCATTGACCTCATAATCATGAGTAACCTTCCAGTATTTTCTTTGAAAAAGAATCTTTCAGGCATTTTGTATTTTTTCCTCAACTTGAAAATAGCAATGTTAGGATTTTTATTATACATTCTATCTAGTAAATCAATACAGAATTAATATGTCGGCAGAGTAGGTATGTTAGGAGTTAATTCTTGAATTCAACATTGCATTTTATCCAGAATGTTTTTACTGAATTTTATCCCTCTTATATTCATGCACCCAAAGAATCAGTGGGTTTTTTTGTTCCAGAATGCATATAGTGCATTAGCGACAGCTTCTTCTAAGCCTGTAAACGTATGACATGTCTTCGCCTTTCCCCTACCCGATACGAGATGTTTTTGTACAACTATCGTACTTCAATACTGTGCTGTCATTTCAGCATGTCAGTCATGGATGAAGTGCATTTTGTTTCAATAATTGTGTATCTCAATATGAGTGAATGTGCTGGTATTTTATAAAGGCTACTCAATCTTTGGCAAATTGCTTGAAGAAACAACGGCACAAATTCAGCCAATTTCAACCACAATTGCCGTATACAATCTTCAGGTTTAAAAAGAACACCCGTCAAACAAATATTGATAAAACAAAAAAAAAAAAACTTAAAATTAAAACCGCTGACCTTGTCAAAGAACATTGCAGCTACATTCATGAATACACTTAATTGGATTCTCATGCACAATAATTAGAGAATATTAGGTACAATGGCAACGTTACAAGTATTTAATTTTGCTTTCACATAATGGTGGTGGAGGAAAGTCTCATTAATTACCAAATAACCTGTATCATACAAAATATTTCCTATCATCGATGTATATGAAACTCCAAATAATAAAGAAATACTGAGTGAGAAAAATATCTAATGTGATATTTGTAAACATTTTGAAAGAGCCACGAGATGCAAGAAAATATTTCAGTGGTGCTACTTGAACTGGATCATTTTCTAAGTTACACATATTTCAATAAAATATTCTATAAAACAATTAACATACTGGGTATCAAAAACAAAAGAAAATGGGGGGGGGGGATTTTAGAATTATCATACTAACCCATAATTCCAGTTTTGTAGTAAAATGTTCAATTTCTCTTATTATATGATCTAATACTCTTTATAATTAATGAATTAATGGCTGGTTAGATTGTTAATAAGTTCATTCTATTAATACATTAAAACAAATGTGGCTCTTTCAAAGACAATTTGTAATATCATTGTACGTTTTCATTATATATTATAAGAATAGCTCCGAGCGACGAGGCGCTGGGCTTTACCTTTATTAAAACCTCCCCCCCTGCCGCCGCCGCTATAACAAAAGACGTTCATTACTGACAACTCTTAGTCAAGTGGGGAAGACAAATGGAAATACTGCAACTCTTGTCCATAGCCAGTCCTCGTCGTGTTTCCTGCGTTGAGTCTGCGTCGGTCGGTCGGTCAGTCAGTCAGTTTTGAGTAAATTATAAAGTATTCCCCCACTTCAGTAGCATTCGAACAGCAGTACGCCCATTTATGAACAACCAACCTTTGTCATCGTCGATTTTTCATTGTGTGCTCTGGCAACACTAAACCATTATTGACCCCAAAATTTGCGACGCAGGTTTAAGCCCCTTGCATTGTAATCATTATACAGTACGTGTAGTTTGCATCAGAATTTCATTCCAAGATACAAACATCCACAAGAGTTTGTGTTTAACCAATATTGACTTAATTCAGAGAGAGATAACAATGGACCAATTGATATTATGTAGAATTCCTAAAGTAACTTCCGCTGACAGTTCACTCTTAAATAAACCTTCAACTTATGTTATTATGCACACTTGATCAATGACAAACTATCATAGAATAGCAATTTAACACACCCGCAATTCAGTTATTTTCAACCAAATTGACAAACCGAGTATCCAAATGGAAAATACCAGCAGTCATATTTTGATTTCACCAATTTAATATACTGAAGAGAAAAGGATTGTAACAATTCAAAAAATGAGACGTTGCGGTACACAGAATTCTCATTTCTAAGGTTAGGACTCTGGACTCTGACCCCTTAATTTCTTTATGAAGCTTTTAATTTTAAACCAAGTTTCGAATGTCACGTCATTAAAATAAACATATCCTGTCAACAGAAGAGATCACAGCAAATTCATTTATAAAATTAGTTTTCACATTTAAAATACACCAATTAACAGGCAAAAACACTTCTGCAGATGGGATACCTAAGGATGAGGTTTCTCCTGCTTGCTCTCAGTAAGGAAATTTATCTTAGTAACCTTAAAACTAATCAAACTCATGCTATGTTCTCAAATGAGTATCTTTTGATAAACCTCGGCGATCTTTTTAAATGTATATCGAAATACACAACTAGACAGTACAATCAATCCAGAAGCATAACATGAATGCTATAAATGGACTACTGGTAACCAGAATGTTAACACTTTCTCAGTTTCGTCTAGTGTGCTTATATTTTTAGCAGTGTTATTGTGTTTGGTATACTCTTCGGTAGATGTTGTTTACACTGATATATAAATAATGTAAATGTTGCTTTTCACTCGCTGACAGATTCAACATATACAAGTCGTGAAATTTAGATATTGAATATAACTCGAGACAATTCATCTGATGGGTAAAAAAATCAATTTCATATTTGATGACCTGTGTCTACGGAAGTCAGTACGGCATTTTTGTATTTAACCTTTAAACTAAACTTTAAACCACTAAAACTAATGTATATCACATGGGTTTCAATACTCCATAGGATGAGAGGCCAGTGTCACCTCAACTTAATAGTAGCTTATGATAGGGAACAGTGTACCAGGGAATGAGAGGAATATGCATATTTCCAGAATACATTGGGCTGGTATTTTACTATCTGTACAATTTTTTCCTCACTTCTTCCTGAATTCAGTTTTTGAAATGGGTATGTTTTTAATAATGCAAGTTGTATGAGATTACCAATACTGTACAAGACAATTCTGATATTTGAAAAATCATTTTTTAGCAGCTAATAATATCACAGTACCCATGACAATTGTCACCTACTAAATACAATTTAATAACTTGCCGTGAATCGTGAATTGAAATTGATTCCTCAAATTCTCAAATTCAAGGTACTGCTTACATCAAAACAAAACATAAACAATGTCATTCAAAAGATGTGCGCTTACCCAAATCCTCCATCTCGAGATCCATAACCACGGTCGCCTCCTCCGTACCCTCCTCCACCTGAGGATCTATCCCGGCGATCACCGCCTCCGCCACCTCGATCGCTTCCACCGTAGCCTCCGCCCCCTCCTCTGTCGCTTCCTCCCCAAGATCCTCTTTCTCCTCCTCCCCCGCCACTACCGTAACCGCCGCCTCCTCCTGAACTTCTATCAGCTCCCCCGTATCCTCCGCCTCCGCTGGAGTTACGATCATTTCCGCTTCCGTATCCGCCGCCGCCGCCTCCCCCACTTCTGTCATTGTTTCCACCCCATGAGGTATTGCGGTCACTGGCTGCTCCTCCATACCCTCCGGCTGAGTTTCCTCCTCCATAAGAAGCGCCTCCCGACGCAGTGTTGTAACTGCCGGCTGTGGCGCCATTATTGTAACCGCCTCCGGCTGCCAACAGATTATACATCAAAAAAATGTAGGGCGATTAAAAAAAGACTAAACTTTTTAACAGCCTCCAGGAGAATAATTTTTTGATTGTACGGGTCGATTTTCAACCCTGCCGACTATTAAAGAATCAGCAGGTCTATCAATGACCGATCAATGTAGGACTTAGTAGGAGGAAAACCGAACACTATAAATTACAGCCACCAAGCCTAAGTCCATAAGTCATTCAGAGTAAACACGCTTCTCTTTTTCACTGACAAAAATTGACTCCCAGTAATAAGAACATGATTAATCATAAATCAGAAACAACCAAATTAACGAAAAGGAATTGGGGAGAGCCAGTAAATAATGAAAAATATAATATGTAATAAAGTTAATACACGTCATAAGCTTATTCGAACAAAACATGAAAAAATTATGAAAAATTCATTTAGTTGGCTTTTAAAAAAAATCAATACAAACAATGTATTTAGATAACCTGAGCTATTCTAAAGTGTCGTGATGCATTTGTTGTTTAACTTACACTAATAATTTTTTTTTGGCAGTGTTTTTAATTCCCTATCTGCAAGTAAAATTTATAGAAAATAGGTTTTTCTCTTTATGATTGAGTATTTTTATAGAGAATAAAAGATGCATGCTGTAAAGCATATTACCTTATTTCGAAAAGCATTTGAAGATCAGTTTATTTCATTCAACTAGTTTTTTTTGATCCAAATTAAGTAAAAGACATTAGATTAGAGCTAAGAGGACAAGTATAAAAAATCATAGACAAATATTACCAATTCAAAAGAGAAAATAAACAATATGAAGACTTTAAAAAAAATAGATAAGAAAAAATTATTGACCAAATAGATGGCACATGACTGTAAAAAGCCACGAAGGAATAGATTATTTTTATGAATGGAGGAAGGTGAGCTTTTAGAGATGACATGTGAGAACCGGAATAACTGAAGAGTTAAGTCACCTTGAGCCTGTCCCCCCCACGCGTCGTAGGGCGCAGCTGAAGCCGCCGGACCCTCGTAAGCCGCAGGGCCCCCGTAAGCCGAAGCGGCAGGGGCAGCGCCTGCGGGCGGTGGAACAGAATACTGCGTCGCATAACCTCCCCCTCCGTAGCCCCCGTACTCTGTGAACACAAACAGAGGCTCAATTTAACCGTCTCTAAACGAAAACTCCAGATTATCATATGCCATTAACGTTTACATGTAATTGAGGAGCATTTTGTCGGGGAATACATGTTAATCAGAGAAGATTGATGGCATTCGTGTTACACTTCCATCGTGGTAAGTATAAAATGCAAATGAGCACTACCTGAGCATGTCTAGTAAAAAATAGCAATTGTATTTATTCTGGGTGTGGGGTATAAATTTAATGAAAATAGAATATTCTATAAGCACGAAAGGTTAAAATAAAGATTCTGTAGTTTTACTTGGGCATTTCGCAGCTTGCATTCGTATAAGGAACTTGTTCAATTTGACTCCAGATATACAAACACGGAAAAACGGGAATGCCAAAAGATTAAGTGTATTGCAGCTATGGCGGCAGACGCAAAACGGGAGAGCAATTTTTTCGATCGCAATTAACCGAATTGTAAAAGAATTCTTCATGATTTGGTGGAGCAGATGGGCATGTAAGAAATTATTTCAAAACAAAAACAATGCATTTAAAAGCAAGACTACGATACGCATGATTGTAGCCATCTGCAGGATAAATTAAAAGATAAACCGAAGAGTCTTCAAAAATAATAAAAGTAATACTACGCTAGAATAAAATAAAATATAAATAGAAATTAAGAAATAACGATCGTCAGGATGCATTAGGATGAAAATAATGAGTACTCACGTTCGCCCATTATGATTAGTTGGACGTCTTTGGATGATACCAATGCAGGAAATGATGTATGTCAGCCACACACCTAGCTCGAAAGGGCGGATAATCGAAGAAGCGAACACAACGCCACCGGGAGCTGTTGGCAACTAGATCGTATTTCCGTTTTCTTTGCATACAACGTTGCCAAATGCTGGCTATCAAAAAAGATGATTACTTGTACAATAACTGAACAAGACCATATCGAATCAAAGTATCCAATAGAATCTGCGATCATAAAAAATATGTTCTACTTCAAAGAGAAACAGAATTATGACATAAATAAATAACACTTGTCCCAATTATTATTAATATATAATTCTTATAATAATTATTCGCGTGTTGTTGTTTCATAAAATCTTATTTTACAAATCACTTTTGGAATCTAGATATTCAGATTTGTTGAAGTATTCTGTTCAAAGTCAACTTATACAATAAATATTGTAACAGTAAATGTTACGTTAAGTATTTAAAGTCATGTCTAACATTATTAATTTGTTGGTCAATGTCATCTTCTGTCACATGTTAATTCCACTTTTGCCACATGTTCAAATTTGGCTACGTCAATATTCAAACGCTTTCTATTGCCACAAGCCGCGAAGAATAGCAGCAGCAGCATAAGCATAAAAAACTAATATTTAGTTTGTCGCTGTTTGAAATCGGTCAGTGTTCTATGTTCAATTGCTACTGTTGCTATTGGTCTTGTAGAGTGCAGAGCCATCTTAGACAAAAATAGTTTTGAAGAGACCTTTCGTCTGCATTCAGCGTCTTTATATATAATCGCACTTTTTCTGAAGATGCTCCTCCAAGAACTGAAACATATGTCATTTCATCTAGTTATAACACCAGGTGTGATAACAATGTTATAATTTATTAAATTGTTGAAACTTTGTATGATTTCACGCTTTGTACTGTACATGTCTTGTCATCGAAAAAGTTAAATATTTTTCACACACAAAATATTGTTCATTTATCTTATTTTTGTGATAAATTACATTTTAAATGTCAATTCATTATTTTTGCAATCCTTACTAAGTACTTTTTGAAGCATCCTTGATAAATATAAGTAATATTGAAAGTTTTTTTATTTAGCAGCTTTCCAAAGTATTTAAAATGAATAAAAATATTTATTTCTTTAGCTTGAATATTAATTATTTATACGGACGCAATTTGTAAATGACCAACTAAATTATATGAATTGATTGCTATTAAACTATCTCTGGTCTATTAACAAATCAATTTTATTGTTTATGACTCATTGTAGGCTTATAGCATTTTTCGATCGATGCGCGCTCTGTCAACGAGTAGTGTTACTGTTTCAATTGTACTATGGTGATGGTAATGTAACATAGATGTCGCTAAATCTTAGCATTTGAAAGAATTGTGAATACCTAACATATTTTCAATATTGGAATGTAATATTTTTTAGAAAGCTGTATAAAAATTCCTTGATGAATTTCTCAATTACTAAAGAGAGAAAGACAAAATTGAAGTCTCGAGGTAGTGATTAAAATTTACATATTGAGGCAATTTTTTTCATAAAATGTATTGATGAGAAAAAAATGTTAAATATTTTCTACAATATTCCACTGCGATTAGTAACACCAGTCCGTCTGTATGAAAATAATATTATGTAATTCGACTGAAATGGCTCAGGGCAGGGCCAAACGTAATGAAGGTCCGTGGATCGGAGATTGCCCCTACATGGTTGACTGTTTAGCATAGGTTGGTTAGAAGTGGGAATTAAGCATTTGAAAAGGTACGATATTATATGTTACCTGTTTATCTGGCTACAAAAATACATCGTTCATTTAATTCGAGATTTTCATTTTACATATGTGTGATATAAAATAAATGAAAAAAAAAAAACTCAATTTGTTAGCTCCAGTAATCAAAAATATCTCATAATTAATATCGAAGGAGTTCGTATAAAAGAAAGAATATTGTAAAAAATTCCGTTCTTTGGTGTAGCAGTGTTTTACGATACGTGAGGGAGGTCTACGAAAAAACGGGCCAGAATTTTCACATACGCATATAATAAATTTAATTACGAAAAAAATAAATTTAGTTGTGATATATATATACCAGCAAATGATAATAAATATTTCATTTCATGTACATATTTGAATCATATAAAATGCGAGAGTGGGTTGCGTGACGTTTGCGTGATTCCATCGAGATAATTTGAAGTTCATGTTGAATAAAAATGAATAGTGAGATGAACTTAAAATATTTAGGTTACTAATGAGACATTTTTAAGATGCCTCTTGGATGCAAAATACCCTAAGTTCGCGCCTATACGCATATGGAGTAATGCGCCACTGATAGAGCGCGAGTTTTTATTCTTTTCTCTAGTAAATACAATACTATAATACATAGTTTCTCAACCAGTGGTCCACATTTTTTGGGTGAGCCGAAACAATTTTTTTTATTACTGTTTGTTTTAATATACTTAAATATTATTATCTTAGCATACGGTGTATCAAAATCAAAAAACAAAAAATCAAAAACATACATATTTATATTTCATTCCAATGTTGATGGTTCGCTAAACATTTTTAGACTTTTTAGTGGTCGGCGGATGTAAAAAGGTTGAGAAACTATGCTATAATACTTTATCGTACGTTCGTGTGCGCCAGCCGACGTGTCCGACGCTTTTAATTCAAGATATTACTATAATTATTTGGACGGTATGTGAAACACGATTCTCAATAGTAATTTGTTGCTTGGAAAGATTTTTTAAATGCATTTTTGCATATTTTAGCGCACTTCTGAGTTAAACCTTTTTATTTTGTACAGGCATAAGTTAATTCAACTGAAGTGAGTGATAAAAATCTTGTTCACAATTTAATGAAGCGTTTTTTTATGATGATAATACAATAAATGTATATTATTATACAAAACATATTAAGGTCCACGCGGGCGTGGAAATTCGGACTGCGTAATACTAATTGCGCACGTTAATTTTGATGTTTGATGAATTTTGAATTTCGAATCAGGATTCCATACATATAAGACATGAAGCTAAAATAAAAAAAGACATTTGCAAAATACACAAATATTGACGATTAACGATATAACGATTGAACGGCGAAAAGTGAAACGAAAGACTAGTCAGTTTATTCGATTATAGAAACATGTGATGTTCCTAAGTTCAAACATATTGAATGAAAAGAGGATCGAATCACTGAAAGTGTTACCCACGTCATTGTCACAATGCCTATATCAATACATAAGAGCTCTTTTTAGTCAATTGGCAATGTTTTAAATGATCGACCATCTTGTGCTCATCATAAATACACTTATTGCTATTAATTCTTCGCACTGTTCTATTTAAGACAAAGCTTGACTTTTTTCCTGTCAAGTACATTGCGAGGCTTCGCTACTCTATGGCGAGCGGTAAGGACAGGTACATGCGGAAAGGGAGGGAGCTATTTCCACGCCCGTGACGTCATCGCTCTGACGTCCCGCCGGGCGGCCATGTATTTATAGAAAAGCGGGAAAATTGTCTTCTATATTACGGAACTCTGTTGAAATAATAAAAACAGGAACGAGTGCTTAACTGATTATTTTTATTTCGAAATACCAATATGGCGCCTTAAGAAAATTAATATTTCGTTTAATTAAATGTAGTTATTTCCAAAAGCTTTCTACGAGGAATTACTTATGCATAAAAATCGAAAAACTTTCATTTCATTATACAATACTAGTTTATATAACCAATAATTACTTTTGAGGTGTTAACTGTCACTACTTGATGGAAAAGCATGATATTTTAAAATAATATAAACATATTTTTAGTATTTATTTCTACAATATATTTTTTGATCAGCACTGGTTTCGTTTATTGTGAGCATTATCAAATAATTAAAACGGTACGTATGAAAACACTATTTGCCACATTTATATATTTAAATGATTTTTTTTAATAAAACAATGGTAAAAATGATGATTTTTAATAATTTATAATTCTGACTTAACAAAAACTAAAATTTTAACGGTTGAACTGTATTCTTAAAAACTGTTTGTAATTAATAAGAAACAGTTCCAATCAAATAATTTCAGACGGCAATGTATAGCGCTAAAAAAATATAATTAATCTCGTAAATGAGAATTTAATGTATGTTTTAATCGCCAGAGCCAGACTACTTTTTTATTACAGATTAATGATAAATTAATGAGATGGAGTGTGACTATGTTAAAAACACTAACTTCAGTCAAACAGTCCCCCTAGTTAACATCGGATCTGTCTAAATTATATCAGAAATACTATCCAATTTATATTATAATTACTTTATAATCAAATTTGAATGGGCATTAAAACGGAAAGTGTTGGGCTATGCACTTGGGAAGTCCTATATACTATATGGAGGTAAAATATGCGAGATTTTCATAAGATATGTATAAAATTCTTTATTAAACATAAGTATTTCATGAACAACGCCGATGGCGTTCAAGTAATACAATACGTAAGCATACATTGATGTTATTTTCATAATTTATTTATTCTAGAAAAGCAATTGTTGCGATACACTTGGACTCATGTGGATAATCATTTTTGTCAGTTCTGTTGCACGCGTGTGATGGAATATCTGAGAATTCTGAAAGGCGAAACCCGGATAGTTAGTGACAATGTATGTGGAATCGTACAAAGTTTCAACAATTCAGAATTAAAAATATGAAACATGTATCAGCTATTTTCCGACCATTAGGATTCGGCGGTCCCAAGCACGTGCCCCCTGTTGTTTTGGAATAATCCGTCAATGAGAACTGAGAATTGAAAAAAAACTTCACTTCTCTAGTAGACGAAAAATGGTGTGTAGTTATTTTAAAAGCGATTTTTTTAAGTAGTTTTTGAATTTTTAACAGCCGTCATTTTGTCACAAAATTCTCTTGTTGTATAATTTTAGTATCGATTTTATACTTTTTTGTCAATCTGTATGTAGTAAATAATTGTTTTCTTATATTTTATATTATAATATAGTGGTAAAATTTGAAAACCTATTCAAGCCTCAAGCCTTACGCCCCAAATTATTGTATCATATTCCAGACAAATTAATAATTATATTGTAGATTGATACATATTATAGTATAGCATTGGGATAAAAATCACATTAAATGATAGCCTGTTGAAACCAACGATTAGAAATGTCGATGGGTGGTATTATTCATATGATTCTCAAAGGTTTATCTACGGAGAGTGTGATCGGGGCTCGCAATGTCACACGGAGGGGCCGCTGGTCGTCGTAGAAGCGTAGAGGCACCCTCGAGCGGCACAGGCGTAGAAAATCGATGAGCAGAATTTGCGCATGTCCCGGGAACGCTTCTCGGCACAGTCAGTCACTTTCTGAACAGCTGGAAGTCTAATCGCTGGGAGTGCGGTCCTAAACTTCTCCCAAATAACCGAATAACTAGTCCACGCCGGTGTGTTAAATCAAGTGCATCGGGTTGACAGTGAAGTAATGCTGTAAATAGGCCCATGGTGAACCCGTGAAAGGTAATTATAGCGTATTATTTATTTGAAATTATTTAAAGCGTCACAATATTCGTGTTTTTAAACGCTGTGGTACCTGTTACGCAAAAGGTCCATCGATGCAGTCTCGTGACATATGTTAACGATACACACAGTATTCTAGCAAGAAAAACAGTATTTTTAAATACCATACACACTAACATAATACCGTATATTCAAAAAACAAATATAGCTGACAAATTTCATGTGGTATCGCCCACCAACTAGCATGGGAAAAATGTATTTATAACCCCGTTAATACTTCATGGGAATCAAGTGATATTTATTCATTGGCATTAAACAATTTATATTATAACTAAATCAACCAATATCAAATAGGAATTATATTGAATAGTTAAAAATGTTTATAATAACAAACAATTAAGGGTTGTTTTACGATTTACGCGCCGAGGTCGACCGCTATTTTTTCTGTACGCAATTTTTGTGTGACATCGAAGGTCGTCTACAGGTTGTTTTCGACCACCATATAATCATTGGTGTATTTTTTTCTTTCCGGTTAGAATTCATTAAGTTTTATTACATCTTTGATGTCAAATAAAAATCACCTGCTAATTATGTTTCTTATTTCTTTTTCTCCTCAATAAACACAAAAGTTACACCCTATAGTAACAAGAAGATTGCAGATTTCATTTTACAGTTAATTTTAATTACTCAGAGAGAAAACAAAAGAATGTTCTAAAGAAGATTTTCTATGAAATTGTTAATCCTTGACAATTTACGTAGAATTAACTGTTGATATAAGGTAATTTATGTCAAACATTAAAATGTTTTTTGCAACGATACCGATTTTTCTAAAAACCATTTCAACACTTCTGCTATTGAATTTGAATTGTTAAAACTTTGTACGATTCCATATGTTTTGCCACTAATGACCCGGGTTTCGCCTTTCGGCATCTTCAGGCATTCTATCACACGGATGCAACATAACTGACAAACTTTAAACTTCTGGCATTGTCTCAACGTATTAAGTTGATATAATTTATTTCTAAGTAAAATCATAAATCACATACTTTTCAAGGCATACTAATATTTGTATATATATATATATATAATATTGAATGAATAATGCCATCAGATTATGTAAATATTTGTATATGTAAATAATATATGTCGAACATATTTATCGTCTATTTTTTTTTTGATTGTGAAATTATATTTATATAAAATCTATATTTGATTGAAATCGTGTAAAAAATGTTGATCATATTTTTTACACGAGTGTACCTATTGTCCCAAAAATCATCAACATCATTCATCATGATATTTTGTTACATTTTTATTAGTTATGGATCTTCATGTACTTGTCACCGAGAAGTCAACGCTCACAGAAGTTTTCGATTTGGTGCAAGGTAACGAGTTTGAGTCCCTTACAGACAATTTATACACTGTCACGTATTTACATGCAAGTTCACAGGCGTTTTTGATGTTCAAGTTCTTTCCGACTATGAATATGGGAAAAAGCCTGACCGATTGGCTATCTATTGATGTTATTGTGATCTCATTCGTTTACCTTACTATTTCGATAAAAAGAAGAAGAAGGATAATATAGAAAATATTTATTTATAACTACACGGTACAAAACTTACAAATTATCAATTCATTGCTTTTGCAACGTTAACATATTTAAAAATTAAGTATTAAAAATTCAATACACAGTAAAACAATCAACAAGGATTGCAAAATAACATACACACTCAATTTTTACATTTTTTAAACCAATATATATATTTTATTAATCTCTGAAGTCGAACTAAATAAAAATGGAAATTTAATTGTAGAGTTGGCAATATGATGAAAAAATGATTGTTTAGTGTTATCGTATATTAAAAAAAATATTCTGTGTTCACTCATCAACTTATACCTGTTGGTTATCTGTAATTTGATAAATTTACCGGACTTAGTAGGGTAAGAAATGATCGTGAAAATTACCGTGATCATGTTCATATGCTACCACCAGGGAGCGAATACGACCAGGAAGAATATTATTGAAGCTTTTTACAATGTATTTAGTTACATCAAATACTAAAAATAGTTTGCAGAAGCGCGTAATAAAATTATGCCCCGTAACCGTAAAAACTATTTTTAAAAAGATTAGCAATTTTGTTCGCGTTTGGGATCAATTCTTGGTATTTAGTAAATGCGTGTTTGACAAACATTTTCGCGCATTATCCACCTACACGTTTCAAAATATCAAATTAAATTAGTAGATTAACGATTACTTTGGTCACGTTTATTTAATTCGTTCGTTCGGCCACCTGTTTGATGTTGAACGGAGCAGGAGAATTGTGTTACGCCTTACTTGACTCATAAAGTTGACATATGGAACGAAAAAATCGATACAGGACACGGAGCGTGCACTATAGCGTGGAAGCGCTGTCGTAAAACCATTTCTGTCAACATCTGCAGGTACACACATACAATTATACTACTAATCGAGAGCCCGTTAATAGTGCACATAAGCAAGCTAGATGATTACGCCGAATTATTTAATCTAATCGCCATTTTGTTAATGATAAACAAACACAGAGGAACCCTTATCGATCCGGTCTTATACCATTTCATTTTGAGCTATGTAAAGGATATTCCGACCATGGATATTTCAAAAAATGAATAATGATAATAAATTAGGGAAATTTTTAGGATAAATCTGACTGTACTTCAAAACTAAAATTAACTCTTTAACAAAAGTTTTAGCACTGTTATCTTTTATAGAAAGTTATTTAAAGTAATAAAACACTACCATTATTACTGTTTCTACTATTTTACATTTTCAATACCAGGACGGGTTTCGCTCACGCCAGCAGATGAGCTATTAAAATTATCAATGAATTAGTGGATAATGATCACCAAGAGTGAAGTCGGTTTTGATCTTTAAAATATGTACATATTTTAAATATAATGACTTTCTATTAAAAAGTGACAGTTGATAACATGTTGATTATTAAATACCATCAGTCGTATCAACGGTTGAAACGAAAGCAGTCAGGGGGTTAAGGGTAAATGAAAATAAAATTGAAGTCTCAAAGTTAACGTTGTTCACTTTAACAGTGAAATGCAATCGTCAAAAATATAAATCTGCTTAAAATTGATTGCTGAATATAAAACTAACAGTTGAATGACATTTTAAAATTTGTGTAAGAGAGCAATTCAAAGATTTAACTTTCACATAAAATACTTAGATTAAATAGTGAACGTTAATTGAAATATTACAATTATAACTAGAGACATCTAATAGATTATCGTTTAATCTTATCTGTTAATCCGTTTTTCGAAAATTTATTAGTTACATTAGTTTAGTTTTAAATCCAACTGACAAAATAATACATTTAAAAATTAAACACATTATGTGGCTTGAATTATATCGTCTCACTAATAGAATCTTTTGATATAATATACACTTAAAAAAAAACAAAATCACGGGTAAAGTTGCCGCAGTAAGAAGGACACTGACATCTAACGTGGGTCACTTAAAATATCTATTTACGCCTGGATTGCTTTGACAAGTCAATAAGCGCACGTCACGGAGATCGGACTTGTCATGTCACACGGAAGGAAGAAGTGTTAAAATTGAGTTGAAGATTATTTCGAAGTGTCCTGAACATAACGTATATATTTAATAAAATATTATTTATATATAATGGTCGATATTGGTTTCTCTGTGGATACTTAAGTAAAAAGAAATCAACAAAAATTGTACAAAGAAATCGATTAAAATATGCCCTCGTGGTGGAAAAGGTTCGGAAGAAATTTTCCATATTTCTTTACTTAAGGACGTATGGATACTATCGATAGCTCTAATCAATTGACTTTCTTTTAGGAATGCTAACTTTTAACAGTTTGAAAACTCATGAGGCCAAAATGAGAATCGGCCATCCTTGATAACATCAAATTGTGTGTTTCATATATTTTTTTGAGAATTCGTGGACATGGATTGTTTGTTCTTCCAAAGTGTAGGACCAGTCTGCCAAATGAGATACCAATGGTAAGAGCAATAACAATGTTCAACAGTATTCGTTCGGATATCGACATATTCCATATGAACGACAATGCGTTCAGGCGAATACTATAATATTTTTTGATATATCATATAAAAGTAGATTTTGCATTAGCTTGCTTGGTTGTTTTCCTTGCTATACTTGATGTTTTTTGTCTTGTTATTTATTTTTAAATAATTTTGAAGTTGCAAAAGCAATATTTCTATTTTTTGTAATTTTTATAACGTACATTTACGCTAATTTACATTCGGGAACTACGTGACTATGTAGCAATCATTCGAGGACTCCAATTGAATCATGTCGCTTATTCGAACATTGAATAAACTATTATAAACGAAAGGTCAATTGTTGACGTGCAATTATGTAGTCTACAGTTTATGTACCACTTCATAAAGTGGAATAATGCGCTTCATCTGCTGAAAATACTGTAAGGATTTCAAGAATTATATTTGGTTTTCCGTAATTGAAATTTTACGAGCGGCGTCGTTATATTCAGGTCATTCGTGGTAAAAATTTAAATTGCATTATTTTTCATCAATAAACAGTTCCCTAGTATTCTAATAACATTTCCACCGCAAACATTAATATATATTACTGGCTTGAATAATAATTATTACTTAAATAAACAAAATATGCAATGAAGATTGATTTGTTGAAACTTAAACAAGATAAATTAAATTAAAAAAAACATAAACCATAGGGATAAAAGCTAAATATATATTTTAAATAATTTTAATAACTACTGGTTTGATTATAATAGATTGGTAAAGATAATGTTTTAACCAATATAGTCTAATGAGTTTGTGATGAGACGTTTTTCACAAAAATTTACTACTACTAAAATGTGATTGACTAATGTATTGCTTACAGATAACAACTGATTTTAAATGGATTGCAGTGAGATCTAATATTAAATGATCTACTGTAAGGAGAATCTTTTTCAAATTGTTGACTAATTCAACTAATAAGATAATTCTTAATCCAATACGATCTAATAACTTTTTGATGTGAGGTTTACATAAAAATCAACTATCATTAAAATTTTATTTGTTTATTAAATACTTGGTTATATACTTATTTTAAATGATTGGAATATCGTGGAATTAAACTACTCTCACGTAAGGGATATAGCAAAAGATAATCAGAGAGATTCAACTGCTTGTTTAACAGAGGCATTGAATTTAGTTGGGCTATATTTATTTCTAAAAATATTGATAGTATAGTTTATTATCCTCCGTGTTTGATGCAATAATTTAATACATTCACCGCGTTAAATATTGATATTTATGGAAATAAGTAATAATAAGATATTTTTTTATACAGAGGTTTATTGAATTTGGAATTTATTGTCATCCGATTTTATAATTGAATGCACGATATTTGATCACAATGAGGAGCAGGAAAACAAAAATAAATTACATTACAATATACGGTTTAAATAATTTGTGAATAATAAAGTCAGAACCGTGGCCAATTAGTAAAATCATTCAGGCTTTTGTAAAACTCGCCTGAGCAATCAATGATATGAATCCAAATGGGCACATTCATGCGTAAATTTTCCAATAATTTTAAGGATCTGTATTCAAAACGGTGATTTATTCTTTTTTTTTCTCGGCGGAAACAGAGCGAAGAAAAAAAGTGATTAACTATTAGTCTTTAATAACTCTGACTATATCTGAAGAAATTGGTCAGGATATTGACTTAAAAGCAACTCTCGTTAAGCTTCTTTTCAAAGGATTTCATCAAAAGTATATATAAATATTATCCACATTTAGGGTTGGATTAATCACGTGGCGAGGAAAAAAAGCACAATATTTTTTTTTCATCCATATATTCAAGCCAAATACCATCAAATCTTATAAATATAATAAAAGTATGTATGGATGGATCCAAGAGCAGAATTCATATGCAGGGTAGTCTATCAGAATCTTTTGAGGTGACAGCAGGACTAAAACAAGGAGACTCCTTATCACCTATGCTTTTCAACCTAGCTTTAGAGAAAGCCGTAAGAGAGGCAATGAAAGCAGAAGGCGGAGTTATACTGAATGGGTCCCACAAAATATTGGGCTACGCGGATGATCTAGTGGTGCTCGGAGAATCTGAAGACGATATAAAAAATATTTTCACTCCTTTGGAGGACACAGCAAAAAGGTTAAACCTACGAGTAAATGTGGGAAAGACTAAGTATTTGAAAATGACAAGAGGCAACGAACCCTCTGGAGACATTGTAATAAGAAACTCCTCGTTCGAGAGAACCTCTCTTTTCAAGTACTTGGGCTCTAATATTTCCTCTAGGAATGAGATGACTTTGGAGCTTGCTGACCGACTGAGAAGTGGAAATGCAGCGTACTTCGCGCTAAATAGTCTGTTTAGGTCCAAAATGCTGTCCATCAAAACCAAGTGCCGGGTGTACAACGTGATCATTAAACCGATAGTCATGTATGGATGTGAAACCTGGGGTTTAACAGAAAAACAAGAAAAGGCGCTCCAAGTATTTGAAAACAGAATCCTCCGGAGAATACTTGGACCCGTTAATGAAAACCACCGGTGGCGCATTCGTACGAACGCTGAGCTCTTCGACCGATACAAACCAAGAATCATTAATGTCTTGAGATCGAGAAGGCTCAGATGGGCGGGTCACGTTGTACGATCTGAGAAGTCTAGAGCTCTCCATAAGACTTATGAAGGAACACCAGCTGGCACCCGACCTCTCGGTCGCCCTCGACGGAGATGGGCGGATAACATTCAAAAGGATGTTGAGAGGCTGGGGATAGTCAGCTGGAGAGAAAGAGCGCTCGACAGAGATGCCTGGAGAGAGGTTGTACAGTCGGCCATGGACCTGAACGGCCCCTAGCGCCATTCTATAATAATACTAATAATATATTCAAGCAACTGCAAAATATGTAGTCAAAGATATAGAGTACAGATGACGAGCCATTTAGTCACCTAGTACTGTAAAAAGCCCCACGAAGAATAACAAAATAGGGTGCTCTTTTTTCATATATCAACATCAGTTTTTCGTTCCGTTTAAGATTTTCGCAATTCACTTTGAGTGTGTAATTACTATAATAAATATTTTTTTATATCACCTAATTATTTATCGTATTTAGAATTAAAAAAAAATGAAACTTGCTTGGAGTCCCGAAATCTTTTTAGTGTTTAGGGTATCTGAAATGTTGAATCCAATGTTGCCCCACATTGAGAACAAAACGTCGCACTATAAAACATGAATTACCCTTTAATAAAGATTCTGAAAGCTGGTTAGATTAACCTACTTCGAGCCCTGCTGTATTTAACCATAAATACTTATATATATATATAATTAATTTTGATATTATAATTCTGGATTCTATTGTATGTATACTCATCTTAAATTACGGTGATTCATTTTAATATTCCTAGCTGGAAATTATTATTCAAAATTTGATTAAGATAATTGAGTTTAGATATTATTATTTCATGATGTGTTATGTGAGCTGTCGCGATGTGTTAAATGCATGGGATGTGTTAAATGACGTATAGTTCACGGTGGCAATTTCAATTTGCTTGGACTAAAATCACGCCAACATCTTAATATTTGCACCATCTGTCCCAGTGAACTTTGTTATAAATACTTGTTTTTCAGTAGTGTTAATTATGTCACAAAAGCTAACCATCGACAAAAAATATACCATAGATAAATTTAATAAAGGGTGATGCTTTCGTAACCTCCTTTCAGGCAATGCGAAGTCATTAATCAAATTGAAACAAAAAAACAAAAGTGCGTGGGTGATTTACAAACAATCTTTCCGAGCGTAAAAATGAAAAGACTTCAAGTGAAAGCTCTTTTATATTCCGACATCTGAAAGTTTATATCTTATTAAAACACACTTTGCGTTAGCTTTTGATTTTTAAATCATGACGATGTAATGAAGCGAGATATAAAAAGTAAAAGAAAAAACTTGCAAGTTGATTCACGAGTTCGACTTAAAAAAATAAACGAATCGTGTCCAAAGTTTACAGATTTTATGAAATAGTTTTGAAATCAATCATTTCTTTAATATTGAAAAATATTATATATAATGATGCAATACAATATGGCAAACATTGAGTTGGTATGCTGCATATCGGCGGTCCAATCATTGCTTAGATCAGGCCAATGAAAACAACAATCCTCGGATCACATGTGGCCTGGCAAGTATTTTTGTGCGGCTTGATTTGAGGCTAGATTGCTACGTATTATTACAAGTTGTCCCATCGTCACATGTTATGTATGTGCAGTATCAGTTTCATAACGAAATAATGATAAAAAGAAACGAAATTACCAAGGCTGTGATGTTAATGAGCCATTTACCGGAAAAATCAACTGACAATTTGGTTGATTTTTCAATTTGATGCACATATATAGGAAAGGTAGGAAAAAACCAGTCAAAATTAAACTATTTTTAGTCGGAATTGTGTTTTTGATCAATGTGACAATCATGTTATTTTTTAAGACTCCAAAGCCCAACAAATTACATTTCAATGTCGCGATTAAGGACTGCACAGGACAGATCTTTAAGCCATACACTTTTTTCTTAAGAAAATTAATAAATATAAATAAAAAAGGCACTTTGAATTGCTAAGCCATTAAGTTAGAGATTAAATATCTTGTTAATCCGCATTCTAAGAATTCACCGTGGGGGCAGAGTTTAAGCGACACCGCGTTGAACCTAAAAAGGAATCGAGAAAATCTCGTTCCCATAAATATGATTTTTATGAAATTTATCGAATACCTCAATCTGGCTTTCGTTTAAATGAAGTGAGCGTGGAAACAATCACATTTTTATGTCATAATTATTTGTTTACGAAAATAAATAATATGTGTTAGAAAATATTATAGTATAACACTTGCGATTAGGCGTTATTTTTTTTTAATGTGTTAACTCAGACAAAACGTTTTCCGAGACCTTGACGCTTAAAATTTTTTGTGTTATATATTTATGTTTAATAATATCGTATTTTTTATAAATACAGTGGATTGCCGGATAATGAACATAATCTGTACCAAGACTATGTTCGCTATCCGAATCGTTCGTTAACCGATCGTCGGTTTACCATAACTTTTTATAGATTAAAAAGATTATTTTAATTCGTTATTCAAATATGTGTTCGTTATTTGAATAGTTCGAATATTAGAATTCGTGATAGTATTCGGTGTCCAATTTATAGCAGTAAATTATTTTTAAATAGTAAAAACACATTTATTTATTTCTATTTCCACAATATATTACATCAGGATTGGTTTTTTACATCGCGAGCATTATGAACTGATGAGCGAAACCGGTACTAATTATAAAATATATTATGGAAATAGAACTAAAAATGTGTTGTTTTTTATATAAAATATCATGCCTTTTCACCAAAAAGTGACAGTTCACACCTTAAGAATGAGTAAATTAATCATCTTTAAATTCGTATTTTATAGCTGTTCCGCGATCTATTTGTATACGTAGGTATTTGTATTGTGGTAATATTGCGGAAAGATGGTTTAATGTGAAGAAATATTTTCATAATAAGTAAACGTGTAGGCCTTTTGCAACTAACCACAACATATTTTCCTTACGGAGACAGAAGAAAATTGAAGTTAAATTAACTTGTGCAAAATTAAACACCGTGATTGAATAACCTTCTTGAAATAGAACCTTTAATATCTCACGACATTATAACCTATAAAATGTGCGGGAATAAATCATTAAACAGATCGCACGGTAAAAAATATTTTGAAAATAGAACGAAGTTGTTCTATATAAAAGAACAATGAACAGACAGTTGCTATCATAGATAATTAAATTTGACGACATAAAACATAGAATTCGAATTTTGAATTTAAAAAAATACCATTTCTTTCGTTTTTGTCATTATTGACATTCAAGTAACTTCTATTTCTATTAACTTAATACTTAACTTAATGTGCCATTATACAGCATAAAGTCGAATTAATAACAGACAAAGAATACTGAAATAATGAAAAAAACCTCTCAAGGGAGACATAATTTAACGAACACAATAATATGTCAATTTCACGGGACAATAGATATTGTGAAAAACAAATTCTTATTCTAAATATGAGACATATAAATCTAGAAGCTAACTAAGAAAAAATATTTTTTTCAGTACTGTTAATGTAATTTATGATATCGACTGAACGTTCTAGGTGAAATTTCAATATCAAATTTTTATTCAAACTTTTTACGATTCCACATGTTTTTTCACTAATGGCCCGGGTTTCGCCTTTCGACATATCCAGGCATTTTATCACGTGGCTGCAACAGAACTGATTATTATTATAGTATTTATACTTTTTATCTGTACAACAAAAAATAAATAAAAACTTTAAAAAAAAACTATTTTTTTAAACCGAATAATGTGGTTTATTTGATTGTAATATTTTTTACACAAATCATTTTCAAAAAGAGAATAATGCAAATAAATTTATTGAAAAATATAACGTTATTTTTGTTGCTAGTGGTAAATATGATTTTATTTAATGTGTGGATTTAATCAAATAGATTTCGAATCAAAATATTCTTTTTTTTTCAAACTGTACACTCTCTGCGTAAAAGTGAATTCAAAATCACTTTTAAGGTGTTAACTGTCACTTTTTAGTGGATAGGTTTTGTATTTTCAATAATTAAAACACATTTTTACTACTATTTCCACAATATATTTTCGTCTTCGCATATCGCGTGACTATTACCATCTGATAAAATGAAAAGTATGTTTGAAACTGTATGAAAATGAAAGATAATGCCCACGAATGACCTAGCTTATTTAACTATAAATCGAGACGTCATCCTTGATTACAAGACTGCTAAAATATCTAAACCTTATATACATAATAAAATATAACAAAGTGCCTAGTTGCGATTTTAACTTTCTCTGCCCTGTGATGTGAATTACACATGGCTTCTAAAAATTTATTTTGCTGTAAAAATACAATAATTTCTGAACTAAGATTCTAGGTATTCTTCCTTTGTAAATATACATATCGAATTAAATATTAAAATAAAAAAATGATAATTTACAGAGAATTTTATTATCAGATATTCCACAGGTAATATATATTGTCGAAACTCCAGTAACTGAATCAAATTTATTACCATATCTCGGCGTCATTTAAATAAATTTAAACGATGTTTATGTATATCGTCATATGCATATTAATATCTTGCTATTACACATGTTCTATATCGCTCATGTTTGTATAAAGTGTATTGAATTCAAAGCACAGTACAGCGCGTTTTGTTTTGACACAGTAAGGGAATGGTTAATTTATTGTATTATATTATATTATGCGAACGTTATACCTAGCAATTAGTTTGAAATGATGGTTTACAGGCTTTATTCCCGATTGAGCTGAACTAATGAACTCACCACATATACGTTTGAAGCCATATTTTGTTTTATATCCAATCCATATTATAATATTATTACGATGTGAGCGTCTGTGCTATCAAATAATCGATTTTCTATCAGGCCGATACGAGAAAACGAGATAAATATTGATAAGTATACTTGCCGACCCATAAACACATTTACGCGTTAGCTTTTATTATACTATCTTCATCCAAAAACTATTTTTAATACGTTAATATTAAAATGGCCGTAAAACAACAAAGTTATTACCACAGCAGTTATATTCGAATACCATAATTTCAGGAAAATTACCGTTTTTATATATATACGATGTTTCCTATCGACTCACAATGTCGTTTTTATCAACAACAACAAAAAAATACAATAATTTTCTCGTCTTGATGGAGGTACATAACAAGACTATGAAAAACTTTAGGTAGTGATATATTCACATAAACAATAAACGAAGCAATTTGCCAATTTTAGCCATCTATAAACTGCTCGTGAAGACTCTCTCCTACTATTATGTTATGATTTTTTCTTGGCATTTTCAGGTGGCATGCGGCGCCGCCCCGTGCTGTCCTCGCGGCCGCTGGTGTTGCTTCTAGTCGCATTTTGCGGCTGGGGCGCGAATCTCACCAAAGCCGATGGAAACGTTGGTAAGTTGAATATAAATATATGTTATCTTTTAGTGAATATTATCTATTAGACTGTGGGACTGCCCCAAGATGAATGCCGAACGAACAGAGCTGTTTGATGTGGTCCGTCCTCATACGGGACCAATACGCCCCGCTGACTTATTATCAACCGAGGTCAACTTTGAGGCATTCGATAAATTTGCGAAATCATACGGGGAACGAGATATTCTCGATTCGCCTTTAGATTCAACGCGTAGCACATTAAACTCTTCCACCACGACGGATTTTCATTACACAGATACACAGGATACCTAATATCACGTAAGCTAGGTGGGTGAGAAAGTTACATTTTCTTTTTCTTTTTTTCTCTCTCTCTCTCTCTTCTTTTAAGCACGATAATGCATGGTTTAACGATCGGTTCGTGCAGGTTTGTATCGGGCCAAGAATATGAGTAGTAAAATCGATTCTTTTTATTAGTATTGCATTATGGAAGGCGGCCATGTAACAGCAGCTGCATACACACAACGAGTGAAGGTGCGACAACCAGCTTGTAATATTATCTATTAGAAAATCTCCCAATTTTAAAATCCTATCAATTTTTATGTACACAGAAAAATGGATTTAAATTCAAATAAAATTCCATCCAATGCAAATTTTAACATTAGTATACTTTACTTTTTGACATTGTCTGACGTTAAATAGAAGGCACATGTTTTGTTGCTCATGAACCGGGTTTTGCTGTTCAGCAATTTCTGCTTTTCGGACAATTCAAAAATTAATGTTGGATATAATAAAAAAAATTAGAATACATGAGCGTATTATTCAATTAATCGACAATTCGTATTTTTTTAAAGTAAATCGTCATTTTTCTCCAACATTAAAAAACTATGTTTAATATGGACTTGTATTACATTTAACCATTATTGTTTGTCCAAATATCGTTACAAATGGAAAAAAACGCCATTTATACCCGAAAGACATAAAACCATTTCAGATACAAATGTTGCATTGTCATAAAAAATACTTTGCCAGTGTAAAAAAACAAAAATAGCCATCATTTTTTTATCAATTATATTTCCAGTCCACTTGATGTCAAATGAGTCTGTTTACTTAAGCCTTACTTCAACGGTAAGCTCTGACCATTTTCTTAAGTTTAATTAAAAGCAGACAGCAGGGGACACAACTTTTGAAGACGGTAGTGTATCCAAAAGGAAAAACACCCTCCTTTAAGGAGAACGCTTGGTTACCTTATAAGCTGCAGCTTTAGTCGAGTCAAAAGCTATCTCAAATATATTTCAAGAGCATTTTCTTTCCACACTAATATACATGGGCTATTTTTACAGCTGTTATATACACCGCATATATATGAACATATATATTTACAAAATATTTTTAAAGTATAACGAAAAAGAAAAAATAGCTTAATTATCTTTGGACGAATTTTTGTCTATGATTTTCACATCAGAGACTATTTTCGAAAGGAATTTCCTTACACAACAATTATGCGTCGTAAAATTAATATTGCCAATAGTTTGACTTTAGGATAATGACTTAAGTTACAAAAAATTGTCACATTGATGTTGAGTAGTGAAATGAATTAACCTAAGTTACCTCGATTTAGTTGGTCAATTATGTTGTCAGTTCTATTGCTTACGCTCGATAGAGTTCGTTCGACAAAAAATGTAGAAATTTAGAATTCAAATTTAATATTAATCTTTCGTCAAGTCGGTGGATATATTAAATTATTTTTATCTTTACGTGTAAAGAAAATTAGTTGGATTTCGTATAATATAAATATCATAAGACCCTAATTTATTTTATTAATAACTTAAGAAGTATTAAAAATCTTTTTGAGAGAGTTTTTAAAGATACCTTTATTGAATAAGAATTATAAAGAAAACATTTCGTTGAGATTTTCCAAATTTTCAATATGCGACGTGAGTATTTGATAAAGCGAAAAATAGAAAATTATAAATCACCCTAAGGCGATAAGCCATCACAGCTTTTATACAAACTCTCAAATCCCCTTAACAAAGTGTTGTAAATTTATCTCCATCCTTAATAAAGACCTTCATTTTATTTAATACTGTTTTATAATGAAAACAAACAGTAAATTTTACTTTAACAAAGTCAATTTGACAGTCGTTGTCGGCAGCCATTTTGACGTCGTTTTTTTCATATTAAATTTATTGACAGATACGTCAAGAATAAACAGGATATTCAAACATTTTGGATTGTCACTCAAATATATATACAAAATAATTGTTACTTTATATAATTTAGATGTAAATTTTGAAAACACGAACGGTTTATAATATCCAAATGAGTATAATTCAATTCTATCATTTTATGCGTCCGGGTAATTATTTTGTACCTGACGTTTCTGCTTCCTTGAACCTAACCTTTAAAACCGCTCATTATTTCTTCATCATACAATAAAGTATACTTGCCTATGATTATACATTTTATTATGCATTAAGTCGATCAATTATGCGTAAATTTCAATTCAAATTAAGAAAATATGATAATTAATAGATATTTTTCTTTCACCGGTTGCATATTACTGACTTATGATATAAATTATCAAGTATTCCATCTGTCAGAAACTACAACGATAAGTCACGTAGCCATAGAAGTTTGGCGGCCTCTAGCTTCGTAGTTGTTATCAAACTATGAGAAAACTTCGGATTCTCATTTTATTATTACACTGTTTCGTAGATATATCGTCTCATGGGTCATTATTTAACAAAATATAACGTATTACAAAGAGAAGTGAAACTTAACATTGCAACATTTTGTTCATTTTCTTTGAATCGAACCATGTAGGAAAATTTGAAGGAAGAGTTTGCCTGATGATACACACGATGTTCTATAAGAACGTGTTTTTTTTGTTATTTACATATGTGCATCTATACCAGTGGATCTCAGAAGATTTTTCTTCGGCCGCCAACAGCTTGCACTGGAAAATAAAATATCGAGAAAAATCTATTAACATTGCTTTCAACTAAATAAATAAATACACATGTTGTTACTTTTTTTAGTAAATACAGCTGCTCTAATCAAAAATTTGGTTCGATCACGACACATTTCCATCGGAGCATTGATGTTTATAATGCGGCTACAGTAAAATTTTACGTGAATACCACCTAAACATTTCGCATTTTTTCGATAAATAAATTTGTACTCTTGTCGAGAATATTATACCATACTTTAAAAAATGTTTTATTTAATACTGCTAGTGTCTCACAGTAATTCAACCGGGATTCTATAAAATGCTTGAGGTTATTATTATCGAAGCAATACATAACTTGCCCATTTGACAATACGTCACTTTAAAACACGTAGAAAATTCACCACAACGAGGAAGCGATTGCTGATGTATGTATATTAATATATACTAAAATAAATATTTGAAATGCAACTTTCGAATCACAGTTCGAATATATTTGAAATTGTATTCCAAAATACGTGAATATTTTTCGCTTGGTTGTGAAAAGATTGAATTAAAATATTATACATAGTTACAATAAATATGTTTTAAAACGATACAATTTTCTTTGACAAAAAATACATATTGTCGATATCCATTTACTGAAAAGACAAAGGGTTTTATATCATTTTGTAAAATCTTTCAGTATTCATTGAAGTTGATTCAATATCTTCGAATATTGTCGTCGTTTCCTTGAGATTTCATAAAATAGATAATACGTTTTCGGTCGTAAAATATAATAAAAAACCTCCCACACTAGTGCGAAAGGTTAGCCGAGTACGTGCTTAGACCATGACAACTTTGTATTTTATTGGACGAGTAATAATACCGTCAGTGCAAACAGTGTAAGAATGGAAACTGCGCCATTGAAAATATTTTCATTAAAGAGCAAACAGATTGTTTCGTGTAGAAAATAAAACGAAATATTGGCCGGCTTTGTCGCGGAAAATTAATTAATTTTTATTAACACTTAGCCAACGTTATGATTGATTTTTTCTATTTAACTCATTCCGTGCTAAGAACACGCATAGCGTATCCATTCGTACATCCACTATGTGCTCAGGACCAGATTTCGTCGCCTTTAGATCTTACCTCGCGTAACACCTTTGCGTAGTAAAGCTGAGTCTACACGTGCAGCTTAGATTTTTTTTATAATTTCATTTAAATTTTTTTCATTGTTTTATTGCACTGTTGTTTTATGAAACAAAATATATTTGAAAATAAATACACGTGTGGACCAACCATAACAGTATGAACTTAGCGTCGATTTATCAGTGTAATATGAGACGCGAAAATACCGAAGTCGAGTTATTTGTACTTATCGACACGTATTGTCTTTGAAATAATGCATATAATTCAAATATATTCAGCATGACACTTTTACATGGGATTTTATGTTAGCAGTGAAAGCGTTAACGCAACATAATACGCGCTCAATTAACAAGCATGTTATAATTCTCTTCTCGTTCCAATTTGACGATTCGAATTTGGAACTGCGATAATTAAAATTTAAAAAACTTGACGAAACGAACAGATGAAAAAACTTATAAATAGATAAGTGGTCTTCAAACTTTGTCGACTCACGGAACTCATAGTGAAAAGTTCTTTTTAGAGGAACCCTTTCTCATGCTTAGAAAAATATATATTAAAATAATAATAAGATTATAAAGTGTGTTATAGTAATTGTAAAGATGTCGAATTGTCGAAGATGTTCCCTCACTTTGGTTGGCAAGTCTTATGCTTTAAATTTTTATTTTTACTTGCGGAACCCCCAGAGCAGTGTCGCAGAGCACTGAAGTGCCGCGGAACATAGTTTTAAGGCTACTGGATTAAATTAATAAAAAAGAATATTGAAATATTTAATTCAGCAGTGTTGGTGTCAATTATTTATGGGGATAATCAAGAAAAATCGGACAATATTTAAAAATATTAGATAGCTATTAAAAGGAAGTTTTTATACATATTTTTAAGTGTCAACTATAAACATATTGGGATCAATGGTTTCGACAGTTGGGACGTTAACAGGCAGATAATCAATGTAGTTTGACCTCCAGCGGTTCTATAACCATACTAACAGAATACAAACAGTTAATCTTAAAAGGGATGTGATTCTTGCGTCACTTTTTTACTTTATTTATCTTTCTTATATTATTAGTGCTTTATATTAATACAGTTTACACGCAAAATATGTTCACTGCTGATAATAACAGGAAAAAAATAAAAACCTAATAACGTTGGTTTCGTTGACAGATTGTTTATTATCAACAGTAAATAAAGCTGCAATGAAAAATACATTAAAATGAATCACTAACTCAGCTAATGGATATGGTGCATTTACTGCCCGGGCTATATTACTGTCTAGTTAATAATATACATGGCAATTGGACCGCAAAAGCGAATTCGTTTCGCAACGAAGCACATTGAAAACATCCTTAGGTTAATTATCCAAAATTATTATTAATAGACGAGAATTTATTTAGTTATACTTTAAAATATTTGCTACGTGTATTTTGTCTCAAAACACTTTGAGAAACAACATGATATATTCACACATTTAATCAATTTAATAATAGAACACCGAAAGTAAACATCGTATTTTACAACGCAAAATGTTAAAGGTAAAAAAAGCAAAATATTTTTAATTAAGCTGTGGAGAATTTGCATGTTAAGCCTGACATATATTATATTTCCCACCTAGGTTATTAAATCTCTGGTTCAAATAATTGCTGTCATATTAAAAACATAGTATGCGGCATTCTATAGAGAAAAAAAATCATTACGCGGTACCTTCCAACTTCCGTCATCCACTCATTTGTTATTTCCGGGAAAAATGCGTTTTCATTGTTGTGTTTATAATTGACATTTCGGTTATTTAATTGAGTTGACTGTTGAGAAACATGAAGCTTTGATAACAATAACAATTCATTTCCGCATTCGTAATCATCTATTTTTTGTTTTTAATATTTGAGAGTGTCAACACTGTGCATAATTATTATTTGATAAATAAATAGACTGATGTAAATCGAACGCTGACAAAAATTTGAAAATTACATAACAACACTTAATTTATAAGTGTCGTTATTCTGAAATTTTATTTCGTGTGGTATATTAATGGTTAAGTTCATTCTACAATATATTTCAAATTCAGAAAATACTAGATGAAAAGGGCTTTAAAAGTATTTTTTTGATAAGCTTTTAACGATCGAGAATCTAATATTAACATATCTCAGTTTAGATTTATTTGTATAGAGAACATGTTAACGTCTAAAACCGAACAAAATTGATGACAGTTAAATTTACATCAACGTATAAAATAACAGTTAATCATTAATTGAGCCTAGACAATAATGCTTGACACATTTATGCCGAGCTTACCGATTTTTGTATTTTGTAACTTGATTAATAAATAACATATATATTTTGAGCGTCAATTTAATATTTCCCAGTTCACTGAAGCTTAAATCTGCCAATCTTACATTACTTTAGTATTTTTTTTTAAATAATGCAAAGCAAAAAACACATTGTCAGAATTTTCTGCTTATGCCACATATCTGTTACAAAATATGAAGAGGGTGGCTACCACAATAAACGTGGTAAATACACAGGCATTATGAATAGCAAGTCCTTAAAAAATACATACATATCATACGTTACAACCAGGAAGTATTTAAAGTCCTAGAATTTCAGTATCCTAAGTTTGGGGGCTCGGTAAAAAATAATTCGGTATCTAAAGAGCCGACAAAATATTCGAGTATCGCTATTGCAAAACTGAATATAAATAATTGTGAAAGAGTATTATAGATTTTTATTAAATAGTAATTTTAGCTGCAGAAAAACTCTATTCAACAAATCCTATCAATGTTATTGTTTGGATATTAAATGTTAATGTATAATGCCATACAACAGACATTTTTTCCATATAAATCCTTAATACAGTTCTACACAATGTAGTCTATTAAAAATATTTTAACCCTTTGAGTATTGAGTTATTTTTTTACGAAATAAGTTTTTTGGTTTATTTTAAATATTTTTTTTACACTTCATATAAAATTTTGTGTTTTTTGTGGTTCTAGAAAGAATATTTATTAATATATCACGTAGTAAATAAAGTTGTACAATTGAGAAATGCATAGTAATAAATGTAAATAAATTTATTCATTATGAATTTTCTAGAAACAATTACTTTAGTTTGAGCCTAAAAAAATAATTGCAGTCGGAGTAAACATAGTTCGATATTGACACTGATTCCTAGAAAGAAAGCGGATGGACAGACAGTAAATTTTATGATATATGATTAAAAGTGTAATTTCTTTTAAAATTTGTTTTCGTAAAATTCTTTTATTAATTTGAAACAAATAAAAAGTGTAAGCCCGACTGCTTAGGATTATTGACAGATATGTGCAGCATGAATATCTGAAGAAAATATAATTATTCAACAAAAAATACGGAACTTGCAATTGATAAAAGACATCACAATATTTGGACGTACATGTACGGCCATACTCCTCAACGGGTTAATAACAGTTATTTCTATGTTTCTTGCTATAGTTGGTAAGCCTTTTTAAATTGATTTTGAGAAGGTCATACACTCTTATGGTCACAGATAATATTTTGTTCATAATTTTTATTTGTCGCTTGTAATATAAACAATCGATAAAATATTGCATATTTGCTGTAAAAAAGCTTAATATTTGGTATAACATTATGAAATATTTATCTATTTATAATGCGTATGACCGTATTAACGTTTGGATATTATGATGCCTACGCATGGCAATAACGAAAATATTTCGCGTATCACGCACGTGGGAGTCCCCCCGTCTCTCTTCCTACATGCGGAGGCTAGTAAAGCGAAAAATATTTCCTTTGACATAGCTAAAACATATCAACTCGAATGGTTCATTAAATGTGAAGTCAAAAACATAAGAAACCCATATTTATCGATTACTCTTACGGGAGAGATGTAAGATTTCCAATGAGTTTTTAGGGAACAATTGTAGTTTATCATATGAACATAATCTATTGATTTATATTATAACATTTAGAATTATCGAATTCACAAGTTAGAAATTTTTACATTAGTAACGCAGCCAAGCGTTCAAATCATCGAATGAACAATTGTAGAGTAACATATACAGTCATTGGCCCTCCTGAAAGGATGAGTCATTCAGCAATAAAACACAATACGTTGTGGCTTTTTATTCCTATTCTGCATAGTAGTTGTAACACATTATTTGTGATAGAACTGATTATTAAAAAAATCATAAGTTATGATGCTAATCAATATTTTATATGAATTTTTTAATATTAAGATTTCCCATTTTGGTTCAGTATTTTATATAAAGTTTTTTATGATTCCATATTTTTTGCCACTAACAACACGGGTTCCTCCTTTCGGCATCTTCATACATTCAATCAAAAGGAAAAATAAAATACAAAGTATCGAAAATTCAAATTTTATATTGAATTTACCTTAAGCACCTTCAGTCGATATCATAAATTAAATCATAGTTTAAAATTTTTTGAGAAAAAGAGTAGCTGATCACTGTATATTTATGTTTTCTTTTTTGCTAAATCATTATGTTAAATAGTATAAAATATGTAAAGTAAAACAAAAAATTATAAGATTGTTAAATATGTAAAAATATATTCCAATAAAACCTTATAATTAAACTCATCTTGACCAACCAAAGCAAAGATGCCCTTCACTGACTGATCACTGTTCCTATTACCCTATATATTTTCTAATCGAATTAAATATTTTGTCATACTAAATTATTATTAAATGAGTAATAAGAAATATTTTTTCGTTACTTTGTATTCTTCAACTCTATTCAAGAGCTTTTTATTTTTTTTCCACTGAACATATTTGTAGAGTTCTAACAGGCGATTTCATGTCTTTGTCACTTGTGGAAGTTGATTTATTTAATTTTTTAAATTAATTTAATCGGTGTATTACTTATTGTATCTTCCGGCCAACTGTATCGTTAATTTATAAATGATTTAGGGAAAAATGAATCTATTCTAAATTCAAAAAATATGAAAACTATTAAAAGCGGTTTGGCAAGCGTTAGTCGTGTAAATCAGTTAAGAAACCATATATTGAAAACTAAATAAATCAAACATGGCAAACTGTTTCATAAACCATTTATATACAAACTAATACAATACGTTTTGCACTTGTTCAAAGTAATATTAGTTACACTAAGTCGTGTGACGCAAATAGAATATATTTCCAGCCGTGTTTAATGTTTCCTGTATGCTTGTCATTATCGGTAAATGACAAAATCGCATTAGGCACTCACTCGACACAAGAAGAGTTAGAGGCATTTAGAACAATCCGCTTATAACAAAATGCCACACGACAAATTATCGCATTTATAAATATAATAACATTAAACAAAGTATTAAATTCACAATAAATATATTCATTGCTCCTGCGAAGTGAAATAACGTTTAAAATTGATAACATCCGCCACCACCACCGCAAGAAAAGTATCAAAACTCAAATATACAGTTTTGAGATATTAATTACGTAGCGAAATCATCTTCAATGCAATAGGTACAAAAAAAAGAACATATAATATATAAATTCCAGAAAAATAAAGTCTATTTTATAGTCTATGGATTTTAACTGTCACTTCTTGGTGTGAAGACCAGTATATTTAATTAATAAAAAACACAATGATTAGTATTATTTAAATTTTGCATCGTTAACGTTGATAATGGACAAACTGGACTTGACATTAAAATTATAAAATTGTACAAATAGTACTAAACATTATATTTTTATTATTTAAATGTAATGCAATGTACTCACTATAGCTTCATGTCAGCTCTCTAGCGGTGAATTGAGGAACTATTATAGTAAAATAATTAATATTGTATAGATGTCACTCTTAGGATATTATACACACTTATCTAAAAAATAATGATTTTTGAATTGTGGGAGTACGGTGTTTTATTTTATTCGCAGAGCAACAGGGTATGAAGTAATTATATTAAACAATCAACAGTTTAACAAAGCCAATAGCTTAAATTTAAATAGTTTAGATGACAGCCATCTTGTCAATAGTTATAGCCTAAACAGCAATTTTACCATTGTATTTTCTATATTATATTTCTATTCAACTATATTTTAAGTAAATGTCAGGATATTAGGGTAATTTATATTGTATTCTATTTATCTTTTTTATGCCAATATTTAATACTTAAGTTGTAAATTTTAACAAATCACAAAGCGTGATTGCGAAATAGTAATGAAATCAGATTTTTGACAGTTTAAATCTTTTACCGGTCATTAATTTTTCAAGAAACAGTCATTCGACATAAAATAAACTTTTTGAGAGTCTATTGCAGAGTAAAGAACGTATAGAATTGTTAATATGTGGAATTTATATATTCAGTATGTATCGTTCTAAAATAGCTATATATTACCATTTGTAACTGAAAGATATCAGAATTTTAAGCATTTCATTTAATCATTGTTTATCTTTTGAGTTATTACATTTTTAAACTTAGGCATCGATTGTATCTGTGAAAAACGAAACACTTATTATACCGCACGAAACTCGACGAAGTTATATAAAAAACTTTCATTAATACTTTAAAAGTCGATAACAACTACAAAGTTTAAAACACTGAAAAAAAGTTTGAATTATTTCGACAATGTAAAAAATTGTATTCTGTGAGAGATTTACGAAAAATTAAATTCTTTACGAAATGTTTCTATTCTGCTCGGAGACAGGACTCTGGACCAAGTTTCTAAGATAAAGTTCGTTATTAAAACATCCAATTATGTCGAAAGTCAAAACAAGAAGTTGAAAGCATAACATGATTTGAAATTTCTCTCAAATCCCTGCTCAGATCATTTGAGTATAATACCTGATTTATTTATAGAAAAATAAAAATGTTTTAAATTGAGTTTATTGGAAACATCTTCAACGAATGCTGAGTTGATTTCAATTATTGGCATGTTATGAGGGCTTTGGAAAAGTCTGAATACAGAAATCATTCTGTAATATAATTTTATATAAATTTTTCGTGAATTTGACGCAGTAACATGGCAGTTTTTTTTGACCTATGTACTGAATAATATTACTGAAAAATATTTAGCTATGGTCGTCAAAATTCTGAATGTCAAAGTTGATATTGTTATATTTTGGATAGCTTCAGTTTAAATGTAAAACAGTTAATTTTGTATAACTGACATTTTAAAATCAAGAATCATAAAGTCTCTCGGGAAGATTAATCTTATTATTTAATAATTTCGCCGGCAGATTCTTTTGATTTATTTTATGTCTTTCATAGCTTTATTAAATCTATTTTGAATGAAATAATTCATATAACTTTCATAAAGTTCAAAAAAAAAACGTTCACTGTTATATTCGCTTTCAGTATAATAGATGCGTAAAAATAATAAATGTTTAGAAATGGAAGGCTCTACTCTACGTGTATTTTTGTACTTTTATGACAAAGGTGTCTGAAAGGGAAAAAATATTCAATGAATCTACGTGTTCTACTACATTAACGAATATATTGAGATATAGTGTGACAATAGCTTGTCATTTTCGACAAATAATCATCTAAAAATGAAGACACATATTTTTCTTTAATTTTGTCAAATAATTTATACTATGATGAAGTATTTCTGCATTTTATAATTAATTTAATTCCATTTATACTAGTCGTTTAATATAACACAATACTTTTAGCATACTAAATTAAACAACATCAATTATCTCTACTTCAGTTAATAAAACATTTTATGTCTATAAAAGGCTAATAACTTAAAAAAGCGATTTATTTGTTCGCATGTAGCTATATAACACTACCTTTGAAAAATTTATTCAAATACCTGTATTTATTTTTAGAAAATAATAAATACTCGGCATTTTATTTGATACGATATGTTCACAATGATGTGTAAAAATAGAACCGTATCTAAGATATGTTCCTTCTTTTGTTACTCCGTCACGGTTCATAAATGTATCGATCGGCACACCGACAGATACCAAAGTTAGTTATTGTTAAGATAAAAAGGTCAGAGGTAAAACAACATTTCTGAGTTTTTTTTAACATGAGTTTATTTTTTCACTTGTACATATAATCAAACAATAGTATCAATGTTATATAAATAATTAATTGATCACAGTTTAGGATAAAATTTACCTTACATAGTTTTACGAAAATGTGTATGGAAACCAGATTTCGTGTTTCGTCTTTGAATCTTAGCTAGAAACGTAGACATATTGAACGGAAAATTTTCATATAAATTAATTAAAAGTTCAAGTTAGTGATACACATAAAAACAAAATTCACAACCAATAAGAAATATTTTTGAAATGAGATGTTACATCTATGTAAAAGTTTGTGATCGTTTTGAGACAACACCCGCGCTATGTTCATTCTAACCAGCGGCCGATTACTTTGATTTAGGGAGACATTTTCTTGCATGCCATAAGCATTTTTTCAACTCAATAAATATCAGCAATAAAAACAGCATTTTTATTTGATAACAAAAAAACTCATCAGTGAATAAAATATTCACATGTATCCATATTTATTCTTAAAAGAACTTCGTTTACATCGCTATTCATTTTTGAATCTATTTTTATCGACTGTCTTATGTCACGCACTATCAATGGATAATAAATACGTCATGTATGATTAAATTCGTTTCTACAGAATAACCAAAAACATTTTTATTTTTGACGAATCAAAAATAGAAAATCGTTATCAGCAGGTGTGCTTTTGAATGTTTTTTTTAAATATTGACTGAAAAAATTGACGCATATTTAATAATGTAACTTGGCAATTTTACTTTAATATACAGTCATTTATTTTATTTTATGATGGAAAAGATTAGTGTAAAAAAATTGTTTTGCCACTATCGGAAATCTAGAATAAAAATTGTCTATTTGTTAAATGTATGTATAGTTTTATCAACAAAATATTTGTTGTTGCATTCATAAAAATGGCCGATTCTAATGTATTTTTTTAGATTACAACTTCTAATTGAGAAAATAAGTGTTATAAAATGAACTATATTTAACCTATATTCTAAATTTAGTAAATATAAATCTAAATATTTTTTAGTTACAAAATATTTTTTTGATTAAGTGTTTTTTGCAAGCAAAAATAATAAAAGATGGATAATTTCTTCGTCATAATGTACATTCAAATTCGAAGCATAGAATTCTCTCGTCATTTCCTTCAACACCCTGCAATTGTTAGTAAGGAGATTCTTCCAGCATATTATAGTGCAAAGAAAGAATTTTTTAATTTTATTGAAATAAATTTCTAGCATTACGGAATAAAAAAAAACTTTGAACAGATTATACATATTCTTTAAGTATATATTTCCAGTGATATTTGTTGTTAGCATATAAAAATGTTCTTTTGAGGAAAACATATTTTTTCTAAGCGAAACTTTTGTAACACTGGTGAAATTTTTTTTTATCCACTTAAAATGTGCTTTAACATCAAAGAATTGAGAAAAAATATTCTGGTTTATATTATTTAACTCGCGTGGATTAAAATTCATCTTACAATTCAATTTAAGGTTGGTCTAACATGTAAATTTAATATTTAAAATACTTAAACGGAAATGTTTCATATCGTTACCGGAGCTTTTTTCGTCCAATTGTATGCTTTGACTTCAGTATAAATTTGTATATACTATAATAATAGCCTTTTTATAATATTATATATACATCAGTTTTCACATATTTATTGTCACTTCTTGGGGTAAATGCATTATATTACAATACATGTATTTGTTGAATGATATGACAGCTTACAACCACTCATGGGTAAAAATATTAATAATCAATTAATTTAAATACTATAGTAATGTCATATCAACGAGATCCCAAATCTTCAATTGAATTCGGACTTCATGATTAACACCATAATCTGTTTTCGAATCATGATTTATTCGTCTCTTTAGATTAGGAGGTAATTTATAAAATGTTTGAAAAGTTTCGCTATTTCAATTGATTTATAGTATATTTCCGAATTATTTATTACTGGGATATATATAATATATTATGATATAATATAAATAATCAACAAAACATTTTATTTACGGCTCATTTAATACAATTAATGAACTCAACTGGGCGCCGTTTATATCTTAGATTTACTGATTAAATAATTTGTTTTCTCATATATTTGAATGCAATAATGCAACAAACACTTCTGTGTTGAAGCTTTAAATACTGAAAAACAAAATCCGGGTCATAAGTGAAACAACTTGTGTAACCGAACTCAGTTTGAACTATTCACATTAAATACTTACATTAAATTTATATGCTGTCGGTAAAATAGGCAGCTAGATAATTAGATGTTTTATAACGCGATTTAAATTTCGAAGTATAATCGTTATCAATGATTTTTTAACAATAGTACAGACTCTCGATTTTAATCCCTTTCCTTGGCCGTAATGTGACATTAAAATGATAATAGTTTTCATAAAATTTCTACTTTACGCAGTCGTCACTTAAATATTTTATATCAAAATAAAAAAATAATGTATATAAATATAAAATATCAGAATGTAATATTGATAGAGTGAATATCTATAATCTATATTAATTTTAACCGGATGGCTGCCAATAGCGTCATAAGACGCGCATATTTTCCGTGAACGGAACGCCGCTTATACAAAAATGACCTCTTTAGACGCGTTGCTTTTAACGGGATTTAAAAAACGCAAATCTATTATTTTTAACATAAAAATATGTTGAAAATATAACGACATCTATTGGAAATATTACTACATACTGAGAATTAAAATAGAAATCGTATTTACCACTTGAAATGTAAATCAAAAAGATCTCGACAATTTGCGGCGTATAAGACTGCCATACTTACATCTACTGGTAGTCGAAAGGTTAACTTTAAAAATGTTAATGCGAAGTACGTCTTATCATACATATCATCACAAATGTATTTGTTTTAAAAGGTATCTACCCATATTGCGATAATATTCAAAGCGTATAATAATATATTAAAGCAGACTATGCCCTGAAGCGTTGAGAGTCTTTACTTTAATTAACTCTGATAATACTAAAGAAAATTGTATAGACCTTTCTGTAACGTGTATTTCAATGATATACAGTTTCACGATATTCTATATGATAAATACGAACAGATAACTATTTAAGAGTTGAAATGGCTTAATATATTCAAAGTTAATTTTAATTTGTATTGAATTATCATATATTATTCTATGAGCTTTGTTAATCGAAAATTAACTTCCTAGCGTTGACTTAATTCATCACTCTTATAAAAATATTACTTACGTTTGAGCTCCAAGGAATTTGAAATTTACCCTTAAGGTAGAGAAAGTTTAGAAGAATTTTTTGAGACTACTTCAATATTATCCACGACTTTAACCAAATGCCTTTCAGGCATGCTCACTTTTAATAATTTGAATATTAAAAGATAAAAGTACCTTTATATTTCTTTCAACCTATACAAAGCTAAAATGAGAAATCTGACGTCTTTCATGGATATGAATTGTTAGTTGATCTAACTGTAGAATCAGCCTACCTATGGAGATACCACTGGCAATGTTCACCATTGTTGATTTAGGGGTCGAAATATTTCCACGTTGACGAGATTGAGTTCAGGACAATATTATTTCCAAATTATTAAAATAGACCTTGTTGATGATTAATCAGTTGAATTCTTCAGAAATTTCCAATGTTACCACTTGTAAATTGTTTCTACTACGTAAAAACAAATAACAAAAAAAAATGTAATTATATGTATCATATAAACAATAAAAAACAACTATTTGTGAAACTTGGCGTTATCTCACCCTAATTGATACTAACTAAATATTAACATCATAACATATATTCCAACACGAATAAACAAGCCTAATAATTTGTATGTGTGATTTTTTGGAGGTAAGATTTCTGACCAGAATTGTTCATAAAAATATTGAGACAACCAACCAACGAATAATTTATAATTTGAGAAATCGTCTGATAGTTAGTGGTTGATGGAATTTTAATATCCTAAGCAAAGATTCATTGACACTTTCTATCCATTTACAATTGGAAAACTACTCGTTCAATGAAGTCGTTTAAAGATTACACCAAAATAAGGAGGTCATTAATTAGGAAATCATAGAAGTAAACGTATGACAACTTAACTCTCATCCAATCTTGAATGAACAATTAAACCTCATATTTCGTCTTCGTTAAATTTTTTACGGGAGATTGATTCAATCAATCAAAAATCTGAACAATTTCTGAAAATCTAAGCTCGGGTCACGAGAGACAAAGACAAAGCACCTAAAAATGTACAGAATTTTAGCGATTATTAAATTAATTATTTATGAGTTTAAATTAATAAAGACACAATAGTAAAAAAATTAGTTGAGTTTCATATTGAATATAAGATAAAATAATTTGTTTCAGCAATGTAGAAATTTACAATTATCATAATTGACACCAGCTGCTGGTGGAAAGAAAATTATCGTAAATTTATACGCGATATCGTTTGATTCTTATGTACTTCTCTAATTCAATCTTAAAACTGGGGCTTAGGTGATACCAACTATCCAACATAATGTCATGGTTGAAACAATATTGCGTTATGACATTGAAATTATTTGGAAAATGTTGTTTCCAAATTTAATTTTTTAATGAAATAATTAGACATTATTTTATTTGCCACCATAAGTCTATTTTCAATATCCCATACATATTTTTTTAGTCTTTATAAATACTATAATCTCGTCTATATTTTTCCTCTATTATAATTGATTACGTCTGGTGAAATCACTGTTAAATACCGTAGTCGTGGTAAATCAATCAAAAATTGTAGAATAGGTATCAGCTTGAAATCCCGGTGGAATATTTTTTCAGAAAGGCACAAATAATTATTTTGTCACAAGACGCAGAAAATGTGGAGTCTAAAAATGGTTTAAAAAAATGGACACCGAATTGATTGAAATGATGATTCAATATGCGTGTTTGATAAGCTTTTTTATTGTGATTTTGTTTGGCTTATAAACGTTTTTTTTTCATTATTTGTATTTTATCGAAGAAATTTTATAATCGAGGAAATACGGCATTCATTTTTGAATAAGTAATAAGTAAGAAGTATATTGATTTAATTTATGTTATTTTAATAAAAATGAACAAGGAATAAATTCAACTAACTGACTGCCAAACTACAATTTTACAGTGAGAATCTAAGCGCCCACTTGTTTAAATGAACATTTTACCGAACTATATAAATCTTAAAGAATACAGCACCACTAACTCGGAAACGGATAATTTATATTTCGATAGGCACCTAAAAACTTTTCAAGATGTAATTGACATCACAAAAGGAACGTGTCCTTCAATAGCGTTTTATAACACTAAGCCTCAGGTCGTTATAAAGGAATGTATTTCTAGTTTGGTAAATTTTTCGCGAATACCGTATTTTCTACAATCGAATATAACTTAATTTTGACATTAAAATAAGAAGAAATAGTTCATTCATCTGATCTGTATGTAGAAGAAATAATATCGAAAAGAATAGAGGCTTGAAACGTTGCTTAAAATATTTTCAAGGTATAATTTTTGAGTGAATGTAATCTTGAAACTGTGACATCGTTTTTTTTTTTTTGCTTAAGTTATTTAGTCACTGAATTATTTTTGTTGTACAAATATCAGTGTGAACTATGTGTAATGTTTAAGATAATATAAACGTAAAAAGTCTTTATGTTGATATTGTTGATTGCATGTTAATGTTATTATAATGAGCAGCCATATGTACATGAACGTACGTGATACGCAATCTTGACTGTGCTATTATGCGCTATCCCGTATCACGTTCGCGTTTGAAAAAAATAATTTTCCTTAAAATTGCAAACTATATGGAATACCCACGCGTCTCAATAACACGTGATTACAAATCTTCATAAGTATTTAAGGGCGGGCGAAGTGTGTGGTCAGTTTTTTGACATTCAGTCGGTATCATAAATTTAATGTTTTAATTTTTTTTCAATATATTGTATTCGATTTATTACCAAGTCTCATGTATTCGTGTTTCATTTTGAATATATTGACGTCGGATTAGTTGTAACCTTTATTATGACTACCAAATGTTGCGGATTGTTTCGTGAAAATCAAGAATTTTCTTCTCCAGATTATAATGGAGATAATTGAGAATTGACTGGTTGTCTCGTGGAGATATCATAGTTAATGAACCAATGTCAAAGATTAACGAATTGATAGAATGTCAGTCTGGCCACAATAGACGTGATATCAACAATGACAGCTCTTTTATAATAAATACTTAGTACAAACAAATAGTAGATTTTTTGTACACAACAACAAAAATATAACGTTAGAGCTTTTTGGAGACATACTCGGGTAACAAATAATTAAAGATATATTTATTGAAATAAAAAATCATAATTATTAATTTCTTTTTTTGCTATGTAATATTCAATTTTTTAGCCTAAAAATAGTAATTTTGTGTTATGTTATGAAAACCTGTACGAACAGCTTTTTTCTTGAATGAATTTATGTTTGAATGTGTATGTATTATTTTGTATTTCTATTCTTTTCATTCATATATTTTTTTTAAATAAGGTAGGATTTAATTTACCACAACTCCTGATTTATTCGTGTCTTTTATATCCTCACTATTTTATAAAAGAAAGATTGAACAACTGAAAAACACGTAGTAGTAAAATATTATCGAAAAACCTTTATAAATAGGTCATATGCTTTGAGTAGGAGACAAAAACATAATTTTAATGATAAATATAGTAAAAAATATATTCTAGTTAATTAAAAAGGAGTCCTTTCTCTTTTTTTGATTTATGATACCGACTGAAGGTGCTTGATGGAATTTCAACATCAAATTATTAATTGTTACAACTTTGTACGATTCTACATGTTTTGTCACTAACGACCAGGGTTTCGCTTTTCAGTCGTCAGTTCTATTGCATCCGTGTGATAGAATGCCCGAAGATGCCGAATGGCGAATCCTGGGTCGTTAGTGACAAAACATGTGGAATCGTACAAAGGTGTAACAATTAAAATTTAACTTTCTCTTTCTTAAATAGTAACATTGTATTTTTTTTATAGAAGAATGAAGTTTTATTATGTTCATTGTATTTATAACATTATTTAAAAAATGACAACTTATTGTTTATGGTCAATGATATGATTTATTCAGAACGTCTTAAATGTTAGTTCATCATTACCAACTGTTTTTAAGACGTAGTTAAATATTGTTACTAATTCTAAAGGTAAATAAATTAGGAAATAATATAAACAAAGCTAATTTAGGAAAGTAAGGAAGCAAAAGTAATGTGTACAATAGCCACTATTGAATTATATTTTATAGTTCAATCTCACGCCAGAAAGGCAAATCCCCTAAATTTTTGATGATATCGTCAGACGGGTAGGTGTTGTAGTTTTGTTCGCGAATTTCACATTTTTAGAGTGCGGCCCAGCGTTGTAGAGTGGCGTGCGTGGGTGCCGTGCCAGAGCGCCCACGTTCATCCAGACTTTGCTTCCCCCGTCCACCCCTATCGCTCACCCTCGAGCCGCCCACTGCCAACAGAGATTGTCAATTACGTTGCATTAGCGAAATAATTTCTGCCAGTCAGTGCCTTAAAAGATACACAAAAAAAAGATTATTTTAGTGAGGATTTTATATGTATTGTATATTTATAAAGCAGGCATATGTATTAAATAATCTTTGGGTAGAAACAAAAAAAATCCCACGTATTGTATATTTAAAAATTCAAATTTATTAAAGAGTAATTTTAATTCATTGGTATGATCATACACATGTATTCTCTTTAGTATCTTGAAGGTGTCCAATAACATCTAACGCCTTGAATATTGAATGACTTACGAAGGTTAAGTATTTATAATCAAAAGAACATTATTTTTCTCACACCCTTGTTCGTGACAACTCTCTTGAATAAAACACCGGAGTAATACGTTTATAATTGAGGGCTCTTTTTCAAAACTTATAATTTTTAGATTCATTCAATATTTTCCAACCAATACAAGGAAAAAGTTAATCTTCCTAATAAAACAGGCAACTCAAATAAAAACAAACAAAATATTTTTTCCATTTAAAAAGTCAGAAATAGATTCTGTCATTATTTTCATGTTGTTAATGGGTTTTCGTTTGATTCATTGAATCTGTCTATTTTTTCAAGTTAATTTCCATGAGTCTTATATATACGTTATATCAAATAAAATATAATTCAAATGAAAATGATGAACTACCGTGATCTTAAAATGCTGAATATATGAACCTTTAATTTATTACATGAAAACTATTTCTTTTTTAACTTTCTAAACTATATTTTGGCGGAGAGGCATTATGTTTAAGTAATAAATACGCAGTGTTCAATATGATTTCCGGTAGTTTAGTTCTAAATTAATTGATTATGTTCACAATGAGTGAAACTAGTCCTAATATTAAAAATATAAAATTGTGTATATATTACTAAACATTGAGTTTATTGTTAGATGTCGCTGATATATATATATATATATATATATATATATATTTCTGTAATCAATCAAACATTAGATAAATTACATCGACATTACAAATAAAAATGAATGCAAAAAAAACTAAGCGAGAAAATGACGCCGAATGTAAAAAATGTTTTTAAAATGTCACGAAAATAGATTAACGATGAAATATGATTTCTTTTGTTGGTTGTGTTATATTTATAACGAATCGTTACAAATTTCAAAGCGTATAAGTGTAGCACTTGTGGTCTGTTGAGAATGTTTGCATTCGTGACGTAGACGAAGGGCGGCGTGGCGTGGGCGGTTAGCAGAACCCTCTTGTTATTGCGCCTCGACGATAGGTAAGGCAAAATCGTTAATGCTCCCCGCCGCCCATCGCGATTCAGTCGTCTTTTACTCCTCGAACATAATAATAAACCATTTATAAATATACTTGCCATTTTCGATTTACTGATGAACGTAAGGTGAACCTTTGTATCACTGCTATTCTGGGCCTGCAGGTTTACTACACCGGTTATTGTTGTTAATATTTACCAATACAAAAATTACTCTTGTTTTCACTGAATTATTTAAGAATACAATATTTATAGAACGACAGTTACGTTTCCTAGCAAAATATTTTTTTGTATATATATCCGAAATCCACCATTTCATTTAATAAATAAAATAGATTTATTCAAGATTTGCTACTAGGTATACCTATAAACTTTCTGACTTCTAAAGTCTCAAATGCTTAGACGGCTGATATCAGTGTGTTGAAAGTCGGTACTTGAAAACAAAACCGTGTTAATAATGTGAAAAATTTCGTTAAACTGATTTTTGTATAATATATGATATAATCACGAAAATTTGATAAACACCAAAACTTCTGAATTAATTTTTGAAAATTATTATCTTTCGATAATTTGGAATTCTCAGTAGATGGAACTACACTTATATTATTTTGTTTTCTTGACGAAGAGCCTTGAAATTTTGTCAACTAATATATTTTTACGCTTACAGGTGTTAAAATTATTACAAAAAAGAACATTTCGGGAAGTTGTTTTACGTTATTTTTAAAAAAGGTACTGCTGTCGTAATCTTCAGTAAAGTCATGGTAAAGATGCTCTACTTCAAGATGCATAATTGTGAACACTGGTTCAAATACTTTAAAAGTGATACTTTCATAGTGAAAGACAGAGAAAATCCATCTTAACTGATCAAAACATAAATTTCCAGCTTCTAAAATCATTGGTAAATACTTCAAAGGAAAGAAAATTGCTGCCAAATTGAAAAATCAACATTATTAATCAGTATAACTATTATATAATAATTGGATTTTTAACGTCAAACGCTGTCCCAATTTGCTATATATAGAAAGAATGTTATAAAAGATTATTTATCGTCTAATGAATACGTTCACATATTAGTAAAAAAATCTTGAATGGTCATGTATAAAACATTACAATACAAAATTATCAATATTAACATAAGATTCAATGGTCGTTACCAGATTTAACCTATTGACGTCTCAGATTCTAAAATATTTAATTAATATTCATGTGTTTGATCTTATCTGAACCCAATTAGATTAAAAAAACAAACAATTGCTTAGGGCCGGGGTAGAGTGCTTTTATCGTCAATTTAGTTCATCCCTGAATTTAACGATTGCTAATGACTTCAGATTTCATCTGTCGTAATTTGTCGGCAATTAAGTTACGCAAAGGTAAAACGATATGACGTAATCATAGGTATTTGTGAAACTCGTTTGACGGCATTGAATTTATAAAGATAAAAAGCTACTACTCGAGCGCTTAAACTAAAGCTTAAAAATTGTCTATGGCCGTAAAATATTAAAATTTTGACATTACAAAATTTACAGTGAACATTCCATTCAGTATCTTTACTATAATTTAAATACCTCAGTGTATTTTGCAAGAAGTGAGGAAAATCTTCTTCGACTATTTTTGCTCTTTACGTGGAGATATGACCACCACGTAGCTCCTCCTAAATTCCATATAACACTACCGAAGCAACCTCAGCATCTGTCGGCTCTAAAGTCTTTCCACGACCACTGAATAACAGGGCATTTCTTGGTTGATGTTGCATTGCATATTTCCTAATCTCCGAGTTATTCACGAAATTAAAACACTTTATACCCAATATCTAACATAAGTATCTAAGATGAAAGCTTAGTATTTGCTTTTTATCAGTATTTTTTCAGTGCTGTGATTCGCTAACGTAAAACGGGACTGTTAAAATGTGAGTGTTCAACATATTTAATGTGGCTTTAATCGTATACAGCTGCGTGTCACAGACGGTTTGCAACTAACTTTACACAATTATTGAAACAGCGAGATATTTTTTTTGTGTAACCATCACTAGAATGTGTAAACCAAAATACCTGAGGCTGTCGACCTGCTCTATGGTTTATCCCGAGTTTTTCTTAGTCCTATAAAAACTACGAGTGGTTTGGTTACATATTGGTCACACTTGTCTTTATCACCAGACTAATGTGAACTGAACTAATTACATACTCGTCAATAATATTTTATTGACTTTTGGAACCAAAAAATATCTTCTTCTCAAAAAATAGTTTCAATAATATAACTAATTTAGTTGTGAATGAATGGCAATGGCATTAAATTGTATTATAGTATCGTGTTAAAATATTAATAAACGAAATGAATTCACGGGTAAGCTTGTGGAAGAAGCACCTGATTTAGAATTGAATCAAAATTAATATGTGAAGATTCAACAGCAAATTTGTTAGAAGGTTTCTTGGTTATCTTTTTTTATCTGACGTGACTGAGTCGATTGGCTTTCCTCAGTCTATCTCAACTTTAGTTTAATTGTAACTTTTTCAATATTTTGATATAACATAACACAATTTTACTTAAATTAGCTTAGATATCTTCTAGCAAGCAACATTGTATGCTTATGAATTAATGTCTGGTCCAAGTACAAAAGAATATAAATTTCCAGCATAATTACTAGACTGTGAATACTTTCGAAATAAAATACTGGAAAGAAATCTCTTTTGTACAGGTTATATATCCATTAAAAGTTTGGTATAATATCACTATTTTATAGTTGAAGATGTATAAGGTTTCTTACAAATATGAAGGGTTAAAACGTGCCGTGTTGGTTGGGGCAGAGTTTAAGTCGGAATAATAATAATTGATAAAGTTTGGGTAAACAGCTTGCGGGTAAAGACATGGAACTGAATAATGCCAATATCTGACCGCTTTGCGTCGTAGGCGTGCACGGTTTTGATTTAAATGTTATACGACCAAATCCAGTGCTTATTTTGAGTGGATTTCAATTGAATGGTACTGTCGTGAAAGCTTTTCAAGACAGATTTGATAATAAAGTAGATTAGATAAATTTTGTCTTCGCCAACAAAGTGTCATTGAAAATATATATTTAATTTCTCTGTTGACTGCTAAAGTCTCTATTGTTGAGACGGATAATTACAGCATATTAAAATATACTTGTATTGAAGATGTTTAAGATTTAGTATGTAAGCTGATTTTTCCTAAAAATCTCCATAAATTTGCACAGTACCAACAATTTTCTATAAATATTTGAAATATTTGGTACAGGAATAATCTCCAGGTGGCTTAACAGGAATGGTCTAAACACAAGAAAAACATCTTTCAGTTTCATGAATTGGTTTGAAGGTTTGTTCGTGTACGCCGTAGAAACTATTGTAAATAGTAAACTGGCGGAAAAATTAATAAATATTTAACTTAATTTGTAAATAATTTTAATTCAATTTTTAATATTTTAGAGGCAAATTCGTAAGAACAGAAAACGTAAAAAAGAGTATCCAATGTTTTTAAAAGAAACAGAAGGCTATAAATTTATTTTTGATAACGAGAAAATATTTGTTCTTAGAACTTTAGTCGAGGTTTTATTGTATATATATGATATATTTATTGTAAAAAGAAGTAGTAATAATGAGCTTATTATAAATGTTCTGGGAATTCATGCAAAAATAAGTATTTTTTTTCATATCTTTGACTTGACTAACTTTATTATAAAACACATTTTGAAATTTTATTTGTGGTTGAAATGTTGTTGGACCAAATGTCGGCTGAAGTTTAAGTTGGGCAAATTTTTGTGACGTGGTTTTTTTGTCGGGACACGTATTATTTCATTGGTGTTTTTAGAAATTCGCTATGAAAATAGATTTTTCAAATAAAAATGTCGAATCAAAAACATCACCTTGACATTTTCGATTCATTCCAATTTTTACACAAAGCATTGATAAAACGTTACGTCGCTTGTAAATTGACGATTATCATCGAAAAGCAATCCTTATTCTCCGTTATCCAATCAAGGTTATCCATATTTTTTTGATCAGCAACAATTCGATCATAATAATACAATAATCAGCGTTCAATAAATATAAACTGTAAAAATCAAATGATTTTATCTTTAACACACTTTCTTACGAAATAGCAAGGATTTGCAACCAATCGATCTTGAAGCAAAATTAAATCGTTCCTTATTTTGTAAATTTTTATAATTTTCAATTTACAAGTATAGTAAACAAATACGAAAATATATAAATTCTATTTGGAAATATTGAGCGATACTTTGAATTAAAAAAAAAATTGGTTGTCTGTAAAGTCGGTTTACGGACGATAGTTTAACGTGACAACGTCATAAGAAAACATTGATGAAATGATTGCATACTTTTATGAATAAAATGGAATCATTTTTATTGAATTATCATTATTTTGTATGGATACGAAGAAGGACTGAAATGAAATCTACATGGAAAACCTCCATGGGTACATTACTCCTTGACGATAGTGGCAGATCCGTGAGATTCACAGGTTTGTCAGGTTGGTCTGCCATTGTGTGACTTTAGGCGGTTCTGCGAAAGAAATCGTTGATAATTTATTGTTAAAAGTATATTTGTTATACGTTAATCAGATTTTTAATATGCAAGAATTAATTACCTTTATTGCCGCAATTGTTGTTGTAATATAAACAATGAAAACCACATTAACATTTCACTTCACTTTATAAACAGTTGTAAACAGATCACGTGTAGGTACTGTAGGTGTATAAGTTGTGTGCTGCCGCTGTCTCTTTTCTACTCAGACGCATCGACCAATCGAGTGGAAGAGAGATAGATGCGGCACAATCCCAAAGGTAGGCCGATCGTGCCTCTCCATCGCTTATCCGCGCTCTCGCTCGCACGCTTGCCTTCGTCGTAACGGGACAATGAGTCATGTTTTTTCGTGCGTGCAGCGGGCGTTCATCGATTTATAAGACGTTGTCACGTCAAAAAAACGCACCAACAATTTTTTTATTAGATTCTGATCGTCATGAAAATTTAAATTAAAAGTAGAATAATCCCTTAAGAAAGGATTCTCATCCTTTTATTAGAGAGTCGTTTTAACGTTTCATTCAAATTCTTAACATTGTATAAGCGAATTAAATATTATAGAAATTATTTATTTATACGTTATTTAAAACCCACTATCCTGATATTAAAAGTAATGTTATAAACTTGAATCAAGTTTTACGTGTATTATTTTGACAGTATGAAATTCTATATTTCAGTACGATTGTTTTTAATGGAATCTTTAAATCGTCAAAACGTAGATTCATTTTGCATTGTAATAAATTCACTATTAAAAGATTACAGTATTAAATTTGAATTGTTACAACTTTGTACGATTCCAAATGTCTTATCACAAACGACCCGGGTTTCGCCCTTCGGCATCTTCAGGTATTCCATCGCACGGATGCAACAGAACTGACGTAAAACAAACAGTTAGCATCGTATATATAATATATTAAAATTATTATTAACAGGAATCTACTTACCAATAGGCAAGCAAAAGATTGCAGCTGAAAAGAATGTAACAATATTAATCCAATAATAATTAGCTATGACAACTTTCATTAATGATCTTGCTAATGAGTTGTCGTTATTGAAATGGGGTTTGCAACAAATTTAAATCAAGTAATCAAATTATAAATGTGTCTTCTTTTATTTAAAATATACCTAATATCAAACATCTAGTGATGAGACATAAGAATTATCGTCATGAGATTTTCGATTCATTGAACCGATCTCACGTAAAGGGTACAACAAGGGGGAGTTGGGAAGATTGAGTTGATCGTTAAGAATGAAGTTTGAATTTAATAACTGGCCTATATTAATTTCATAAATTATTACAGTATTAGTTTTTTTATATTTATAATTAAATTGATCTTTCACTCCAATAAAATGCATGAACTTTCTTTTGAATCGCCATATATATAATATATATTTTAAATTTATTAGTGTTTAAATAAGTATTTAAAGAATCTTATTAATGACTGAGATTTCTTGGCACAGTAAATATGACAATATTTGTATTTGTTAATCAACATTTCCATTATTTAGTTTAAATATCTACATATGTGGTTAAGTCGCTAAATAAAACTGCATCTGAACTCGCAGTATTGTAGAGATTGTATTGTTTCTTTTGAAATTTAACTTGAAAAACAATTTAAAAGCAAAATGAGTAGTTTTAAATATCCACTTTAGGCTTAAATTGTTGTGTTATTTTTACAAATTCAAAGGATTAAAATAAACAAAGGCTTCAGAATAAATTTTCTGCGAGGGGAAAATCTATTTTCGTCCTCAAGACTTTTCGAACTTTTATCAGAGTTAGGTTTCTCCACCTACGAGTCGAGTTGAAGAACTTTTAAATTCTTATTACGTCTGTAATTAATTATGTCACATCAATAGCTTTTAATTAGACAAATAAAATAATTTATCATTTTCGTTAATTTGAAGCCTAATATCGTTGAATTAATTTGTGAAACGAATCACATATTTATTATAGGAAAAATTTCATATTTGAATATCACTTTTGATAAATCCATTGTCACGATGGTAGGTACCTATTGACAGCGGATTCTTGGAGAAAATTCAAAATCAATTTTAAATTGTTCTGAATCCATATATGGATCAATTCTAATGATGTGCTAGCTATAAAGACTATAGTGAATGTAGATTATGAAAAAAATTGGTCGTTAGTGAGAAACGTGTATAGAGTTTTAACAATTTTTTATTAAGTTTTTTAAGTTTAAATTGATGAATTAAATAGGGTTATCTTGCAGTAGATAATATCGTGATCTTTTTGTAAAGAAAAACAATGCTATCAAATTCAAAAAGAGAAAAGGCTAATACTATAATCAAATAGGAAAACTCTTAAATTTTTTAGGAACGATAATGAATTAAATAATTAATATTATCAATAGATAATACGAAGACAAAACGCTGAGAAAAAATTTTCTGTCACGTCCTGATCTAAAATTATGGAAGTTGTTCTAAAAATTGTCTATTGTTATCTAGTTATAGTTCGTGTTGGTATAACAAGTTAAACCACAGACAAGTAACTCATTTTAAACAGAAAAACAGGATTAATTTGTAAGCAAACATATGTGCGCAACAACGTAACCCGTTTAATGCCAGTTGTGTATTTTACGTTAGTATTCACTCTGTTTACTTAGAGCTTTGTTTTATACACTTTTACGATGTTATATGAGGGGTGATTTACGTTGATAGTGGCTGCATAAAATATTTGAAAGAAACCCTCATCAAATGTAGTTCGCATAACAGTGTTTGTTCATGAGATGAAGCTACTTGTGAAAATACTTAATAAATTTAGTATGGTACGTTTTAAAATTAAAACGTTCCAAACGAAAGTTATTTAACTTAATTACTTATTTTTTTTTTATGAAAATGAGGGTTATCATAAGCAAACTGTTACATCTCATTAGTTTATGTAGGACGCCATATGTGTAAAAGTTTTTTGGGTGATTTGGATGAATTTTAAATGTAAAAAACCTATATAGATAATTTTCCACAAAATTGTTGTTGCTAGTGTATTTTCTTGTGTACGATATAAAATTGAGGTTGACAAATCGTTTTAAACACATTCTTGGACAGCAACAATTGTTTTCTTAGCTAATAATATTCTCGTCTTTTGTGAGTTTTTATGGCACATTATTTGTACTAAAAAATTTCTAATCGCCACAATAACTGACGATTTACATCTTTAAAATGCACTTTTTTCGATTAAAACTTTGGGGCGTCTATAGTTTATGACTGTCAAAATTCATGTTTTCAAAAATGGCGACTACCCAAAGTAATAAACGTTCCCGAAAATCACCCTGTACATTATTTATTAAAATTTTCGCCGAAGAAACTAAATCAGTGCATTAAATAAAACTTCAGATTTGGCTAGGAAATATATCGCTGATTAAACGCAAAACATCGAAAAATATTTGAAAGCACGTTTTCTCGAACGAACATTATACGAAAATTTTATTCAACCGATAGTTTCCTATATAAAAGCTTTTGTAAAACGTTCATGGCATATTTTTTACCGGCGAATATTAGCATTGAGTTTGTTCGACCATTTTGTTTTATTTATGTGCCAAATATCTTTTCATAAAAACATAAAATGAGCCTTTTTTGTGTAACGTGATTTGAAATTATAATGGGTTAATTTACCCAAATAAAAATATGATATTTTTTCCACTTTATTCTTGCTTCTTATTGCATTAACTTACTTATCGTGATAACATTGAATTCAGATTTTAAAAAAATATTCGTGAATTATATAGATATGATTTAAATTTGAATCTTTCAAACCCTGTACATTCCCACATTTTTGTCACTCACGACCCGGGTTTCGTTTTCTTCCAGCATCCTAAAGTATCCTAAACAACGTTTATATAAGTCAAATTAAGAAAAGTTTAGACATTTGCTAGTAGTTCAATTAATATCTGATTTATTTTTAAAGTACAGAACTTTTAAAAATATTTGACCTTTGAGAATATCACTATTCTACGTGAAATAATAAATTCAATCAAAACAAAATACTATGTTAATACATGAAAAAAGGCATCGTGTGCGAGAATGAAGAATTTAACGAAATTGTATTTCCAATATATTGTAAAATATTTAGACGTATATTCCGAAAGTTCAAAAATCATGTACGTATTATGTTATATAATATATGCGACCTCGGCAGTTTGAATTCGTTGAATGTAATTTCACTAGTTTGCAAATACGTCGCTACGAGTTCAAGTAAATGTGTTGAAGACTTACATTGTTCACTTAACTAAACTATATTATATAGTTGCAAAACTTATTTCAGACAATATTTGCCAACGGAAATTAATTTTGAGTTTATCTATGTCTTGTAGTTCGCTAAAGGTCATTGTATACTTGTCAGTGGCTTTCAAAATCAAAGCTACTTTGAATAGTTGCTCATTTTTTAATTCAAAACTCCGTTGAAATTTCAATGTAAATTCCACGAAAAACTGTCTTATTTAAATTATTATCCGCTGAGTGGTGTTTCACAGTTATGAAAGCACAGTTTCTCAACCGGTGGTCCGTGAAGATTTTTGGATGAGCCGAAACAACTGAATTTCATGTTGTATTTTTAAATTGTATTTTTTTGTTACTGTCTATTTTAATATACTTAAATATTATTATATCATCACCAGCATTGGAATAAAATAATAATATTGCAACACCGTATGCTTATATAATATTATTTAAGTATATTTAAATTAAGAGTAAAGAAAACAATACAATTTAAAAATCCATAAAATACAACATAAAATTCGATTGTTTATAGAAATAATATCACATCGCGGACCACCGGTTGAGAAACTAGGCTCTAGAATATAGTAAGAAATGGTTTGAGTAATAGAAAATAACACTATCTTTAACTAATTGTATGATTATCATGTAGATATAAAATTAATTTTATCTAATTTTCATAGAAATGTATCTTATATAAGACCCCACCCAAAAATCTCCGCGGACCACTGGTGAAGAAACTATGCCATATACGACATATGTACAGACAGATAGACATACACATCGCTAATATTACCACCATAAATAATAAAAGAAATTACACTTAGTATACTAATTAAGAAGAATATGTTTTTGTTCTAAGAAATATAATAATTTAAATACTGAAAATAGTTTTATTATGATATAATATATAAAAAGATACAGACGGAAAACGTAGCATCGTCGTTCAAACAGTCATAAAACGGAAAGGGCTTTCTGTGATTGCGGATTTAGTAAACATCTACGGAAGATAGACTACTTTGGCTTAACAAGAATAACCTAAAGTTATAGTGAAAAGCTGTTTATGTGCTTTTTCCCACGCATCACTCACTTTTATGACCAAATCACTACCATTTGAGTATCAGTAAAACAAAACAGAACGGTTCTAAGCTATCAATTTTAAAAGGTTTTTTTATGCACCACTCACTAAAAATGGAATATGGTTATATTCAAATATATATAATATAAATTATTGATATATATTATTAGTCAGATGAAAAACTGTGGTGATTTTTTGTCTAGAAAGTTTTGTCTCTGTGACGTTCGAAAATCTTTATATAAAGTATTAAAGTCAACATCAAAGCAAAAAAGGATATTTCTTATCAAATCTTCAGTTATTTGAATATAGATTTCTCATATCTGTCACAATATAACATTTAGCAATTCTGTATTTTTGTTTTTGTGTGTTTTGGGTTCAACCATCACATCGTAAAATTTCATATTCCATGCATACACTCTTGACATTTCCATCATTTCTTACGTCGTCATTTCCACATATTCATATTTAAACTTTTTTTTATATAAAAATATGCTCTAAATTATCGTTTCTCAACCGGTGGTCCGCGATGTGATATTATTTCGAAAATCAATCGAATTTTATGTTGTATTTTATTGATTTTTAAATTATATTATATAACATTATTTTGTTACTGTCTGTTTTGTTATACTTAAATATTGTTATATCAGCATATACTCTTTCAAAATTAATTACGTTGGTTAAAAAATCAATTATGTATATATTTATTATTTAATTCAAGTTTTGATGGTCCGCAAAACATTTTTGGATTTTTTGGTGGTCCGCGGATGTAAAAAGGATGAGAAGCTATGCTCTAAATATCGAACGCCCATTATCAAACCAACGATCATACGCAGATATAAACTTACTTACAAATAGCTAACCAGCTATTTCATTTATCTGCTGTAAATTTTTTCATTTATTAAATCAAACATATTTAAAGAGGAATGTGATATATGTGATTTCAATACGGCCACGCAGAGGACGTCAACAGTCATTCCCAGAATCAAATTTTCACACCTTGTAGATTTGCGCTAACATATAACTGTTTCCATTAATAATTATGTAACGCTATGTCAGTTTTTCGATTAAGGTCAAATTTGATTAAGAGGTATTTTTGTGTGTTCCAGGTTGCCTTTTCAGTGAATCACTCTGTACCGACAAAGTGGAATGGTGCTACGACGGTAAGTTATGCGTATAAACTTTTCAAATTTATGTGATTGAATTTGATTCGGGAATGCTACATTTAGCCATTAATTACCAACAATTAGTATTCAACGAACAAAGCCATTTTAATTTATTTCAGCCGTTATTCGACACACAGTAAATTTTTTTAATAAATTAAAGCTGGCAATTTTTATTTTTGCATTTTTTTATCGAATATGAATCGTGTAATTAAATTGTAATCATGTAATTCAAATTTTTCACTTTGTATATAAAAAATATCGAATGATTACGTTAAATAATTTATGTATTTTAAATAATAAAAAGACATTTTTTAGTAGTTCCACAATATATTTTATATTCTGGTCATAAATCATCATCTGATTATAAAATATATTGTGGAAATAAGTACTAAAAAATGTGTTTTTATTATTTGAAATATCATGCCTTTCCATCAAGATCTGACAGTACAACTTAAAAGTGATTTATATATGTTATATACAACAAAACCATATAAAACTAAAATGAAAATGAAAAAAAGGTATCTCTTAAATACATATTAAAACGATATACTTTTGATTTATTGGTCTTTTCATCATTATTTCACATACATATATTATTAAGATTCTGAATTTCTCTGAAATAAAATTGCTGTTAATGTCAATATGTTTAGATTAATTTATTGCTAAAAATACCGTAGACTTAAGGATCATAAACCTCTAAATTTGTAATCTGTTCCTTTTAAAACATTCCTCACATTATTTTTTTTTAATATTTTGACGTTGCAAAAGCAATAAAATATGATTTATATTTTTTAACCAGTATGTACCAAATAAATAAATATACCTGTACATGTTCTAACCTAATTTTAATATCACAATTATGATAATCATTTGATCAAAACTGATTATGAAATGTAGTTTCTAGAAAATTTGTCGCTTGTTATTTACCACCAGCAATTCATCGCTAAAAGTTCAACACTGCGTGAATTCAGCGCATAAACAATTTAAAACATACGAATGATCGCTAGCATATTTTACCGAATAGTATTATACATTTAAGTATCCGTATCTTTGTTCGGCATATTTTTCATATTCTCTAAAATTAGGTAAATTAAGTGAGATAAAGCTATTTTCAATTTAAAATTACCGATAAATTTGTAATATGTATTGCTTTGCGAACTTATGCTAGCGATCATTTGCAGGCTTTAAATTGTTTGTGCTATCAATTGTGTTGCGGTAAACTATTACTGAATTTAAATAAAAAGCTACACACAAATATAGCCAATATCTTGGGAAACATAGATGTATCAATGTTTAAATAGTAACAAATATGTAACCTCATATTTTCTGCCAAGTAATTAGGCGAATATATATATCTGATTAAACTGACATTTCTTTGTTTATTTCAGAGTTTTCAATACATACATATAAAATGATGTCTATCATTTTTGTTTGCAGATTATGCTTTTGGAAAATGCTTGCAAATATACGGAAATGTTGAGGAAGAAGATTTAGTTAGGTAAGTGCAAATAAAACGTATAGATACGAAGCTCGATTATGTATTATTATATGTAATCACAAGCCCTGATAAAGCTTTTTACCACCCTTAATTGTCAGTCAGTGTTATTTTGGAGTACTTTTAAAAAAAAAAATCTTTTTAAAAACTGAAAAAAGACGCTCCCGGTGAACTTTCCTAACCTTCTGACTGCAAAAGTGTGAATTGTTGAAAGACAGCTGATTGTATTGTGCTAAGAGTTGACATTTAAAAAAGAAAATATAAGAAAATGTTTGTGTAAGAGATAGTTATCATATTTAAATTTTCTGATTTGGCCTGATAATCTCGATCAGTTTGATTAACACAAATTTCTATTTTTTAGGTATAAAATGTTCGAATATCCTCAGTGTGGCTCAACAGGGAACGAAAAAATATCAAAAATTACGAATCAAACAATTATAAATAAATCCACTGAAAAAACACGCTGCACAACAACCATACGCCTTTCAAATGAATGTTTATTTAAAATTGGTTATTTGTGCTTTGGGTCATGGATATAGTGCAGAGGATTTTGGTGACGCTACCAACAGCCTCATAGTAAACATTGAGATTTAAAAAAAATATGTCTTTTCTCAAGTTGATTTGTTGCGGATCGGCCATGAGAAATTTCCATAAGACCGCTGATGTTAACGTGGCCACAATAAAATTTTATATGAAACCCACAGACATAGAACATTGAGATGTGTGACGGAAATAGCCGTTGAATAATATTAGATTTTCTGCAGTATTTTTTTAGTATCTTTTAAAAGTCAGACGTGTGGAGTATTGTCGATTAACGACATTCTGTTGCGTCATTTCATTTGATTTTTCATTGCAGCAAATTTTTGCCTCTCCAGAAAAATGTGACACTTGCCACCCTCTGGATCTAAGCCTGCATGATTACACATAAATGTACATATTTTGCCCCATAAATCAAATATTGATAATATACAAAATTGGTTGCTTAGAAATGATCAATAACAGCCATAAAATACCTTTACATGTTAATATATGTAATTGTATGAGGTAACACAATAAAATTTTCCACAAAATATGATTACCTTTCCAAATTTTATTTGGCACGCAATTTCGAAAGCTTTCTACCTGTTGAGTTGAAAGCTTTTTTCCGCACAAAGCCTTCTTTCTTAAGCTTCTTCACAATTATTGTGGGTCAGACTTTGACAAAAAGTAAAATAGTTCAAAGTCTATCTGTATTTCAATTATTATATTTGTACCAAAAAAAATTTCTGAAAGACATTTTTTCTTATTTTCGTTTTTTTTTTTTTAATATTACTACCGAGTGTATATTTTGTCTCTCTTATCATGATAAGTGATTTTGATAGTTTAATGAGTGGTACATTTAGACGAGCCGAAAGCACAAATGATTTTGAAATATAATTATGTATTATAATATGGTCTTCAAGTGATATAAATTAAAAATTTATTACTAACAATTAACCTATTCCCTGCTGAACACCTAGACTTCAAAAATTTATTGAGTAATATTAGTTCGAAACAGTTTTTTTAAATTTGCTCTATTCATTATTCATGATAATGTTTAGCTTCACTACGTTTGGACCTCGAATCAATGTAACAAGGGATAAACTTGAGAGACATCACATATAGATATTTCCAAGATTACGAATTTTGTAAATTCAAATTTGATATGGACCTTGCTGAATCTTGATAAACTAGACCACCTGATATATAAGGAAAACAAACTCTTTCCACAGACCACTGAGACTATAATTCTTTTGAAAATAATAAAAATAAAATGTTATTATGTTGCCTTTTTTTACTCATAAAAAAAAGAGCTATTTTTCATCTATTATCATCATGAAAAATCATTTTTTAATAAACATATACAATCCATGCGTAATGGGAACATGCGTTTAATGAAATTTATATAAAAATATTCAGTTTTCAAACCTTTTTCTTTCTGACGAATGTGGTAAAAAATGATATGAGATACTTCTTCATATAAATATCAAATGACATTATTTATTTTGATCATCAGTAATTATTCAAAATGGTTAGTCTAGTTTCTTTGCATTTAATTGAAATACTCTTGATATAATCTATGGTATTATAGAATCGATACAACATTACTGTACTAATAAAAGTAACAAAAAAAAGACGTTTTGTTTGACCGTGTTACACTACGTTCGTTAGCCAATGGTCGCATACTATGTTATTTGAAACAGTATAAAGAGCTCTATGGTTAAGTATATTGCTTTCGAGAAATATCAATGGGATAAGGGTGACCGTGAAAATGACCGAAGACTTGCATTTATCTATTATACTTTAAAAACATACTGAGTGGAGTTTTAATTTGGTTAGTGAGTAATCAAAAAATTAATGTATGTTTTTGCTAATTAAAGTGTGACAATAAGCTATATACATTTATTTGTCTGCTCTATTGAGTAGCTAAATGTATAATCATTTATTTTTTAAGATGTTATTTAATATCATATCTACTGTCAGATTTAAAAAAATATATAATACCGATGTAGACGTTGGTTTTCGCTTACGAAAGCATCCAACATCGTTTTATCAATTGTTAGATCATACCTACACTTATTTGATAAATATATTAAAATATAATACTGTATTTCTTTTTATATTTCAAACAAATATATTCATTCAGATTTTTAATATGTCTTTGTTTTTTCAATAAGGAAAACTGTAAACCTGTAGAAACAGTACTAAAATTGTGCATTTATTATTAAAATCTAAAAAAAAAGTAGCAAGTGACAGTTAACCCCGTAAAGTGATGGAAATTCAATTAAATATTGTATCAAATTGACACTTAATAATAAAAAAAATATCAGGGCCGTGCAATTGTTAAAAAAAACGTAACTTCGATTCCAACATGTTTTTCTTACCTTTCCTATTTATGCGTATTAAATTAAAGTTCAATCAAAAAATACGGCAAATTTTTATTGAGATATTTTTCAAAATCGTCTAATCGTAAAAGTAGTCAAAGTCGCTCGTCTTTCACGACTTCAACTTCACAGTTCTGAAATATATTATGAGAAATAAATAATTCTATGCAATAGATGTGACTTATTTTGAAGCGGTGATTGATTCGAATGTTTCAATGTGTTTAAACAGGCATGATTTGACAACTGAGGAACTGCGAGCCTTTGAACATGAGCTTCAACGGCTTTTGTTACTCGGTTACCGCTGGAGCCACGCCTATACGCAGTGTGTTTTACAAGCAATGCTGTACGCGATTAAAAATAGGTAAGTCTCATATATTATAATTATTAAAATATACTATTCTCGTTAACAGTATAAAATGTTTACCAACTGTAGAAATCAGTCCTTGTAACCGAATTAAATGATATATATGTAAGGCATGTTATTTATCTAAAGGTATTTGTATTTCGACTCATATTGAAATGTTCGTATACCATTAAGCCGGTACGAATGCCATAAACCACGAAGTGTCCGCAATGTCAATAAGAACGCGGTCACGTCGTGAATTTCTCCCTTCTAAGGCGGGGCGTTGGTGCACGTCTACGAAATAACTACGCGACGTCTACGAAACGGCGCGTAGAATGTGCTACGCTGATCATCGATGAAAATAAAAGAAATGTTAGCATAACCTGTTACGAAATAAAATTCAATATTCTATAAGAAGATCTATAAGTTATAGAATTATGTAAGCTATTTATTGTGGGCAAACTGAAGTCCTTTTTAGTGCATGTTTGAGAAAAGCTCAGGGCAAGTGGTGACTAGTTTGAGGATGTTAGCAAATTCTAATTAAATATTTATATATCTTCATAATCACGTTAATATTCAAATGAGAACGCTTTGAAAGCCTCTGAAACCGTTGAAGTGGAAAAATAGTTTCTCAATCGTTTCTGAATTTAACTAACTTAATTAATTTACTTTACTAAGTCTCTTATAAGTTAGGCTTTTGTAGTCTATAACTTTCCCACTGAACATAATGTAAAGAAAATTTGTCTGTATTGGAGATCGTGTAAGTAGAAAGTCAAACTAAGCGACAGCTCCAATAGTCTCATATTAGGTATCTACAGGGCGTTTACCGGAAAGGTTTACTACTTCGCTTGGTTTTCGTTTTGGTAAATATGAACTGAATACTTTGAGCTTTATTTACATGGAGACGATAAAACTTCACATATAACCAATGTTACATCGGATTTACAGCGATATGTGTATACCAACAAATTAAATTAAAAATTTAATTTTCGAGAAATAGTGATGTCGACCATACTCCACGATCACTTCTTTTTTTAAGGATATTTAAAGAACATGTTTTACGTCAAAACACCAAATCACTCGTAACAAAATTAATGGAATGTTGATTGAAATGTAATGAATAAAATAAAAAATACGTTTCGTCCACTATCAAATAATCAGCATTTAACTATTTAAAATTTATTTTACAGACAGTTATTCAAAAATAATGAAGTTAACCTTCCAGTTGAACACCCTGTACAATTAAAACTTTCAAAATATTCCACAAGAACACCGTTCAAGAAAATATTTAATATACGTCATGTTAAATTTGTAGAAAATAGCGGTATGTTCTAAAAAAATATCTAAACGTATTTATATACGTATTCCTCGTTCTTTATAAGAAATACTTTAAATATATCAATAATTTTTACGCTTTCAATATCAAAAGACCATTTGTAATGTTAATATTACCGGGATTTAATATTTTTCTGCACACATATTTTATAGAAATATTTCACGACTCGTGATCCGTCGAATGTGCGAGATCGAAATCATGTCATGCATTATAATAACCGTGCTATGCGTATCTTGATTGTATCGTTGTGTTAAAAACAAATAATATTTTTGCAAAGCTATTTTTTTATTATTCAAAACCAAAATTAATTACCTTGTTGCACTCCAATTTTCTTTATCCCAACATTATCCATTATGATCACTTGTGTTGCTAAGAATTTTACAATTAGAATGGGCCCTTTACTACGATGGCTTTTAAGTAGATTTTTTATTCGTATACAAATTCATTACTGATTTTTGATTATATACTTATTTTTTCGGAATAATTCTATAATATTATATTGAATTTTGATGCCACTTTTTATATCATGTTTATTACATCAATTATGTCAAACCATGGTGTCTTAAGCAAATACTTTTTAAAAGATACCCAAATTATACATTTCAATGCTAATCCATCATGAATATTAAATTTACTTGGCTTGTATCAATAACCCTGATTACTATTTTTGTCTTATTGTGTACCTGCTTAAGTTTCTCTCTTGTTGACTTTTAAAATTATTAAAATAACTACGTGCTTGTTCGCAAAGTTATATTGTGGAAATAATTTATGATAGGAATATTAAAAGAGAAACTTTGTTTCTAACATGTTTCTTCAATTATTAGTTTCAAGTATTAAAAACAGATAGGTCTCCAGTTGGCTCAATACTTATTTATAGTGTATAATTACAACGAATTAATTCAGAAGTTACATTTAGAAATGTGTTATTACAATAAAGAGAGCTAAATTATATTAACTTTGCCATATATAATGGTAATTCTCTACCTCCCCCAACTGTCACTTTATCATGAATATATATTTTAATATTGTTCAAACAATGTTTATACTTATGGAACTTTGTACGATTCCATGTATTTTTTTACTAACTACTCGGATTTCGTATATAGACATCTCCAGACATTCATAACACACGGATGCTACAGAACTTGACAAAAAATGTGACACCGAACAAAATTTCAACAATTTAAAGTTCATATTGAAATTCTAACAAGCTTTTCCGTCGATATCATAAAAAATATACTTACAGTGGTCTGAAATAATAGTATTTTCCACACCTTGTTGAAGGACAAAACATTACCAAATACATCACAAAAAAAATCAGTAGAAGAACACATTATTGTCAATCAATGTTTCTAGGCGTCGAGTAAATCCTTCTATTATCTTACAAACTATTTTTCGGCTATAGTCCTTCAAGGGTTAAATTATATTTGTCGGTTTCTTTATTAGTTTATTATCTTTAGTTTTATGTCAGTTGTTTTTCGTCAAAAATTATTTTTTCACGTAAGAAATTACCAATTTGAACTTTATCAATAGTCAATTTGAAAGATTTTGGTAGAAATATAAATAGATACGAAAATCTCTCGTCATTTTGTATGGGACAATGGAAACAATTCGAATGTTCGATAACTTTTCGTTTGTTTAAAAATGGATTGCCTTGTCAGTTTTTTGACGTTTATGTGAATTCCACAGTGTTACCAACTTACCATAATAAAAATATGAAATATTTATGAACAGGTTACATTATGAAGGAAATGTATGTGAACATCTAGCCGATCAAGACTTGACAGCTGCATTGGGCGCATTTAAAGCTGATGAAGAGGTAATAAAATGATAATAATAATAATCCTAATTTATTTTTCATGAGTAGTAACGAGTAATCATAGTAACGATCTAATGATTACAAATACATATAACGTAATTCATTTAAATTGTGATGAAAACAAATTGATAGAAAAGTAGACATGAATTTTGTCAGCCAATTTTTTGAACAGTAGTTCAAATTCCTGGCTGTTCTTCGGTCTATTTTGAATGACTTTGTTTTATTTGATTTTTGATTTCAATATCGTATTTTGCCCTCATATTACACAAATTAATTACAATATTATGATGTATTATAAATTTCTATAAAAAAAATGATTTCTTCGGTGATAAAAAAATGTTCATATATTAATTTTTCTAATTAAGGTCGATCCTCAGTCGGTAGCGTTCGTAAGATTCACCCCAAATTCCGGACTTGAGGAGACTGACTTCGCAGATGAAGTTTATTTTCCACCCAGCGAAAAAGATTTTTTGGCGAATCTACCTCTGATGTCTGAAGTCGATAGTAATTTTATTTTCATTCTAAATTTAAATTAAAACAAAAATAGCTTTTATATTTAGAATTGCCACATAAAAAAATATTTCAAATTATTTAAAACGTACTCAAAAAAAAATTATAATTGTTTTACCAATGGAAATCATTTTACATGGTGAGTTTTATAATTTAAATAAATATCGCTCTTCTGTTTCATTCGGTGAAATTTTTCATCTCAATTAACTAATTTGCGTCTGCGGCTAATATTTTAATAGAACCACGTTTTTATCATTTTATTTAGCTCGTTAAAACCACATCGAATTTAAAATAACATTGTCATAATTCATTAAAATGGAAATAAGAAACGCTTCTTCAGTAATTTTCAATATCTGCATATGTTTTTCATACTTCTTGAACCGTTTGTTTTATATTTTATATACCTGTTACTAGCTAGCATTCAATTGTTAATAATATTGTTTATATGTAATCACTCGTCAATGCAATTGAGATACACGGGACCAATCCTTATAATTGTAATATAAAATTTGAAAGTAGTGCGAAATAAATTGATTTTATTGTATTACATATTATATAAATAAGATATTATTCTACAATATGACAATTACGATCTTTAAGTGTATTCTAAAAAATATTTGTTTTAAAATGATTATCCTTTCCTGTTCGAAACAAATGCAACAAACATAATTATTAGTTAATACTATAATACCAAAGTATTTAGATGTGGTAGTTAATAGCTATTTCGGCCTACATCGTAAGAGCTATGTTTAAATTTAGAATTGTATACAGTTTCAGAAGAGATAGGCAATATACCGTCTCGTCTATTCTAGCATTGAAAATTTTATATATTGTTTGTTTAACAAAAGTTATTCTTAGAAGCTAAAAAAAACTAAATAGTTATATTAACCCTTTCCACTCGTATGTCCCCTCTGGAGAACCAAACAAGAAAACCGTTCTACTCGTATGTCCCCACGGGGGAACCAAAACTTTAAACTTGAATATTTTCTATGTATCACATTTTATTGATTTTCATTGCTGTTTATCATATTATATATATCGTGCAGATAATATTTTCTCTATCATATGATTAAAATTCATATGAAAATGTTTAATTTGAAAAGATATTTTAAAGCAAAAGTCGAGGTTCGATTTTCGTTTCGAATTGGATTGTACCTTATAATTATTTTAAGAATTAATTAATTAAAAAATTTCAAGTTTATGTATTTCTAATGTCTGTTTTGACTTTAAAAATATGAGTTTTATAAATAATCGTTATGAAAATAAACGATATATGTGATATTCTTTATCTATAATTTTTTTAAAGCTTTTAAAAATATCATGTTTAAAATTAATATACTCGGATTAAAACTTTCGAAAAATAGAAATTAAAAACTTTTTACGATTGTATTTCTATAAAAATACTAAAAAACAGTCTTATACACGCTGTGTAACTTTTTTGTCAAACAAAAATCCGTTTAAAATACGATTTATTTTCATTTTAAGTTTTGATTATGAATCCTGGAAAATGCGTGAAATTAATTACGAGTTGATGCTACCCTCACCCAAAAACAAAAATACGAGTGCAAAGGGTTAATAAGTCGTTTAAATATGTTCATTTATATTGAATAATTATGCGTATTTACATTAATTAGTCATTTTTAAATATTTGCTTTAAAACATTGTTTTAGAGCATTAAGCATAATTCTTTATTGCATTATTGAGTTTTACAGGACGAGAATCTAAAGTTGTTTTTACGATTTGGATAAAAGATGATTTATTTATCTGTTTTGTAATGGGTAAACGATTAATATGGTCTTATTTTTAATAATATTAAATGTGCATTTTAGTGCCCCCTGATGAAAATGAAGAAACTGAGTATGAGTCTTGGCCTCAGCATGTCAAACGATCCTACAGAAATATGAATAGAAGATCGATCGCCTATCACCAACCGCCGCCAGAAGAAGACTTCCAAGTCTTTTCTCGAGTTTACAACACGCCCGGAAATTTCCGCGAGGGTCACGAAACCAGAGATATGAAGAATCTTGAATCGATATATGGTAACAAAGAGGAATTCCAGGCGATACCATTTCAAAATGCCCCGTCGTTGTCTCAGCACGAACAAAACATCCCGTACGCCCCGAACAGCCCGCCACTAACGTCAGACGAAATACTATATTTACTTCAACCAGAAAACAAAGAGGAACTTCGAGCCCTACTACCTCAGTATATTGACTCGTCCAATAATGGTGAATTTATTCCGATTGCACACAAAGACCCGATCAATACGTGGCTAGAAAACCAAGATTTGGATCAACTACGAGACGCCCTTGCAGAATTGAAAGAGCCGTTCACCGACGAAGTGGATCCTTATTATGTGTCCACGAGCGAATTTCTGACCAAGAATCGACTGCGGCCTGATCGTTTCAACCAGCACTACAATACGCCTGATAGGTTCCGACAGGGATACGAAAGCAGGGACGGGGTCGTCGGTGCAAAAGAAGACAACGGGGAAATTTTGGAGCCGAGGATTTATATCGATGAAGATGAGCAAGATCATTTTAGAGATGACAGTGGGAGTGGAGAGCATGATGGACGCGCTGACACTTTGAGAGAACTCGAGTATCTTGCTGAGAATAACAACAATAATAATGGTAAGATTTTCCGCTAGATTTTTTATTCCTACAACAAACACTAGTTTGCTTTTTGTATCGCAGAATCGCACAAGTTTTTATTTATATTATAATGATTTTTAAATGAAAAATTAATAATACATATTTTTTTTCGCTTTTTATTTTAACTAGTAAATCATTATTAATTTTATTTTAAATAATAAAAACGCATTTAAGTACTATTTCTACATTACATTTTGTGATCAGGACTGATTTTGCTCATCGCGAGCATTATCAACCTATAAAACTCAAATTACAAGGCAAGGAAGTTGAAAATTAACGGGCATACAAAACCAATGGCTTAAGAACCGAGAAAACAAAAAGTAAACCTTTTAGTAATAATTTATAATCAAAGTTATTTTATTCGAAAATTATTTCACTCCATTTACACATATATTGTATGGTTTTCACTTTTAATGTGTTAACTGTCACTTCTTGATGGAGAGGCATGATATTTTAAATAATAGAAACACATTTTTAGTACTTATTTCCACAATATATTTTTTGATTAGGAACGGTTTCGCTCATCGGTTGATAATGCTCGCGATGAGCGAAACGGTCCTGAAGAAAAAATATATTGTAGAAATAAATACTAAAAAATGTGTTTTTATTATTTAAAATATTGTATGATTGCTTGTTAATTACTTTATCAGTTCGTAAACCTTTGATTTTGTATTCCAGTTACTTTTAAACTCAAAATTTTGTAGGGAATAATAATAATGTCTGTAATTAGTATTCTGTCAGTTGATAACTCTCGTAATTAGTAAAAGTGATCAAGATCATAAAATTTACTATGGATATAATAATAAAAATGTGTTTTTATTATTTAAAATTTAATACCTTTCTACCATAAAGTGCCATTTATTTCTTTAAAAGCACTGTTCATTTATATAAAATTTTATTAAAATCGTTTTGTTCTACTTTTTTCATATCTCACAATTGCATAGGAAAGTGATATTTCATATGACAACACTGGTTTGTGGGAGGTTATGAATTTTATTACCATATGGTTCCAGCAGCCCAGAACAAAACTCGAATTGATTTTTCAAAAAAAAAAAAATTTTACAGATATTTTTTTTTATTTTGAAATCAGTTTTAACTTCTGTTATTAATCTTTGCGTATAGAACAGCTTTGGCAACCTGGCAGACTAGCTGGTCTGCTTCCACAAAAGGTCGCCAAACATATCTTTTCTTCCTAAACGTAACCTGGAGGCTCAAAGTGAAATGCCTTTCACCTGGACACTGGGCTAGCCAATTTATAACCGGCCATGGCAAGTTCAACGGCAAACTATTTGGGCTGGGCAAGTTGGTTGAAAGGCCGGATTGCACTTGTGGACACAACCATGAGGACGCTAATCACGTACTATCGGACTGCCCCAAGATGAATGCCGAACGAACAGAGCTGTTTGCTGTGGTCCGTCCTCATATGGGCCCAATAGGCCACGCTGACTTAGTATCAACCAAGGCCAACTTTGAGGCATTCTATAAATTTGCAAGATCATACGGGGAACGAGACATTCTCGATTCGTCTTTAGATTCAACGCGTAGCACATCTCATCACATCACAACTCTTCCGCCACGGCGGATTTTCAGTACGCAGATACACAGTATACCTAATATTACGTAGACTAAGTGGCTGAGAAAGTCAAATTTTCTTTTTCTTCCTTTTTTTCCTCTTCTTTTAAGCACAATAGTGCATGGTTTAACGATCGGTCCGTGCATCTCTGTATCGGGCCAAGAATATGAGAGTAAAATCGATTCTTTTTATTAGTATTGCGTTATGGAAGGCGGCCGTGTAACAACAGCTGTATACACATAAGGGGTGGAGGTGGAACATCCAACTTGTTATTAATCTTAAATAAATATTATGCAATAGACACAAAATTTAAAGGCCGTTATTTAATATCATGATTTTATGATTGTTCATTTAACCAGAATATCCACCGTTCATAAATATGAATTTGCGATCAAACAATGAAGTGGAGGATCAGCAGAGGCAAGCTGCAATGCTATCGAGACTGCTGAATACTTGGAAGTCAACTCGTGAAGCAGGTCAGATGGGAAACCAGAGGTCTGGAGTATACACCGAAGGCGGATTAGTATATGTGGCTGATTCATCACCAACAAGTAAATTTCCAGTATTCAATACCAACACATTACATGCAATCTTTGATTTCGTTTATTCATTTTATCATATGACAGTAATTCAATACACGAAAATTATAATTAACTTTAATCAAAAATTGTTTAAATGGCAATTTCTTATCGACCGCAACAAACTTTGTCGTCGCGAAACGAACTAAAAAAAAACAATATTGCAATTTGAAATCTTTCCTGATTAGAAATGATCACTATTAAAAACTACAGTCTCAATTATCACGGATAATTATCCTTATCGTCAAAACCAGGTTAGGAGAGCCAACAATTAGTTTCAACCTAGATTGTTCAAAATAATCAAATGGTTATATGTTTTTAATTCCAGATCTTTACTGGAACATTGACTCAAGTAACATGTTTATCAATAGATTTTTCTGCTAAATTTACGAGCTATTTAGTCGCAAGACGTCTCTTTTTTACGAGGGTAAAGATATAAGGAAAGAGTTGGAAGTAAGACAATACTAATGGTAAACTTATCGCTTCCATAATATTTCTAGAGCGACTAGGAATTTCAAGTACCATAGACGCAATGTTTTATGACGATAACCATTACGATATATTTCTCAAAATTACTTTCAGGTATCATTTAAATTAAAATCAAAAACTATTAAAGGTGATCTCATTTACTATTCATCAGTTTTCTGACATTGGATATTAGATGACGTGTTTCTTTGTCGCTTTCGAAAAAAACCGAATCGTTAAAGATTATTTTTCCTCAAAACATGCTTTTTTCGATCATCATTAATCATTCCATATTAAATTTTTTTCGTTAATATAAGAGAGCAAACAGGTTAAACAGTAAAAAAATGTACATATTATGTTAAAACAATGCTTCTAAATATGATAATTTTTTGATAATATCAGTCCCCAAAATGGGCTTCTGAAGTCAAAAAGTCATTTAATCGAGTATGGCGTACATTCTACGTAAATCACAAATGAGAGCATACGGCATATATAGACTGCTAGAATTTCTGTGCGCTCTTGTTGAATAGCCAATCTATCATAAAGTTTTGAATTATAACAGGCCTTGAATGCAGAACTCATAAGATCTAAATCACAAAATATGTAAGTTAGATGCGACATATAAAAAAATGCGACCAATATTCAAATAACAAATTATTCAAATTTGAATTGTTACGACTTTGTACGATTCCACATGTTTTGTCACTAACGACCCGGGTTTCGCCTTTCGGCATCTCCAGGGATTCCATCACACGGATGCAACAAAACTGACCAAGTCTTCACTGTACACATACAAAGTTGTAACAATTCAAATTTGATATTGAAATTCCATCAAGCACCTTCAGTCGATATCATAAATCATAAAAAAATATTCATCACAAAAGAGAGGTTCGCATTTATCTTGTTATATATTGAATTTGCTATTATTACTTCATGTCCACTCCCAATACCATAACGGAAGTTATTTTTTATGAATCACTTGTTACTTTCATTTGACCTAACGTTAAAGTAGGGATAAATGATGGGTAAGACAAGCTTAATTGGCTAGCTAATCGCTATGTCTGCGTCTTGTTTAAGGTTTAAAGTGGTAGAAGTAAATTTTAGAATTTTCTGATAAAACTAAATATTTACGGATTGGAAAAACTCTGTTTATACTAGAATTCGAGCCATGATGATCCGTTACTGAAAACAATATCGTTGATCACTGCACCACGCAGATTTTTACATTCGATAATTTACTCTTATAAATACTATATTAATAAGAAAACTTCGATTAAAATTCTCATAAGAGAATTAATTAATTTTACGATCTCCTCTATAGTTGTAGTTTTTGGAGATAAACTCTAGGCAAACACAATAATACGTTCAGAGAATACTTCAATCGTACCCAGACTTGTTAATGTCGTGTTTTACAATATCATATGTCACACTTAGTGAATCCGCCCTCTTTTGTTCCTTTCTCAGGTCATCCCGAAAAGGTTACAGCATCGCAACTACTGGGCCCCGAACTCGGAGCCCTGTTGGCAGATTACGAGTGGGGTTTCAGGAGGCGCGAAAGGCTCGACGTCAAAAAGCCGGGTCCCCCCTTCGACATCAACAACAGACACTTCAACCACGACAGCGACGACAACCACACCAAAACCCCCCGTAATAATTCATTTATTTACGTACCTGCTTTACATACAACCTTTGTTATATAAATAATGAAGGAAGATTTACATTCCATTACGTACACGCAATATAAAGCAGCGACGACAAATATGGCGTACGTTAAATTAGATTATTTATTTATTTTTTATGTAAACAATTAGATTAAAATTTCACGTAGATATTTAGATATTATATTATGTTACGTATTAAACGACACTAACGTTTCGATTGGCCCTCCAGTGTCTTCGAATTTCAGTCGTTGACTTTCTTTTGTTCAACACAAAAAAGCGTTTACGGTAAAGCTTAAAAAAGCTCTTGTTTTATTCTTTCAATCTATAGAAGAATATTCTATATTAGAGATGGTCAAAAAGGTTGATCCCAGCTTCATTTCTAATTCTAAACCCAAGTGGTAAATAGGCTAAATCGACAATATGAAAACAAATATGATATTTGGTGAAAAACAAGACGGTAAAATAAGACTTTTTTGGGTGAATTGTAATAGAATAGAATATTTTTTGAATCCCTAATGTCTGATTTTCTGCAAGTATGAAAAACCAATCTTTCTCTTTTGTATTATATATCATTTTGGAAATTGTTTACTTAAAACAGGTATCATTAAATTTGATATCATTATATCAATTACTCTTTTCTAATATGACAAAATTGAATACATCCCATGAGGGAAAAAATGTCACAATTCAAAAAAAGACAGTTTTTCTTAATATTACAATTTTTATAAAATCAGTATCTGAGTGACGAGTTAGAAAAAAGTACTCAATGTATAATGGAACGGTTTTAATTACGTTCGGTATATTTTCCATATACAAACATCTGGTAAACTGTCACATTGCAAAATTTTATACTAAGAATACAGTGACACAAACAAACCCATTCTTAATGTCATTTCGCCCTTATATCGGTGAGATTCTACAGAAATGATGTAATTTTATATTTTTTTATTGATTGAATTGGCATTTACTTGGTAGAACTCCACTATAACACGGTGGAAAAAAATAGCAATGTATTTTCGTTATATACACAAAATTTTGTAGAACTAAAATGTATTGCTATTTTTTCACTGTGTTAGAATTTTTTCTTTAATTTTTAAACTCAACTACATTATCAGAAAAATAGAGACTTTAGAAGTAATGCTTTCCTTGTAGGGTTGCGTAACGAATTCTTGGCACCTATCCTTAACACATTGGTCGCCAACAGGTTTTACATAAAATAGTGAAAACAGTGATAATATGTTTCTAAGGAGTATTCGACTTTTATATTTTGTTATTTTGTGACTGTGGCATATGACTTAAACCTTTTACTTATATATTTATTTTTGTATAATGTTTTAGTGACCATAGCTTCTCGACTTTTTTACATCCAAGGACCACCAAAAAATCTTAAATGTTTGGCGGACCATCAACATTGGAATAAAATAATAAATATTTATGTAATTGGTTTTTTATTCAAAACAATTAATTTACAACATAAAATTCGATTGTTTTGACAAATTTTCTTTAAATAAATGGGAAAAATTACATTCTACTGACTTATCTAACAAGATATTTAACATATTTTATTTTAAGCAATATTCTATGAAATTGATGTTTTTATTGCTAAACTTTATGTTAAAAATAAAACTAAAAATGCCACCAGAAATGTCTTATATTGACGTGCATTATGAACCATGGTTTTTTGCACGTTTAATTTAAAGGCTTGTGATTTTTTTTTAGTAATTGGAGACTCCTTAGTTGCTCCGCTTATGGTGAAGAAGGAGTTGCATGAAGACCATGAACAAGACGCAGACCTAACAGTAGATCAAAACGTCCAAGATACCTCGTACGATGTTGATAGCTCGTATGCATATGTTGGCTTTAAGGACAGGTAAGGCGATACTTCAATTAATATTCATTTAAAACAACAAAGAAATAATTAATTATTACATTAGTTGATTTTAAAAATTTATTTATTTCTATCATCGCGATATTTGAAAAAAAATATTGATTTACTACAAATTATGGTCAAATAAAAACTTAATTTAGAGTGTGTATTTTACAATCCAAGAAACTGATAACATCACTGTATCGTATCAAAACAATATTCCTGTGAAATGCATATGTTCTTAGTCACTGAGAGTGAAAAAAAAGTTTGGGAACCTATGGTTTATTGAAATAATATCGCATCACGTACCACCCAAAAATTTCCACAGAGCACCGGTTGAGAATCTAGGTTCTAGAATATGGTAAGAAATGTTTTGAGAAACAGAAATTACCATCATCTTCAACTAATTGTATGATTATCACGTGGAGATAAAATTAATTTTATCTTAATTTCATAGAATTGTATCTTATATAAGATTTTGCAAGTGATCCCACCAGCAAAGATGAAATTAAGCTTAATGATTACGAAGAGCAGGTGTCTTTATCATCTTAAAGATAATAACAAAACAATGACAAACATTTCTTAGTCACCGAGGCAAATATAATATTTTCTATTTGGTCGATGTGTTAGATCTGTAAACAACGCGATCTTTTTTATCAACACACTAATGGGTTACGCTCTCTCGCGCTATCAGACATTTGTGCAAATTATTCATTTCGCCTTTTCAGTGAACTCGAGGGGGCTTAAACCAAAAAAAAAACTAATTCGTACCATTCAACGTGAGTTACTTATAAAGCATTATCACAATCTGTAACAAAATTGCTGAATGTATAACTCATTGCTTATAAAAAAGTTAATTATTCTGAAAATGAATAACCGCGATGAATGTTTGTTTGTTCGTTTAGTATGCGCTCCTATACCGTTAATTTGATCTCGATGAAACTTTGGTGGAGTATTGTGCATACGCCAGCAACGCTTACTTAATTATTACAATTATTAGATTAGTACCGGTTTCGCTTATCGCGAGCACAACACTACACTGAAATATGTAGATCTGTTTCTCACTTGGATAACTTTATGTGACCTGCTCACGTGTCGTAAAACCTTACAGTGGATTCCTGTATGTGACAGACAGATAAACAGAAAATATTATATATCCAAAACTACTTCGATGAACAAAATTGTAACATCATCACTTTTTTTGTTTGAGTGGTATAACAACGCATACCGGGTATTTGCTAGTTATAAATGAAAACAGTAATGTATTTTTATAATTTTCTTGACTTCGATTAATGGATTTTAATGTTATAATTAAAGGTTTTTAGTTCTGCAATTTCTCCACGTAATTCAGCCAAATTGTAATAAATGGTCTTACATAATCTTGTATATATAATATGTTGTAATACTTGACATAAATTTTATGTGCTGAACATTACTACACAGAATTTATGAGATAACCCAGACTCGTTTTTGCAAAATTGTTAAACGTCGTAATCAAATAATGGTCGTTTAGAAGTATATTGTTTTATGTGTAGATTTCTTCATAGCTTTATAACTTGTAACGGCTGAAACATGGCTTTTACGAAGACATAATATAAACCGTCAAACAGGAGACATTAAATTCAATAATGCGGCTTAGGTAGATGGAGCGTGTAACTTAAACGCGTGTTAATAAAGAAACTATGAGATACATTCTCTTTTCTAAGCTTCGGATTCTTATATAAGGTCATATCTGGTCTATATAAAATCATGTCCTCAACAACTTCTTTAAAAGCTCGCATCAATACAAAAATATCTAACAAATATTCGCTCAGCATTCGAATATGCGAATAGTTTAAATGCCCTTAGCAAATAAATCGTTATAAATATATATATATATATTATAATTTGACAGTAAGTAAAATTGTATTGTTTATCTGTAAATATTAACATTTGAACCTTTTCAAAACAAATATATTTCTGCTGGTACAATAGATAAAAACCAAAATGTCTACTTGAAAAAGCCATTAATGTGAATAATTGATAATTTACGTCATCATTGTTGCATGCCATTATCGTCATATCAGTGTTAAAGTGTATCTCTTGGTTTATTCAAATCATCAATTATTTTTCTAAGATATACTTACTTTCTTATTTATAGATGATGATATGATAAAAACATATTGTTTTTAAAAATATAGATAACATATTGTGTATATGAGTAATTCATGTTATGTCATTAGGTCAATGCCAATGATTATTTTCGTATAGTTGCAGTTTTAATATATTTATAAATAATTATAATGGTACCACGAAAATATAAAAAAAAATGCAGTCCATAGCAATAAGAAAACGTATTTTATTAGATTTTTACATTAATTGAAGTCGTGGATTAATATTTAATCGCCAACACTTATTCATATACATATAAGCCAACTTTCTGCCAAAACGAATATTCAAAAGATTTTTTAAATTAGCGCATAACATTAACACAGATAAATTAAATTTTTTGTTAAAGTATCTGAATGCACTGTGATTTTTTTTCACTTTACTTATAAAATTTGAATTGTTGAAAATCAGCAAATTTCCGCATATTTTGCCACTCACGACCCGGGTTTCACCTTATGGCATCATTCACACGGATGCAAGAGAAGTCACACATAACGAATGTCTTCCATCGGTTATACATAAACATATAAATTCTAAGCTTAAGAACCAAATATATATCTGAAATAACTATTGATTTCATTTTATGATTATATTGATGATAATTATCATCAATTGTTTTGATGTTTCGTATTTTTTTTATTTCAATACATTTTTCTTATAAAAAAATAACGAATAAAATTTTCTTTGAATAGAACTGTTTTACAATAGACATGGTTTTCTATTTTCAAAAAGGGTTTTGAATGAGTAGCTGGTCGTAACATATTGAAAATATCGATAGCTGACGCATAGAATCGATTAACCTTATTATTTTCAAAGTTTAAATCAATATGAAAAATATTTTATTGCCGAGCAAGTCGGATGCCTCTCAACCGTTTTCGGGATAATAGCCTAAGTCTACATATGGATTATAAGCTACAATAAAATCAACAATGACTTTAATAACGGTTAACAAGTAAAAGTGATAACAATTACAAAATCATTTAGTGATTATGGTGACATTGACAAAATGGCCGCACAAACTTTAACCCATTTTTGCCCAGTGTTCCAATATTGAAACATTTATTATTTTTACCTCCACTCCATTATGCATGACGCAATAAAAGTTTAGATTGCATCAGATTACAGCTAGTAAGTGTGAGGGTCTAACCCAACACGAATGCAATAAAAAACGAAAACAAAAGTTATGTATCATATATACTCACTTATATTATAAATTTTGTGAAACAAATATCTAGCAAAAACGAGTTAAAGAAGATTGAATTGTAGTAGTGAGTTTGTCACAGTTTTTTTTAACACGAAAAACGTTTCGAATATAACAACAGAATAAATTAATGAACTTACTTTATGTTGCGACTATTTATCAAATATGGTCAGAGGTTTTCAATGTCAGATTCATTTAAATAATGTTAAAAATATTTAATTACCTACTGATTGAAACTCGAACCGTTTCATAAAAATATTGGCGGTTACTTATTACGCGTAGGTTTTACTGTGATTTTAATATTTCGATTGTTTTTCCAAATTGAACCGAACTATTATAAATTGAGAGGTATTGAACAATTAAATTATAAATAATAAAAACGTACTTTTTAGTACTTATTTTCACAATATATTTTGGACCCGTTTCATTCATCGCGAGCATTATCAACTGAATATGAAATTGAAAAATCAGTTGATAATGCTTTCGATGGGCGAAACCGGTCCTGATCAAAAAACATATCGTGGAAATAAGTAGTAAAAAAAGTATTTTTACTATTTAAAATATCAAGAAGTGACAGTTAGCACCTTAAAAGTGAACAATTAATTGTAAAAAAATATTGAAATAGTTTAATAAATACCAAGATTACAATTTATTACAATTATTTTCATTGTTGATTCTGCGTCAAATTTAAATTTATGTATAGAAACGCTTTGACGGCTTTTTAACCATAAAAGTTGATATCGCACGAACTTCATGATATTCAAAGTTTCATCGTTGCGTATTTAAATCAGATATTAAATATGCATCTTAACATATGATACTATCCCAACGTCATACGTGTTTGTGCGCTTTAATACCGAAAGTTTTAATACGTAGTTGTATTGCGAATATAATAATACTTCATATAATATTACCCAATAATAATGACAGTGGAAATAATGCATATACCTGAACCGCAATTAATACCGTAAACTAAACCGGATGTGGTTAATATTATATGAAGATAAACGGCTTGTTAGTTTTTTTGTGTGGTGTTTTGTTTAAAAACATTTCATTGTAAGTGACAATTTCAGCTGTGTTTATTCGTCAGTAAGGTTCTAATGGCGATCTCGATTATTTTTCTTGCGTTCATTCATGTCAGAACGTCGAAGTGAATTTTTCCGCTCTGCTATATAATTAGTCCTTTTCAAAGCAGCGAAAGGAAAAACGACAATCGCTTTTATTCTTTGACGTAGGTTAGAAAGGCATAGGTTATCAAAATGTACGATTTAAGTTTCTTTAAAGACCATGTCGACATCTTAAATTAATATTAATGTTTAAGAATATAATTCTCCAGAAAGTGTTTGACGAAATACACGAATTCTACTATCAGCGTTATTACTATGACATCTTATTTAAATAATAAAAACACATTTTTAGTACTTACTTTCACAATACATATTTTTGATTAGGACCGGTTTCGCTCATCGCGAGCATTATCAAATGATGTTTTATCATTATCATCAGTTGATAATGTTCTTAATAAGCGAAACCGGTCGTGATCAAAAACATATTTTGGAAATAAGTACTAAAATGTACAATGTACTAAATACAGTATTTGGGCTTGTGCGTTTCTTTTATATTCTTGTATACACAGATATATCAGTTTTTCTCCAAGCAATGATTATGCATGTCTTGTGATCGAAATCATAACAATATTTTATTCTTGTTTCCTTATATCGGTTAAAAATATTGACCAAACGAGTATTACCCTATATTCATGTTCAAGCGTTGTATAGAAAATGGAAATTTTGAACTTGAATTACTGATAAAAACAACATAATTTTTGCTTACAACGATGTCACAGTGCAGTAACATGTTTTAAAACATGAAAGACTAATTAACGCTTTTTTTCCTCAAGTAGCATTCGAACTTGGAAGGAAGGCGCTCGTGTCGTTAGAACTATTGGTGAATTATTGCATTTGGAGCCGTCAGCATTCAGCTACCCAAGGTGGGGATAAATACGAAATATTATTTAATATTAATTTTTTCAAAATAAAAATTGATTAAATCAAAGAAGCAACACTCCACAGATTTGATATATCTTTGATCCTTCTATACTTTTAGTATGCGTATATTTATAGCAAAAAATGTACTCTTTTTTATATATTTCTTTTTTAGTTTCAAAAAATTAACAAGTTTATAGTTATAGTATAATAATCCACACAAAAGAGGGATATGTTATTAAATTACACATGGCTATGAGGTAGTCATTCTGATTGTATTTTCAAAATATTGACCCCTGACTGCCAACGTCTCAATCATTGAGACTGTTGATTGCACTGTGTTGATAAATGACACTAAAAAATATACGACAGTTAACAGTTATAAAGTTTTCATATAAAAGTTAATTTTGTATTGAAATATAAACTGATGTTTCCTGGAAATCTCCATGAGTTTGATGAACACTAAAACTTCTTGTTCTAAAATTGTTATTTAAAGTATGTAATATCATTTAAGTGCTCAAGTAGGGAATGGGTTAGTATAATTTTATCAAGTAAAGGCAATTCTATAAAAATTAAACTTTATCACGATTAATTGTTTGTTTTTTTTAATTATGTAAGTATGTGTGAAATCTGATATTTCTCTTCCTTTTGACCTGACTCTTGAATGCCTGCAAAAGCGATGAATCGAGAATAGAATTGTAGCATTGGTATTGTTTTCCTCGCAAACTGTTTCATATTGTGCGTTCGATTTCTTTTAGGGTCGACCACAACGAAGTTACATTCAAAGTGGAGGAAAACAGCAAGGCTTTGAACGCCTCGGAAGTGGCTGCGAGAATAGGTAACGCAAGCGTCTTTTCTAATAACGTCACGCACCACACAATTACGTCTTCCGCGAAACATTTCAATTAAAAGCCTTAAAAATAGAACCATCAAAATAACATCTTACGTAAGCCTTTAACCAAAAGGCCTACACTAATTTCTTATATTGTTATGTAATTTTCAATGAAATTGTTTTTTATTTGAATATTTTTTTTTTTTTTCAAAAAAGTTCTCTACTTCTGTCAAAGTAAACAGTAATGCCTTTACAATACTTTTCTTGCTTTTGTTTTCATTAATAATAACATAAAATTGCAATAAATACTTGAAACGACTTGATTCAAATTTGAATTGTAGAAATTTTATACGATTCCACATGTTTATCACTAACGACTCGGGTTTCGCCTTTTGGTGTCTTCAATCATTCTATCCCACGGATGCAACATAACTAACAAAGCTCAACAATTCAAATTTGATATTGAAATTCCATCGAGCACCTTTAGTCAATATAATAAATGACTCAATTCGTTTAGATGAAGATTATAAAGGGGTTTCAATATTTATGTACAACCCTATGAGATATTTGGTTTCACATTTAATTTACAGATTTGTGGAATATTTTGTATTTTAGATAGTATCAAAGATGACCTGAAAAAAGAGCTAGGAGTCGAAGTTACATCCGCCGGAGTAGGCGATAAGGTGAAGTGGTTTTTTATTTATTCTGATTGCATAAACACGTAGCTAGTGTTAAACGTATAATAGTTAAAAGGCAATGAAATTTGGCAAATAAAATACGGTGTGTATATCAAAGTTACTCATGAATAGAAAAGTCTTTTTTTCTCTATAGTAGCCACTGGGTTACAACCGAAGATTCGTTCGTATTTCAGCCCTCTGACTGCTTATGTCTCAGCCGTTGATACGCCTGATTGCATTGTGTTGATAGTTGACATTCAAATGTGTAAAAAGCTTGACAAGGTTAAAACTTGTGTGTAAGAGCTAATTTATCGATTGATACATTTTCTGATTTGTTCTCATAATCTTTTTAACACTAATACTTCAAATTATTATTTTTTCAAATATCTCGGGTCAAAATATCGTTTTTGTGGCTCTAAATGGAACGGATTAGCGACAATATAATATTGTAGACCTCTAGACTAGTAGTTCTCACGTGAAGTTTTACTATGGCCGCATCATAAATATCAGCTGTACTACGGAAATGTCTAGTGGCAGGATCAAATTTTTATTTTGAAATGAAATAAAAATAACTGTTGCATTTATTAAATATTATACATAACTTATGTGAGTCATATGAGGAAAATAACTCGGGTAAATCAGGTGTATTCAATCAATATTAAAATATTTATAATTTTACAAATTAATTTGTAAAGACACAATTTTTTAAATACCAATATTTTGCAAACCTCTAAGTGACTACATGAGAAACAATGCACTTGGTATGCTCACACATTACATACAAATAACATAATAAATTGCAACAACCCAGTAAGGCGATTGTCTTTTTTTATATACCGTTCTTCATAAGTAGTGTCTAATGTAAGTTTTGAATATTATGATGATCGTATTTTTAGGCAAAATACCCAGCAGTTCTCAGACTTGAGAGCAGCAACAATCTGTGGGAATCGTGGATGGCTCGTGGCGCACAGAACGGAGGAACAGCTCTCGTCGCCGCCCTCGCAGCCGCTGTGGCGGTCTCTCTCCTCGCAGGTCTTGGGATCCTGGCAGCCAGACACAGGAGGCGTAGGTTGGCGAAGATGAGAGACTTATCTGGAGCAGACACAGAAGCCAGCCGCGACTATCAAGTCAGTTACGGGTCAATTTATTAAAGTCAATGTTTATACAAATGATTAACTACAAACCACCTAACATATAACATATTATATAAAATTAAATCAATTAACATTAATGTTAACGTATAAATAGAATTATCGCAACGTTTCCGTTAATTTTATGCTAGTAAAGATATAAAGAAAAAACATATACAGTGAAACATCGATTTTACGTTTTCCAAGGGACCCTGAAAAAATAACGGTAATTGCGGGAAACGGTTAATGCGGAAAAGCTTCAAATAATAATAAACCGTAAAGTAAAATCGTAAAAAATATTTATTTATTAGTTACTTGTATATAAAATTTATTTAAAAAAAAAGTCCTTTATATTCGTTTGGTACTTTAATCGGAACAAAGACTTGTTACTAAACTTGTGACTAAAAGTTTGTATGTACAGGAATCATTATTATCATGAATTTTAAACAACTCTACATTTGCAACATAAACAATAATACGCGTGTGGTAGATTTCAACCCAAAAAATAGCACATGCGTTATGTCTAACACGTACAGCGGATTCCAGCGTGTCTAAACATAACACCTGCACTCGGCTGTGTCAAACTTGCTTGCCGAGATACGGAGAAATATGCAATAAAAACGGTCAATCGGGATAATATTTATGACGGGAATAAAATATTTAGACGGTTTATTGAGGAAATCGGGGAATCAGGGAATCGGGAAACGGTCAATGCGGGATTATTTAACATTGTTCTTATGGGAGTTTGACGGGACTACACAAAATAAGCGTTCCATCCGGGAAAACGTATTATGCGAGAACGGTTGATCGAGGTTCCACTGTATCAATTTTAATGAGTTAATTATTAACCATCTCTTCTTTTTGACATGACACTATATTTAAATAACAAAACACAATGTCCTTAACTCTTTACAAAACTTTAATTGATTTAAGTTAAAGTTAAACAGTTGATAATGCTTGCGATGAGTAGAACCGGTCCTGATCTGAATAATATGTAATTGTGGAAATTGTAGTAAATATTCCATTTTATTGATTGAATTGGTAGAACTCCATTATAAGACGGTGAAAAAATAGCAATGTATTTTAGTTCTACATTTTTTTATAAGGTATAGTTCATAGCTATTTCGGCTCACACCATCGTCAAATCTATTCCAAATATAGTTCTGATGATGGCGTGAGCCGAAATAACTATCAACTATACCTTATACTAAAATACATTGCTATTTTTTCATCGTATTGCATTTTATTATTTAACTTAAATATGTATATCGCCGTGACTAGAAAATAACAGAACGAATGGCCGTCGTCGGTATCAATTTTCTATTCTGCAATATGGTATATCTTAATACGAGAAAAACATTAATTCCTCTACATAATTTATGAAATATTATATATGCAATGAATACTGTGAATAAAAGAGTGTAATATCTAGCACGTAAATTTTTAAATTATCAGTTAGCCAAGATAAGTAACGGCCATGATGAAATTAAGCATGTGTATGCTGTATCTTGTGTCAAAACGTGACAAATATTATTTCTTAAAGATATGTACCTCGTTAATATTTTTACATTGACATACTTTAAATCAATGTTTCTTAACCTTTTAAGTGAGCCACACCCCTTTGAATCTGAAAATAGGTACTGCATCCGATTGAAAAATGTGCTTCGATTTTTTTATTTAGAAAACTACATTTTATACATCAATTATGAAACAATATTATTTTTATTAATGGCTCGGCTGTTGTTGCTTGCATAGAAAATTCAAATAGCTTTCAATAATGAATAAAAAACGTAAAAATTGTTTATATTTGAACTGTCACAACTTTATACGATTCCACATGTTTTGTCATCTTAAGCATCTTCAGGCATTCTATCACATCGTGCGATAGAATGCCTGAAGATGCCGAAAGGCGAAACCCGGATCGTTAGTGAAAAAACATGTGGAATCTTACAAAGTTGTAACAATTCAAATTTGATATTGAAATTCCATCAATCGATAGTCGATATCATAAATTATATAAAAAAAATGTTTATTTTGTTAGAGGCTTCTCCCGCACCCCCGATTAAGAACCACTGCTTCAAACATATTAGAAAAAAAAAAATTGTAAAACCATTCACGTCTTCAAAACACGTATACAATATTGAATAAAAATATATTATAGTTATTAAAATTCGTTGCTATTTTTCATACCGTTTTATAGGATCTATGCCGAGCTAGAATGTCTGGAAAATGGCAAGCAGGAACTCCACAAGAAAAGGGTAGCACAGAAAAGCATGAAACAACCGGACAACGCATTACGTCACTTTCTCGTGAATCTGACGGCAACTCTCCATCTACGAGATCCAGCACATCATCATGGTAAGAAAGATTTATTTTTCCACGTAAAAATTTCCAATATACCTGACCGTACTTTATATTTCAATAGGTGACAGATATGTCGAAAAATTTTCGGTTTATTAATATAATTTACACTTTTCACCACAGAGAAAAATAAAAAAGTAGAATTCATATTTTGAAGGAAAATTATCTTTTTTAAAAATTACATATTATATGATTTGTGATATCGACTGAAGGCGCTTCATATCATATTTGAATTGTCACAACTTTATACGATTCCATATTTTTGTCACTATCAACCCGGATTTCGCCTTTCGGCATCTTCAGGCATTCCATCACACGGATTCAACATAACTGACGTAAAACAGTTAGCATCTTCTATATACCAAAGTTATTATTTACAGGAAAATACTGACCCCAAGGCAAACAGTAAATACAGCTAAAAAAAATTAATAACATTAATCTAATAATGTATGTTTGATAATAAATGTTTTTTGATAGTAGGTATTCATTTATACAAGATATTATTTGATTTGTGATCGTGGGTCTATTTTATATCTTCCTGATTGTTGAGTTTGGTAGAAGAATGTATGTAATTTATTGACGCTAATATAAATAAAATAACACGCTACGTTTAGATAATTCTCGACACTGTAAATATTTATCTTGTATTCTTATTGTTTTTACATTTCACAGGAGTGAGGAGCCTGCTCTTACGAACATGGATATTTCCACTGGGCATATGGTTTTGGTAAGTGAATAAAGAATTATTGTGACAATATCATAAATTAACTACTACGGTAAAAACGTTTGTTTCTCTAAGTAGAATACTCGTGAATTGGGAGAACTGGACTGTAACCTCGGAAATTATATTCTATTTACATTACATATGGGAAAATTTACCATAGACAACACTTTTTGAATGAAAGGAAAATGAGATCGTTTGTTAACAAATGAAATCTTAAAATATTCGCACAATTACATTTTTATTATGCCTATTTGATTGAGTCTCACAAAATCAGTAAGTTAGTATTTAAATTAATGAATAATATATTTTATTTATGTGTTGACAGTATTAAGGTTGAAAAATAGAGATCAGTATAGATTTTTTAAAAACTTCAATAATGCCAAATAACTAAGATGGAGCAAAAATAATGCATCGGCCGGGAATCGAACCCGGATCGCCCGCGTGGCAGGCGAGCATTCTACCATTGAACCACCGATGCTTATTACTTTAAAAAATCAATTGAATCCAAGATTTACACAAAAATACACCTGTTTCACACCTCAACGAAATGAACACCTGAACTAATTTGACCTCGTTTAAAGATGAATTTTTGATACAATTAAATTAAATTATAAAAATTATTTTGTAAGCATCGGTGGTTCAATGGTAGAATGCTCGCCTGCCACGCGGGCGATCCGGGTTCGATTCCCGGCCGATGCATTTTTTATGTCACTCAACTAATAAGTATTTAAAGTACCAAATTTTTGTTGTATATCTATATATAGAAGACAGATACTGTCAAAAAATTTAAACAATATATTCTTTCATCAAAAAAATACGATAAAATCCGCTACTGCTTGGGCTCCAAGTATGTATGTACCTTCTTTGAGTCTAGACGTATACACAATTGTAATGGTCTTCTAATGATATTATATATTTAAAATCGTAATATATAATTCGTGAACTTTACACAATTATATTTTAGACTTACATGGAAGACCATCTGAAAAACAAAGATCGCTTGGACGAGGAGTGGAGAGCTTTGTGCGCGTATGAAGCCGAACCCAGCGCAACCACCGCTGCAGAACTTCCTGATAATACTTCCAAAAACCGCGCCACGAACGTCATGCCCTACGACCACGCCAGGCTGGTGCTCAACGATGTCACCAATATGGGATCATCAGATTATATCAACGCCTCTACCATAGTGAGTAAATACCATTTATAGGTCATATTCACTGTTAATTAAGACATTTAATGAGTACAGTGGGTACACTTTTCATATAACTGAGTGTGATGTATCTTAAAAAACAACACTTTATCAGACAATATTATTTTATCAGCATACGGTGTTGCAAAATTGTTTTGGATAAAAAATCAATTATATAAATATTTATTTCAATGTTAATGGTCCGCAAAACATTTTTGGATTTTTTGATGGTCCGCGGATGTAAAAAGGTTGAGAAACTGTGATTTGAAGGATTCAGTTTATATTTAACAAAATTAAAGGCTTTATTAAAAGATAGATATGTTCTGCAAGGTGAAAGTAAGCAAGTTGTACACGAGCGACTGATTTTAGGGGGTGGCAAAAATCTAGCATTTTTTTTGTAATTATAACATATGTTAAGTCTTCTCAAGAAAAGTTTGACGCTCAAACCAGACTCTGCTTTCAATAATGTACGCATAACATACAGTTTCTTTTTTTTTTATTTATAATGTCATATCAAATTACATTGAATGTGAAAATTCCAATTGCACGAAAACAATATCCTTGATTTGTGATTCTCTGGTGTGTGTATTTTTTCGGAAGACGGACCACGATCCTCGCAACCCGGCCTACATCGCTGCCCAAGGACCGCTTCCTCACACCGCACCAGACTTCTGGCAGATGGTGTGGGAGCAGGGATCCGTTGTGATGGTCATGCTGACTAGACTGACGGAGGGTGGCGTCGCTATGTGTCATCGCTATTGGCCCGAGGAAGGATCAGAACTCTATCACATCTACGAGGTGGGACAGAATCCCTTTTGCATATTTTTACTTTCAAGACTTTATTTAAAAAAAATTTCAAAGTAGTAACGTAGACTATTAAAATATATATAATATACCAAAACATGTAATAAATTTATTTATTATGTTAGGTCCATCTGGTGAGTGAACATATTTGGTGCGACGACTACCTGGTGCGCAGTTTCTATTTGAAGAACTTAAAGAGTGGCGAGACAAGGACGGTCACGCAGTTCCACTTCCTCTCATGGCCAGACCGCGGCGTACCATCGTCAACCAAGGCACTTCTTGAATTTAGACGGTAATCATACTTTTCTTCAACATATTTAACCATCTATCTATATGTTTTTCTTCCTGTTAATTATGGTGTATTTGAAATCTTGTTTTTTAAAAAGTAATTTTTTTTTAATTATTGTAAATTGACTAGACTTCGTTAGTAAAAACACAGTATTTTTGTAAAAACTCCCAGTTTTACTTAGATTTACAAAATTACTGTGTTGCTATGGATGATTAATGGATATTTTCTGTCTTCTAAAGAAATTAATTTTCATTCCTAAATAATACTTTAGTAAAATTAATATAAATTACTTTATGATGCCCAATTATTACAAAACATTGGTGTAACAGATAAGTAAATACACCTGTATTTATGTTAGTTACATACTTATGACAATTTTTATGCCCATCATATAATAAAGACCGGTTTATAATGTTCACGATGACCGAAATTGGAAAATTGACCGAAAAAAATCGTAATTTTAATTATAATTAAACTGTAGAAATAGTAAGAAACATTTTGTTTTATTATTTGAATAAGATATGCAGTTCTCCAAAAACCATTACATTAAAAAGAAGTAAATTAAAAACGTAGTATAGACCCTAGTTTCTCAACCGGTGGTCCGCGATGTAATGTTATTTCGATAAACAATCGAATTTTATGTTGTAATTTCTTAATTTTCAAATTACATTTTTTCCACTGTCTGTTTTAATATACTAATATGAAATATTGTTATAAAATTAATTTTTTTCAATAAAAAATCAATTATATAAATATTTACTATTTTATTCCAATGTCGATGGTCCGCAAAACATTTTTCGATTTTTGGTGGTTCGAGGACGTAAAAAAGTTAAAAAACTGTGATATAGACGTCATTTATTATATCTTTAGACAAATAACAACTGCATTACCAAATTGGTTTACGAAATAGTTTACCATTTCATAAAAAAATCGACCAACATTTCAAATCGATATTTCTTATGATTACTAAATATTCGGTTTGTTAAAATTTATTCATTCAAACGAAACATTTTAATGTATCGAAAAACGGCTGTACCAGAAATTAATGTGGTAATAGTCTGAACATGATTTGACTATAACAGAGTGCTGTTGTTTTAGAATTCGACTTGACATATTTTAGCTAGCGTCAAACTGAAGTCAAAATAAGCGATAAATTTTATACATCGAGAAAGAAAAAAATACAATAATGACACATAAAACATTATATGCGAGAAAACTATATATATATCTTAATTGTCGCGTGCTTTGTGAAAGATTTTAGCAATCTTGATGATAAAGATTTGAATTCAATTATTTGAAACATGAAATGTTTATTGTTTTAAAAAATCACGAGAATTATATCGTAAACAGTAATCCTTATTGTTGTGATAACACTATCTGCTTTAATTGATTTACTGATCATACATTGTATCAATTATATAAAATTAAAATGATAATAATGCAACAAAACAAATCATAGTTATTGCTTAATCATGATTTATGTTATTATCTCTTAGCGCTATTTTCCTTTCATGAAATTCATGGACCAGAAGCCGTTACAGAATAACTATTTTTCTTTTATGAAAACATGCATTATACACGAATTTGTTGATTTTTTCTCTACATCTAATTCTTAGTATAATATATTACAATGTGTTGTTTTATTATGTTGTTTTTTTCAACAGCACACACTAAACAAACTTCATATAAAATTGGACAATAGGCCGAGGTTTTTGACGTCGTTTTTTATACTTAACATATAAAAAGAAAGAATTTAGTTTGAGGCAGTCTCCTTAAATTGATATATTTATTTTGTTTTTCAGAAAAGTGAACAAGTCATACAGAGGAAGATCATGTCCCATCGTAGTTCATTGCAGGTGAGCTTCTATTTATATCAAATTGTTATTTTTAACACAACAGATAAGCCAAAAAAATTATCTTTGACGTTTGAAGTTTGTGTTATACCAGGTGTTCATTACATTCATTTTTTCACCATTGAGATATGATAAATCGCAAGTTGATCTTTTTAATATTATTCAACAAAATGACAGAAAAACATGTCAAATTTATTTCTGTATACTAATATCATAACCTTTTCTAACAGAAAGTAAATGAGTGAAGCAAGGTGCGGCAAGAAATTTGAAGATAAAATATTGTCAGTAAAAATGTGACAACAGAAAGGTGGGCTCGGCAAAAAGGCAGTTTTTGTCAAATTTTATTTCTCGAATTAACGTTTCAATAATGACGCTTTTTATTTTAAGTACCATAATCGGTTTCGCTCGAGAAATAATATTTATAAACGCGTTGCCCATCTAAAATTTAAAGTAGCGCTGTCCAAACTACGGCTCGTCAAAATTGAGTTTTTTGAAATAATAAAAACACATTTTTACTACTTTATCTACTACAGTATATTTTATAATAAGGACCGATTTCGCTACAGTGTTAACTGATAATCAATTGAAAATCTTCGCGATGAGCGAAACCGGTCATAAAATATGCTGTAGAAATAGTACTAAGAATGTGTTTTCATTATCTAAAATATCACGCCTTGTGTCAGTTAACACCTTAAAAGTGTTCTATAAACTATTCACATGGGAAATATTTATTGTATAAAATTTCATGATTTGATTGTGAATTGCCGACATCTATATTTCAATTCATCATTTGGGATAAGATGCGATCAGGTAATGGACCCAAAGTTAAATAACTGCGGTATTAAAGGTATTGCTAGAAACTGTTACAATTGGGTTCCGGTAAGAATCGAAGTGTCGTCTGGCCACCCAAGTTTTTCAATCCGGCACAACTCTCAATAAGTTTGGTGACCACTGACTCAAAACAAAGTATTTAATAGTTTGGACTTCTAATAATATAGTATGTATGGAAGTCTTCTGAGATGAAAAAAAATGTTAAATTTGAATCAGATGAAACGTGGGAAGTTCCATTAAGCTCTCTCAATTAATGTCTTAAATAATTGTGAATATTGAATTGAAACAATACAAGTGTTATCATATATGAATTTACGTACATAACAGTATTTTTTATCTTGTTTATGCAGTCTCGTATTATTAACATGTTATTTACTGTCTGTTATGAATTAAAACGGCGTGATATATAATATGATGACTATGTATGCAAACAATAATAATCCCTACTACATATGGACAAGATAAAAACAGCGTTTATTATCAACAATGTATATATGAATAAATAAATAATTATACCAAAATAACACGCTAAGATTATGCAAACATATTCATAACCAGAAGCTTGCCATAGAATTATATCGTTTGTAAAGGAATGAAAGAACTATATATAATTTTGAACAAAAAATATTGTTATATTTTAGAAATAAAATACACTCATCTATGATTTACACGGTAGACGTTTTTCACAGAGCCGTGTAAATATAACCTGCATTAAAAGTCACAGGACTCTTACATAATCAAAATATAGGTTTCAATAAATTAAAGACCTCAATAGATGTTGAATCGTTACTTGCCAAATTGAAATATGTAGGTATTTTTTATAAAAACACCCAATTATATTTTAATGATAGTTGATTATTATTTGTTGTAAAACGCTTTCAAGAATGACTCATTAACAATATTAATCGTTAATGAAACTTGTCACAGGCAATTGTGTTAATGATTATTAGATCTTGCCTTGGAGTCTGTCTTTACCTATGGTATATAGACTATGCTAACTATTTATTGTGCGTTAGTTATGTTGCCGAAACGCGAAACCCTGGTCTTTATTGACAAAACGTGTGAAATCATACAAAGTTTTAACAATTCAAATTAAATAAAAAAAACGTTAATTTAGAGATTGATTTCATATCAATTCATTTGGTAGATACACGTAAAAAACAATAGTTTTTTGCTTTTGCGAAGTAAAAATATTTAAACATTTTATATTGGAAATTAAAAAATAAACAACAAAACATGAAGATGCGTTTCGAACAATTCGTGTAAAACGATCGACATTTCGTTATATGTATTTAATATTTTTATTCAATATATCTAAATATTGTATTTTACGGAAAAAAATATAACCTTGTAATATATATAAATGGTGATATGTTTTACTCTAATTAAAAATATTATATTTACTTAATAATTAATTAAAAACATCTTACTGACTCGTCAGATTTTTTTATAGTGTAAACATTTTGTGAGTCTTGGACACAGGATTATTAAATAAGAAATAATAATAATAAATTATTCGACACTGAAGAACTATCTATGTTGTATATCTAACTATGTTGCCATGCTTTGTGCGTTTCATTATAATGTGTGTGTGTGTGCTTTTTTTTATTTTTAGTGACGGCGCAGGCCGAACTGGAACGTACTGCCTGATCGACATGGTACTGAACCGCATGGCAAAGGGGGCGAAGGAAATAGACATTGCAGCCACCCTTGAACACATCCGCGACCAGAGGCCTCACATGGTTACTACCAAACAGCAATTTGAGTTTGTGCTGATGGCCGTAGCTGAAGAGGTTAGAAAAAAAACAACATTTTACTGAATTTTAATCATTATCATTTATATACAGTTTCTTCGATAATGCACATTGTATTTTTTAAAATAATATATTACATTGAAAATTTTATTTTTTATTAAATCGCGTAACATTTGGAGCACAGGAAGTGGTACTTGATAACATTTTTTTTTATATATATCTCAATAGACAAAGACATACATATCAAATTTATGTTACACATAATGAAAATTTCGCAACAAAAAAAAATAGACCTATTTTTTCTTTTGTTAATAAGACCGCCATTTCAGTTTTTACATACGGTGGGGGAATAGACAACCTGAGCATTTTTTGCTCCATTTATTGATATGTGCAAGCTAGTAGAATTATGGATTAACGTCTCTGCAAGTGCATAATCTACCACTGGTGTCAATATATCGAAAGACAACCTTGTTTATGACAGAATGTAATGCGTTTGAATTTTTTTTAAATAAATATTCGTAATTATTACTAATAAGTATGTTTTTATAGGTGCACGCCATTTTGAAAGCGTTGCCAGCACAGCTCCAGCAACAGCACGAGAAAAGAGAGAAAGAACTCGCAGCGGAAAAAGAAAAACTAGAGAAGCAAGAAAAACAAGAGAAATAAGCATTCTCTTCCAACGCGACGGCAAACCGGCTATCCCAGGAAATCCGTAGTTAAATTATCACACGAGACCCCATGTTCTATTTACCACGAACACCGCCATTTTTTACGATTCACAGAGTTTAAGGAAACTTCAAATTAACTCCACCGCGTCTTGACCACGGGCATACGATCTACCGGTCGCTCAATTCTGAACATGGCCAAATCGCAACTAAAATGTCTGCCGCTATCCAATGATGCCGTTCAGAATATGCAATGCCGGTAGATCTCAAAATGAACACGGTAATTTCGACGATAAATTAATTGACATTGTGAAAACACATCACTTACATAATCGTTAATATTTAGCAGAATTATCTAATGTTTAATCAAATATTATTATCCGATCTATGTCCAAGGTTTGCCTGAATTTAACATGGTATTCATTTTGATCTACATTTGATGTATCATTGAGAAAGTAATTAGTATTGTTTTAAAGCTTTCTAATTTATTTGCATGTGACATTCAACAATTCATTGTCAAATTTTGAATTTCAAAATATTAATTTCCCCGGAAATATTTTATAATAGTTTTTAGATTTTAACCATCGATTGTATATATGGCGGCAGAGTTATTGGAAAATCATTTTTTGAAATATTATATACATATGATGATGTGGCAGCTAATTGTAACATGATTAAGGAACTATGAAAAAAAAGTTTTATTATATTTAACCAAATAAGATACTCTTTGGTGTCGCATGCAAAATATGTTTTTTGTGCATTCCAGCAATTAGTTTAATGCTGAGTATTTATCTATTCTTATATAATATACTTAAAATACGTGTTATGCCTACATATTCTATCTATTCTTGAAATATTTTATTTTAAAATAAAATTTCAAGAAAACTATATTTATTAGATTATATATTACGAAGAGGAATATTGCATACAGCTCGTTAAATATGAATTTATATTTTGTAAGTTTGTTTGATCGAAACATATTTTTTGAGTAGCACAAATACACATTGTTTTTCACATATAATATCTCTGAAAAAGAAAGCTTTGAGTACAATATGAAACGTATCATTGTTGCCAACCTTTTCAGTGAATTTAATAAAATAAAAATGACATCGAGCATTCTAAAGCCAGATTTTAAAATTCGAATAACGGTTTTAAATTTGTACGTATTTTAAAGGTGACAGGTCAATTCAGCTGGTGGCTAAATTTTAATGATTTTATCGTAATGTTAAGAATATTATTGAAAATGTAATCAAAATATTTACAAAAAATGCATGAGAATATTTATACCTGACATAAGATATATAAAGATACTAAAAATATATATTTTTAATGTAATTTTGGCGCGAATGACCATCGCTGCCCCCAGCCTCGCATCGATGGTCATCCTCGCAACACTATCATTCATTACTACAAATATTTATATTTTTATTGCCGTAGAATATACTATATATTATATATTATATGCCAACCTTTAAACATTTTAATTTATTTATATTTACTATCCTGTTACATTAAATAACAATTTATTAAGTTATCCTATTCTTAATAATGATTGATTCAATTTATTTGAGACATTAAACAAACCTATTGTGTCGTTACCTTTATTCAAATTTATATTGTGTATAATTAACCAAATATTATAAATAATAATTATTATAACTGTAATAATGAATGAAAAAAAATCTATCCATATTTCCATAAAACATTAAATGTGTATAATTGTGAGATTAACGTCCGTAATCGAATCATTATGGTAACCCTACACATTAAGACCTTACATCAGGAAGATAACATATACCTGTATCAACAATATCAAAGCATAATTTATCTGTAAATGTCTAATAAAAGTTTAACCTGATTTCCGATACATAGGTATTAAAAGAACAACTAGTCACATATTATTATATTTACTGTAATATGAAAACATAAACTAATTATAGTATATCGGACATTTCCACCTAAAATATAAATTGTATCTTTAGATCATAGTTGACTGTCAAAATTTATGTTGTAATATCAAGTAATTTATCTGAATAAAATGATAGATGAAATCTGAATACCAACATGAGTTTTATAATATAATTAACAACCAATTCCATTTAGACAAATACAATAATAACACGAAGCTGGCGATAGAGAAAAAGACGATACTGTCCTGTCAATATTGGTAAATACATTTTACGGCGTACTCCATTAGACGATAAGACTTCATCTGCAATCAGCATACTACACTATCGATAAAAATAATTAGATACGTGGTTTTTTATGTTTGCTTAATTTTTCACAATTAAAAGAACATACTGATAACCACGGCTGATTTTGTGGGCTCAAAGGGGAGGGAGATTTTCCCCGCCTGAAACCTTTTCATGTTTGTGCACAGGCTTGTATAATATATAGCCATACAGATGAAACCAAAAATCAACGTTTGCAACATCAAATGAAAAAATTCAAAACTGTAATGACGTCCCTTCTAATAACCTGAATTTGATCTAATGAAAATAATACCAATCCTTTCATTCACAAAATTTAAGTTATTTTACGATTTATATTTTAGGCTGAAATTTGATGGGAACTAGAACGTGCAATACTTTTTTTCTCAATTAATGGTGAGTGTGTTCGCTACTAAGTTTTAATTGCCAATACAAAATATTTTTACGAAGTAAACATTTGAATGTTCATATGTTTTGTTGATAGCTTTATTTCGAAGTTAACCAGACTGCCCATTAGGTCTATTTAAATTTCAAATGAAATAGGGAAGAAAAATGTTTCTTAATGTTAATTAAAATACAATTATTATATTTATTCATTACTCAGTGCGGCTGAGCAATTAATTTTAATCAATGTGGAATATAAAGCTCTAATTACATTGTATGTTCATAGTAGTAAAATTGTAAACTTTACTAGAACTTTACTTTTTACTAAATTGTAAACTTTACTTAGCTAGAACTAAAATAAATCTGTTAACATTGCAATACTAAATATACTTCACACAGCACATAATTAAATTGACAACCCTTTGACTACTTCGTATAAAAAATCGATATAGAAATCTCGTTATAAAGAAAGATATTTTCTATAGAATTCTACATACACCCAGTCCTTTTTTACGCTAATTTCTTTTACGCGAATTCGATTATATGCGATTTTTTTGGACGGCACCGCTACATTTTTTTAAGCGCTTAACTCGTTTTTACCCATTTTTTCCCCAAATTTGTTTTAAAGAAGACATTTACATATGATGCTAGGCACGTACGTTTCATTATTTAAAAAAAAATATTTGTATTTTTAAAACTTAATTTTATAAAGCATTCCATTTTTTTAAATACTCATACAATTGCCAAATGTTGACAAGTGTATCGGATATTATGCGAATTTATATTTTATGGTGTGTAAAGAAATATAATGCATTTGCGTGAAATCATTTCTTTTACGCGATTTTTTTACGCGCCTTTTTCTGGAACCAATGTATCGCGTAAAAAAAGGACTGGGTATATATTTTTGCATACATTTTTGTGCTATTTCCAGAATTTTATAATATTAGTCGATAGTTTTCGCGATGCGTAAAGTTGTTCCCACTTATTAAAAAAATATACTCAAATACAGAAAAATAGTTTCTGTAAACTAATTATATAAGTAAAAAACAAATTATTCAAAATGGATCTTCATCTCATAAATTATCTAACAAGAAAAAATTATTTTAGCATAGCAGTCAAAAATATAAACAGAAAAACTTTCAAAATAGAAAATATAAGTTATTGAGAAATCGTTTTGAGATTGTGAGTTGAAATTACAAATTAGTATTGATTGCTAAACAATAAACCGCAAGTGAAATAAGTCAGCGATTATTTCGTTCGTGGCACATAATTTTTCACTCGATCAATGTCGTCATTGTCTATGTTTACAATCTCAATATTCTCTGTGACGGAAACTGACGTCTGTCACGTCCCGATTCTTTACATTCTCTTTTACTATTTTTTAATTGTGTTCTTTGCGACGGCCGCCAACGAGTCATCGGGAAAACTTCTTTGATTAGATTCATTAGACACGGCGCCATTATCTAGTGTTATCTTATATCTGATACGGTAGTCTGTTATCTTTATCATCTGTATCTTAGTAAAAATATAAGTAAACTTCTTTAGTATCAGTCGGTATTTTATTTGGTTCAGAATGATTCGCGGTCGCGCGTTACACTTCGTATTCAAAGTTGCTGACAGAACGAAGACAGCAACCTTCTACAGAGATGTTCTCGGAATGAAGGTGTGTAATAACTATATATAGTCTAAATATGTTTCTCCAATTACAAGTGTATTAATTATCATTTTGACGATTATGGTATACAGGAGGGTGTGTTTTAGTGAAATCGTACCGTTTCGAAACCCGATCTTTACATAATTCGAATGTGGTCCTATGTTTAGTTTGTTTTTTTGTTTTTTTTTGTTTGTCTTATTTCTCTAAGAAATTGTCTATGTTGATAATTTACATAAACATGCCGGCTTGTAAATTTTCTATGATTTATAAGAAGAATAAACGGCTGGATTTCGAAATAATAGACAGGAGAATAATCATTTTTATTTGTAAGATTTTGTATGTTTACTAATATTTATATCCTTTCTAACAATTTCTCTTTTAACAATTTCTCTTGTAAGTACTTTATTATTATGAGTACATTTTTATGCTGTCAATAAAATACTTAATACGATTAACAATGTTGTGAGTCGCATACACCATTGCGTATTCCTTCTTATACTTCTCACAAGCGGTCATAAAAGAGTATATACAATAAAAAGAGCTAAACCACACAGTGACCCTGAAATATCAAATGTTATATATAATATATGCTACATCACCACATCAACCATATTGAATTTATGGCATATTATATTATAGTACAGATAATCAATTATTATTGCAATCATTGACAAACTCTAAATAAGTGAAATTCGCATAATTCTCTTTTTGCACAGTTTGTAAAAACACAGTTCAAAAAAGAAGAACTGATTATTTCTTTACACCAAGGGTGTCCAGTATATTGATTAATGGGAGCTACTTTTCTATTTAAAATTTGCCTAGGATCAACTTCTAATAAGATTCTTATGGACATTTTAATTGGTATTTCATATCAGTCTTCAATGTATAAATTACACTCTACAGACGAAATGTCGTTATATGTATATTAAAAAATGATTCAATATTATTATTTAAGTCTTGTGAATATTTTATTACAGAATATTTTATTTTTAGAACATACAATTGAAAAAAATTATCACGAATCATGTAAAGCCAACTGGTTAGACTTTCGGGGTCCATTTTTATTATTAGATTTTAAGAAATCTAAAAAAAATACTTTTTTCTTTATATATTTTGATATTGACCAAATTTTAACTCGTTGGATACCTATGCTTTACACTATTTGGACTTACTTTAACACGGTTAAAAAATCTGATTAACAAACTCGTTTTAAAACCAGTGAAAATATTAAAATACACTTTTAGATAGAGTTTAGATACCAAAACGAAAATAATAAAGAAGCACGTTTATTGTTAAGTATCGACACTGAATGACCGAATGATTATATTATATAACGTTAAATTCATAGTAAAATTGGTAATTCATCGCCGTTTGAACCAAATATGACCCCCTCAAATATCAAATTCTTTAAGATGTGAAAGGACTCGGCATTGGATTTATTTTAATGTTAACTCGTTCCCTGCTGCGGCAAACAGATGATATTCCAACATTAAATGTTTCAATAATTTATTCAGTAGTGTTAGTTTTGACCAACAATTATCAGGACATAATATTTCAATACAAAATTAGTTCTTACACAAAAGTTTTAACACTGGTAACTCTCTTATATTTTTGAGTGTTCATTATCAACACAGTGCAATCAGCCATTCCAACAGTTGAGACGCTAGCAGTCGGGAGTTAATGAAAATGATCAATCATCTCTAATTGAAAACAGATTTTAAATACTTTTAAAAATTTTCCCAATGAAATATATAATCATATGTTTTTTTTTTCTTAATAAAATTAAGGTTCAGAGCATTTTACAAAGGTTTAAAAAATAAATTGAAAAGTTGCATTGATAACTTTCAAAAAATTACAAATATTTTATTTTCTTAGTAATAGTTTCCATTTTTACTAACGATGTCACTCCACGGTTTGGGCAACTTTACGATGACCCTTTTTTTAAAATTCAAAATCATTGGAAACAAAAAAGGAATCTGGATAATTTCTTGAGAGTTGCAAAGAATCCATTTTTCATCTCCAGTAACTATCCTTAGAAATGGATCAGTTTCATACCTGTTCAACAATGACGAACAAATTGTCACGCGCTGATCCATGGCCGACTGTGACAAATCATTCAGCACCCAAACTCCTTGTCTGTGCTTCTTTCCCAACAGTTTTAAACAATCTTTCACGGTTGACCATGGACCCCTAATGTCCTATGATAATTCTTTATATAATAATTCTTCTCAATAATTTACGAGGATTGGATTCCACTAATGATTTTAACACTTGGTCATTGATTATTTGATCGTCATTGGTTTATTTTGCAAATTTCTGTCATCAGTTTTAAATTCTTTAAACCACCATCGACACTTACGAATCTTCAGAATATCACCATAGGTTACACAAATGCTTTCTTTAGCTTCTTTGGGTTTCAATCCCTTGTCATATAAGAACATCAAAATAGATCGCAACTGCATTTCTTCGATATCTGGCCCTGACATTTTCCTATGGGCGTAACTAAAAAAATATATATTGAAACCAAAACGGGACAAAAGGAGCTTCAAAATAATACCAATATTGACGTACTTACTCGACGGGAACCGAGCACAAACTGATTTCAAAGTGCGCCCTTAAATAACGACAATTAGTTTTCGCTTTACCTAATATAATTTACTTCTTCGCAGGTGTTGCGTCATGAGGAATTCACTGAAGGTTGTGAGGCAGCCTGCAATGGGTGAGTTAATTAATTATATATTTAATTTGTTCAGGATATATCTTTTTACATACATACTATAAAGTAACATAGTTATTATTATTAACAAAATGATATATAATTATTCTCAACTCCAATTCTTAAATCAATTGCAACAAGTAATTCAGAAATAGTCACATTTGAAACTTATTACAAAATTATAATTCAGTCAGTATTGAGCTATTATTTTCCCACCATTTTGATAAAACACTTGTAATTGGATTAACTAGTACTGAACTAACCTGAATACCACATGGGTTTTCGATCAAAATATTTTCTTGTATACTCTTATACAAATTATATTTGACATTAACTAAAAAAAACAATATGCTGAATAGAAATTTATGTACAGTGAAATCTCGATTTTGCGTTTTCCAAGGGACCCTGAAAAAATAACGGTAATTGCGGGAAACGGTGAATGCGGGAAAGCTTCAAATAATAATAAACAAGTAAAATCGTAAAAAACATTTATTTATTAGTTACTTGTACATACTGTATATAAAATTTATTTTTTGAAAAAGTCCTTTATGTTAGTTTGCTTCTTTGTTATTTGGCACTTTAATCGGAACAAAGACTTATTACTAAACTTGTGACTAAAAGGTTCTATGTACAGGAATCATTATTACCATGAATTTTAAACAACTCTACATTTGCATCATAAACAATAATATGCGTGTGGTGGATTCAACCCAAAAAATAGCACATGCGTTCAATGAATTACGTCTAACATGTACAACGGATTCCAATGTATCTAGACATAACACCTGCACTCGGCTGTGTCAAACTTGCTTGCCGAGATACGGAGAAATATGCAATAAAAACGGTCAATCGGGATAATATTTGTGACGGGACCAAAATATTTAGACGGTTTATCGAGGAAATCGAGGAATCGGGAAACGGTCAATGCGGGATTATTTAACATTGTTCTTATGGGAGTTTGACGGGACTATAAAAAATAATCGTTCCAGCCAGGAAAACGTATTATGCGAGAACAGTTGATCGAGGTTCCACTGTACTTTATTTCTTCCCACACTTTTATTCAAAGCAACACCAGTCTAGAACATTAGGTAAAGTGACAGTTCACATTTGCTTTTTTGTTATCAATGTGATTTATCATTTTTCTTCACACATCTTCCAGAGTTCCACCCTACTCAGAATAAACAGTTTGGATTATGTTCGACAATTTCATTTTATGATAGTTTATTTACTGCTAAGATTAGACCACTGTGACATTCAAAGATATGTGAATAAGATAGTATTTTATATTTTTAGACCATATGCCAATCGATGGAGCAAAACGATGGTCGGCTATGGACCAGAAGATTCTCATTTTGTGGTGGAACTTACATACAACTACGGCGTGACATCTTATAAGAAAGGAAATGATTTTTTGGGCATCACTATTAAGTCCAAAGAGGCTCTCGAGCGTGCAGCTAAAGTTGGTTGGCCAATTCAAGAAGAAGACGGCAAGAAAGTGTTGGAAGCTCCCGGGGGATACAAATTCTTCTTGCTGAATGAACCTCAGCCTTCTGACTCAGGTATTTTTGTATCCTATTACTCTCATGAAAGTCATTAAAATTTCCATGTACAAAACAACTTTGTAGATAACCTTAATTGTCATTCTATTTTAATAATTTCAATAATCACAGAATATCTCTGAGACTTGTGTGATTTTAAAAGGTTAAAAAGTGACCTTATAAACATGATACAAATAAGCATAAAATTCACACTAATTGAACTATGTTAAGCGATTTTAAAATATTTTTATCTCCTGATAACAATGCTTCTCAATCATTGACATACAAGATGAAATAATAAAAGTACTACATATATTTTTTTCTACCATTATACCAAATGTTATATTACAGAATGATCTCTTAACAATATAATTAATTTTCTATAATCCATAAGACAACAGACAATACACACTTCACATATAAAAATATTCACACTCCATGAAAATGTCAAATACAGGATGGTCCCCAGGAAGGTTTACTAATTTTTACTACTTTTGTACATCTGTATGTGAAATGAAAAAAAAAATGTTAAATTTGGGAATTGCGTATGGAGAAGAATGTCCGCTTCTTTTATCTTCACGAATGTGAGATTTTTTTATAACATTTTCACACATTTCAACCGGCATTTCATTCATTTTGTTACAAATATTTGTTCAACCTGTTCGATGTGTTTCTGGTTTGACATAAACTTTGCTCATAAAATATTTACTCAAAAAGAAGTCCTGGCTGTTAAATCCGGCGACCATGGACCAATTTATATAATCATTTCATAAAATAAGTTGTTTTAGAAACCGATCTCTCATTAATTCTATTGTAACATTGGCTGAATGTTAAGTTGCACCGTCCCTACATTACAGTTACCATAATGCTAAATTTGTTAAGCAAAAAGTAAAGACCAAACAGAGTAGTAAACCTCCAGGTGAACACCGTGTTACAACAAATGTAAATGAGTTCATAAAAATATTGATGCATAAAATTTGGTTGTGTTTATTTTTACAGACCCTGTTACGAAAGTATGCTTGGCTAGTTCAAATATTCAACAGTCAATGGCGTATTGGAATGGACTATTAGGAATGGATATCTATGAAAAGAAAGCAAAGTCAGCCGTCTTTGGTTTCGGTAATACTCAAGCAAAACTGGAACTACATGACATTGGTAAAAAATCTTTGTACAATTTGTAACATATCGCATAAATGTAAATTTTAACATCAGCTTCTTACCCACACCACGTCATTCAGGTGATACAGTTGTGTACGTCATTGACGACATTGTTTTTTAATGCGCCTGAAGAGTGTTATTGTTGATCGCGTCACAAAAAAAACAAATCTGCAAACACCGACACATTTTGACTATTTTTAAAGACATTAATTTAGCATCCAGGTGGGGTTACCTGGATCTTGGACATAGTTGGAAACACAATAATAGTTTTATTGGTAGGTAAAACTCCTATATTGTGTGTTCTGGTAGCAATGTCCAAAATACATTTGATCCATTATCACTTGGTGGCTCGTGGGGGAGGAGCTATGTCATCAGTGTGAGATCTTGACCAGTCTTCAGCTGATGGTCAAGGTACGATCTTGTGGCCATCTAGACTGGTTGGAAAAGGTTAGTGATAAGACCTTTCACTGGGTCCTGATCACTTTTGCCAGCTATTACTTCTCGTCTATAATGCTGAAAAAAGGTCAATTCATTCTTCCAGTTACTTCTAGCTAAAATATTATTAATAGGATAGTTCTCGAGCGAGTTCAGCGATGCCACAGCCTTGGTCTATAGTTCACGAGAATTCGATGAGAAGCATATGTCAAAATAATGTGCATATCTGACTTGGAGATGCAGAAACGATCATGTCCCATTGAGTATCATTTTCAAACAAATGGAGCAGTTGGTATTCAGCACAAAATGTTGGGCACACTACACCATTGACAATTTGAAGTGATTCAAATGATCTCACCCATGAACGTTCACCAGCAAAAACTGCAATTAGAAGCAATCATCATTCTTCGGATGAACTGTATAAATGTGACCAAAAGCTTCATTAAAACGCACATTCGAATGATCTGGAACCGCATCGCCTTGCTTCTGACATTGAAATTTCTTCAACGAAGTGTTCCAAGCATAATAACTGGCATCTCAGAGTAAAGTAACATTCAAACAGAAACTGGTCAATTTTATTCCTGGAGGTGTTCTATCACGTTGAGCAACATTTGATGCGTTGAAACCTCTTAAACCATTCTCCTGATGGTTCGACAAATGTACAACAGTGGGATGACGTTCATGAAGAGGGAATAAGAATATAAGTCAAATTTTTCTCATTGCAACTCACATATTGACACAAAATAATTCATCAAAATCAGTCGCATCAGTTCCCAAGATATCATCAAAAAAGCTGTTCCATGCAAAATTTATGAAAAAATGAATTTTCTTCATAATTTATGTGATTATTTTCCAATATTTTAATATTTATTGTGTTATTCAGGACGGACAAGCTGTTCTTAACACTTTTTTTGCGGGTGAGATTCGCACTACGCTGATAGCTTAATGCGGGCATAAAATCAATGCCGCGTGTAAAAAACACATTTTTACATAAAATGCCATAACTTTTAAAATACCCAACATATTTAAGTGTTTTTTTCAATATGGTACTCACCAAGAATAGCACCACCAGTTTATTAAATAAATATTCATGTTTCCGCAAAGAATACTTCTTTCAGACATAATAAACTTCAATATATATGATAAAATAAAAGACCTTTACTAATCAACATTTAGGCGCACAGTACGTCATGCATTTATTTTTGACTGTCATAAAAGTTCGTTTTATGGGCAACTTGTCACAGCAATTAGTTGGAAATACTATTGGTAACATCGAGACAACCATCTCAGGGATTTGTATAGAACAGTGCATGTGAGGCATTCAATGTCGGGCTTGTTTACATTATTTCATAATTTATGACCTACAGATGTTCTTTTGGGTAGAGGCAACAGGACTTTCCAGAACACAGCTCCCAGAACAATGTGTATTTTGTAATTTTAATTTAAATTATATGTTGATATTTCACATTTAAAAAATAAAATATTTTCCATATGATAAAATTATTAAAGCTATAATTTTACATATTTACTTTAATGAAAATACTAATTTAATTAAATATACTTTTATCAGATTATAGTGTAGATGGAACACATGAAATTAAAATTTATATACTGAACGTGGTTCACAGCATGAAGTAGAATTGACATGGGAGAATTTTTATTTCCAAAAATTAAACATAGTTTGTGGTCACCCTGTTTTATAAATATGGTTCATTTATGTAAATCTAGGTCATATTAAACCTCGTTAGCAAGATAAACTAAAATGCTTGTGAAAAAAAAACAGGTATTAATACATTTCCAGACGTTTACCATCAGACGATGTAAAAGGTATTAATACCTTTCCCGCATTGAGTGTGTTAAGTTATAAATAGTGTAACTAACCCAACTTTGTTTTATATATATCAACATTTTCGTTTTAATCCAGACTAACACCTTAATTATATATCGGCTCTGCAGGGAACAGGTTAAATATGACACATTGAAATTTGGATCTCTTGGGCCTTTAGCAAACGATTCCTATAAAATGTCAATTATTTTGCAATGTTTTCCAGGTGCACCTGTCGATCACGCGGAAGCATACGGTAGAATCGCATTCGCATGTCCGTTTGAACAGCAACCCTTGATTGATGCAAGGATTAAAGAATCAAACCAGAAAATACTTACACCTCTAATCTCTCTAGACACCCCTGGCAAAGCTACCGTCAGAGTGATTATCCTTGCAGATCCGGACGATCACGAAATTTGCTTTGTGGACGAAGAAGCTTTCAAACAATTATCTGAAATGGATCCGGAAGGAGAGAAACTCCTCACCCGCTTCATCAACCTCGATAAATCCAGAGACAAAGTTTCAAAATAATATGTGATAAATGAATCTATAACTTTTAACTATATAATAATAAGTTTATTAAGTTTAAAATTGAGTATTAAAGGTAGCATGGGTAATTAGCTACTAAGATAAAAATAAACCCTTTTTTACTTGTTAATGTTTTGATATTATATGAAAATGATATTTTAATACAATAAAGTACACAAATATTTTGATTATTTTGTCTTTAAATGCTTAATTTACCTATGCAACTGTGGAATATAAAATACCATTTATCAATCTAATCATGAAATTCACTTATTCCGTGCTAAGAACACCCTTAGCGTGTCCCTACGTATATCCATTATGTGCTCAGGATCTGTGTAACGTGTTGTTTGTAGTTTTCATAAGCTGACAATATTCATTTCTGATTTCGTCGCCTTTATATCTTACCGCATGTAACACTTTTTTGCATAGTAAAACTAAGTCTACGCATGCCATTGTGAATATTTTTTTGTAATTTTCATTCAAACTTTTTTCATTGTTTTATTGCACTGTTTTTTTAACAATTGGAATATAAAAATAACTGGACTATTTCTATAACATCGTTTTGTGAAAAGTTCTGCACATAATTATTTTATGTAGATTTTGATTATGGTAATTTTGATTTTGAGTGATTTAGTGTATTTTGAGCAAAAATAAGTGCTTTTTGAATAATATTGTATAGAAATTTGTGTGTGTAGTATATATATATATATACAGTGCACTCTTGATTATCCGGGCTAATGCTGGGGAGGATGGTCACAGATAATTGAAAAACACGGATAATCCAAATCATCAATTTTTATTTTATTTTCGAATATATCATATACACAATACAATTTTTTAACACATTATTTATATATTGATTATTTATCAAGAAAACACAAAAAAATACGTAAAAATATAATATTTTATCATAATAACAAACATAGTCCCGAGAGCTGATAAATATAGGCAATAAATATCAAAATTAACAAATTTACTGCGGGCACTTGCTTCGGTTTATGCACTTCACTGGAAATGTAAATAGAAACGCATGTGGAGTACAAAGGATTTCAATTCTTGACTCATTCTAGTCCCATAAATTGTGATGTTTATTGCGGTATATGCGAACATTCATACATTCAAAACACAAGTGGTTAAAAAAAAATCACCGATTAGTTACGTAAACACAAACACGTTGCTAAATTCATCCTTTTTTTCAAACAATGCACATATTCAAGATCGCAATTCATTAATGCGTCTCATAATTGTTATAGAAAAAAAAAATCAATCAGATTATATTTGAATAAAAAAATATTTATTTTCAGGCACGAATAATCCACAAACCTGATAATCCATACACGGATAATCGAGAGTACACTGTATATTTATAATCATGAATCAATATATATTTGAAAATAAATACACGTGTGGACCAACCATTACAGTATGAACTTGCTGCCGATTTATCAGTGTAATATGAGATGCAAAAATACCGAGTCGAGTTATTTGTGTTAGGTGTAGTAAAAAGTCCTGATGTTTTTTTTAAATGAAACTCAAAGTATTTTTTTTTTATTTATATTTACAAAAAGTAATCTCCCTGTCTATAACCTTCTGCTACCTATTAGACAAGTCTAAAATCCATTTAGTAAAAAACTCTACTGATTTGGAATTAAAATAGTCGGAAATAGCGTTTTTCACTTCATTTTTTCTTTGAAATATTTTATCCTTAAATTTTTTTTATATTAAACGGAATAAATGGTAATCTGATTATGCTAGATCTGGTAAATAAGGTGGATGCAATAAAGTTGTCCAACCCAACTCTTGGATTTTTTCTCAGGTCATATTCGCCACATGCGGTCGCGCGTTATCGTTTTGCAGGGGTAATGTTGCTGTTCATCCTGCCCAGCCTCTTTCTTGTCAAAGCTGCACTTACTTTGTTTAATTGGTCACATTATACTTGTGCCGTCATAGTTTCACGATATTTTAACATTTCATAATGAATTATTCCTTTGAAATCTCTCCAAACACAAAGTAAGAGTTTTTTTGGGTGTAAACCAGTTAGAGGGATCGGAATTGGTTGTTGTCCACGATTTAGATATTGTAAAGTGTGTTTTTTGCATCAATTGGCACGCGCTTAGTCGCTGCGCCTTGTTGCAATCGTTCAACGCGTGTGGCACCCAAATTCCTACTTTTAGAATTTTTCCCAGCCTTTTCAGGTACTTCTGTGTTATGGACCATTTAGTACCAACTATATTGGACTATTCCTTTTTTGTTAGCATAGGATTTTTTTTGATTTCAGCTTTCAGGGCGACTTCATCCACCGTATGAGGTCGTCCACTTCGAGGGTAATTTTCAATGCATAAATTGCCAGATTTAAATTTTGTAAACCATCTCTGACATTTTCGAACCTTTAACACGTCTCCATAAATGTCGCAAATGTTTTTTGTGGCGATGACTGCACTGTTCTGGGCGTTATATTGAAAAAGCATGCAACCGCGCAGATATTCTTATGAAGGGCAAAGGTCGGTCATTCTGTTTGGGGCGAATGAACATTTTTTTTTTCTATATGGAACGTAACTTGAGATGTCACACAACATGAAAAAAAATATTATGACATCTTATTTAACCAAAGGCCCGAAGCCGAACGATTTTAAGACACGCGTTTGAAAAAAGCGTCAACACTTTTTACTACACCTAATACTTACTGACACTCGCATGTCTTTGAAATAATGCATATTATTAATAATTTGCATTACATTTTTATAATTCAAAAATATTTAGCACGATATTTTTACATGGGATTTTACACTAGCAGTGAAAACATTACTATGTTTCTTAACCTGAAAAGATCTTCAGTTCCAACGATTGATAAAACAAATTTTAGTTTAAGCATAGTTCTGACGATGGTGTGAGCCGAAAAAGGTATCAACTATTTTTAAAAAATAATTTTGTAGAACTAAAATACATTGCTATTTTTTTCACCGTGTTATATTTCATACCATGTTTTTAATCGTCATTTTATTATTTTTGTATGAACAAATATAACTGTTGTTCGTATTTCAAACAACGAAATTATTTATGTTGTTACTTTCATCCATGCATGTGCAAGTCATTCACGAGAAACGTCCATCATTTTGACATTTCATTCGGCATTTGTTATATATGTATCACAACGCAGCAGGTGAAAATTTCATACGATTTATTTTATTTTATCTATTTGTGTGCGTGTATTACAGTGAACAATGCCAGCAAAACACAAGGGAGTCCATTTAGGCAGTCGAACAAATAAAGCAACAAATATGCAAAATAGTAGAGCAGAAAGAGCAGACGAACAAATCCAACAAGATAACGAAAATGTGCGAGTGAGCATGTCGCAATTTCGTGCATCTCAACAACAAGAGGCACAATCTAAGTGAAATCAACAACAACAATTGGAACAGAGAGAAGCGCACCGGCTTGTAGTTAACAAATGACTGACAACGACAACAAGTACATCGTGCATTTACATCAGCTTCGTTGCTTCGTCTTAAAGTGCTGATTGGTGTTATGGACAAAGAATGTCCCATTGTCTTGTGGTCAAATTCAAATATGAGTCAGCCGGGATGTGTTACGCATCAGGAAAAGTGCAACTACCAGAAATTGAGACACCACCAGAACCATTGAACGGCTTGCTCATCGACACGGATCCAGATTCAAACCTGTTCCTGAAGTCCATTCAATTCATGCTTCCAAATGAATTCATTCAGAGCAACAGAAATAGTTCACAATGCTGCGGCAAATGGCAAACAGTTCCGTACAACATTCAAAATCATAGGACAAGTGTACTACAAAGTAAATTCGTTGCTGCCAATGCCAAACAAACCACATAAATTTTTACAAATCTACTTCATGGTCGGTGAGGACATTAATCGTGTGGATGCACGTTGCGGCTACAATAACTTCAATTCGCCTAATGCCAGGCGTATCATCGGCGAACTGGACGCCCTATTAAATGAGCACAATGAATTATTGAATAATGCGCCACCAAATTGGCAGGTACATCAGCTCCAATGCAGCTCTCTGATGTATCTTTGGCTTCCAAATTCATGAACGGGACCCAGCATTTATACATTTAGCCGTCCATCTTGAAAACAGCCAGTGCGTATTTTTCACCAACGAGATAGCAATTGAGCTTACCATAAATCCACCAAACACTATATTCACTGAATTTTTTAATTTATGTAAATGTAATCGTACAGGTGCTTTCCGTGCCTTTGCATGAACACTGTTGTATTATGAAGTACCATGCTATTTCATATGGAATCAAACATTCATATGGTAACATAAAAAAACAATCGTCCATGGCCACACTGCTAAAACGATGCAAAATTATCATCTAGGATGAATGCGCTATGGCACACAAACATTCTCTTGAGACATTGAACAAAACTCTCAAAGATATAAAAAACAATGGCACTGTTATTCCTTTCAGGTGATTTCAGGCAACACTTCCAGTCATTCCACGTTCAACGTACGGTGATGAGATCAACGATTGCTTGAAATCATCGCCCCTGTGGCGTAAAAGCCTATTTGTGCTGGCTAAAGATGGACTGACAAAAATTATCGTGCACTCAATTGCCCTTCAAAATTAATGTTGGTTTTTTGAATTGAATTGAGAAAATGAATGGTTGGTGTCGTTTTGTTTTTATCGGCGGTCATTGTCTACAACACTCCATTCCTCTTTCTGCCAGAGATCCCATCCCCACATACATACAATACATTCTTTGTTTTTTATTTAACAACCAAAATATTCACTGGAAATAATTTATATGGCAGAACAATGTTTGCCGGGTCAGCTAGTATTAATGATAAAGAATAAATGCTAAAGAAGATTTCAAAAAATACTTTATTCAGAAACAACATTCAATTTAACACTAAGAAAAAATTATTTGTAAGGTATGAATAATTATTGCATTTTAAAGACAATTATTAATAATTTCATTTAAAACACTGAGATTTGATACTTCTATCAATACATTATTACAAAATATACCTTGTGAAACAATTAGGTCAATTTTATACATTAATATTCAAGAAATTTATTGCATTGATTACTCTAATATTTATGTTATTAATCTTCTTCAGATTCAACGCATAGTTCATTGTCTACTTCTATTCTTAATGGACTTCGTTGCTGATGACTTTTTTTACCAAGCCGAGACCGTAAATCAACCTTCTCAAATCCCGGTCTGGCGGAAGGCTGAATACTAGGTTTAGACATAGTGGATTTTACATCTGTAGTAATTTCTTCCTCGAAATCTGAACCCGAGTAGGATGGATCTTCTCTAGAATTTTCCGATGTATCCAGACGAGACCAAACCGTCGAAGGTATAGAAGGTTTCTGTCGAACTGAAGACTTCACTTTATTTATTACACTCGATCTCCCTCGACGGTGGTCGGAAGAGTCATCGTCACTTTCACTTTCAAAAGAATCCCTTCGAACTCCCAAACGAGACCTTAAGTCAGGCTTAGAATTCGTTTTGTTTGATCTACCATTGGCGAATTCGTTACCGAGACGCTCCTTTATACTGGGTGGCTCAGAAATAACAGGACGCTCGTTTTTAACTTGGACTGTTATATTATCGACGTCTTCATCATCGTATGATCTCTGGGGCATTTTTATTCTGTCTCTAACTTTGTTTATTTTTTCTTGTTCATCATCTGCGTGCATTCTCATTCTTGGAAATTTATTTTTCTTAGTCCAATCTTCATCGCTGCTATTCTCTTCTTCGTCGCTATTTGATTCATCAATAATAGGTATACTTTTAGGATTTTGCCGTTTCCCGAGCCGGGACCGAACAAAATTCTGCTCATTTTCCTTTTTGGGCAGCATGAGCCTTTCACTGATGGGCACGCGGTCGCGTGAAACTGAAATCGGACCACCGGTGTCGGCATTTTTTTTCCTGGGATTTCTTAACCGCTGCCAACTTGTGTCGACTGTTTCTACGCCAAAAACTTCTTGAGAGTCATAAATACCCCACGTTTCACACAATTCTCCCCAAGGATTTTTACCTTTTTCTTCATCTAATTCGTTGATGTCATTTTCTATTGCCTTAATTTTTGATTTCAATGATTCTGAAACTATTCCTGATTGGACCTTATCATGATTTGGATCTATGTATTTTTTTGAATAGACTTTAAGTTTCTCTGCTCCGCTGGCTTGAATGTCACTTTTGTTAGCAAACCTTAAAAATAGGAATTCAGCTTTCGGGTGAGGCGCGCCAAACCTCCATTTACCAGGAGGTAGTGGTGCACGTATATCAGCAGCGTCAATCACGCCTCCCCATTTTTCTGAAGACTCCGAGTCCTCCATATCGATGTCACCATCATTATTTTGGTCATACTTCTCTCTAATCATTTTTGAATAAAATACCATAGCTCGAGCCGCAGACATGTCATCTTTCCATACAACATTACCTAAAGAAAAATCAAATACATAAATGGTTGTTACAAGCGAAATTTCTATTTCTTCGAATTAATTTCTAAGATAATCTTGAAAATCCGCCCCTTCCCCTGTATTTCAAAATACACATTAATGTTCATAAACAAATCCAAGTCTCTTCTTTTTTAATTCCCATTTACTAGGAGTAAAAAAAAAAAAAAACCTGTGAATCCACAAGGGAAAGAATATTTCTATCATTTTCTAGTGTTTTTGGTAGGATTCCCGCAAAATATACTGTTTTAATTTATACCTACAATACCAACTTTCTAACCTGTACCTCAAAACTCTATTTTAATATGAAATATATAAAGAATTAGTTCATCTACATAAAATTTTTGTCTATGGATTGTTCTAGGGTAACAGTTTAACACATTTTGGCAGTTGGTTCACTTACATTCGCATTTCGCGAAAAATGATTGCTTTCTTTGATTTACATCTATGAAAATTTGGCGTTATACTATTTTAAGTAAATTTCAGTTTTTTATTATTAGCACTTAAAATTTCAAGATGAAAAAATCAGTATGTTCAAATTTGTTTTATAAATGAAAATGTCTTACAAGAATTCTCATTGACCCATTCCAAAAATATTGGTTTATGTGTGAAAAAATATTCAAACACGTCATTTGTGTTCATTTTTTCAGCTCCATACAGATAAATAGAGTCAAATCTCGTATGACGGATGACCTGTTCATCTGTTATGGATAAACTTTTATATAATTCCTTCAATTCGATATCCAATTGTACTGTATCGCTGGCTTTATTCAATCCGAAACGTCGAGCTCTCTCTTCCATTTTAGCAAGATCGCCATCACCGAATATTGAATGTACTGTATTATTTGCTTCTGCTTTGTATACCTGAAATTATTAATTTGCTGATAATTTGATTTGGTAACAAATATCAAGATAAAATAAAGTATCAGAAATGGAAATTAACCCTTTTCTCCGTAGCATGCTTTCTGGAAAGTGTATCATTTGAATCAGAATCATTAATTTCACCATCCTCAGAACCACTCGGAAGTCCTTTATCGTCGGTCATTTCAAAATCGTCATCCATTATGATATAATATTTTTCTATATCTCCTTATTAAAAAAATAAATACAATATGGCTTTGCTGCCAAAAATACTGCCACTATATTTTGGATTGTGTAAAAACACAATTCTTGTATCTGTCAAACGTTTCCATAGAGCCGAATGCATCGAGTATCCATAGACAAACTAAGGAATGTATTGTCAATATAACTCGTTTATAATACACAAGAAACAAATTGTAAATAGCACTCGCATGAATACATCTATATTAAGTTATCCTATCCAAATATTGAGATTGCATGTCTTATTGCTTTATTATTTTATTGATAACATCAATGGCGAAAGTGTGCATGGCATAGACTATTGTAAAAATTTCTTGTCTTTGGTATTTTTGGTGTCTGACTTTTGACATAACGTTCAAAAATATCGAAATGGCCGGGTTAGGCGATATCACTGTAATAAAATATCTCTTTATACCTCTTTAGATTGAGATTAGCTGATATATTTCAACTTTCATTTGAAACCGACATCAATGTTGTTATTTTCAGACTCGCATTCATTCATTGTTACGGGCACCTCTGCATACACGCGTAAACGAACTAAGTCTACTAGTGGATCGGCTGGCATTCAAAGACTTGCAGGCAGTTTTCCCGCAGATCGTTGGAAGTATATTTGGAAATGGAGGCTCATCTGAGGACTGGGGACTTAGAACTATCACAATGCAAAATAATTCGTACAACTTTGAGTTGCTTTTCAATTTTCTAATGCCGACAGGCCCATTGTTTAAAATATGTTACAAACTTATCAGCGATCCTCAACTAAAGTACGTATTTCCTACACGTTTGTTACCGGTAAGTCCATACAAGTTTCAATATAAATCTTGAAATAAATTGAATGACATGCCTTATATGCTAGTTTACCTATGTAAATAATATGACATGTCAGTAAGTAATAAACTAAATATATGAGATTGGAAAGCCAAGTAAATAGTTTAATATTTTTGATGAACCCAAAACATATCTCTTAATCGGAATTAATAAAAATTTTAATAATTTTTTTATTTGATACAGTAGACATGTTTTACAACATGCAACTACTTATATACATGAAAATTAATAAATGGTGCTGACTACATTACAGCTCTGTAATAATTTTAATTACTCCTAAGTTGTTGACTGTCACTTCTTGATGGAAAGCATTATATTTAAATAATAAAAACACATTTTTAATTCTAGTTCAACCGTATATTTTATGATCGGTTTTGCTTATCGCAAGCATTTTCAACTGACTGAGCAAAAGTAGTCTCAATCGCATAAAACAATATATCGCATATTTTTTTTGCTTCCTTGATTTAACCAAAAAAATTATTGTCTACAATTCAATTTCCCAGAAAATGGCAGTGTGGCAAGTTGTTAATTATTTTTACCTTAGACTTTACCGCTGTGTGAAATCACAAAGGGTTAATTGGTTTCTCATTTAACATCAAAATAACATACTGACTTTCTTTTTAAATAATAAAACACATTGTTTAATAGTATTTCCACAATTTTATATTATCGAGATCAGGACCGGTTTTGTTCAACGCAATCACTATCAACTGATACAAAACAAATTAAAACAAGGCTAGAAATAGTTATCATAATACTCTTACTCTGATTAGAATTTTAATTTGTAGTAATTCAATTTTAAGATGTCTTAAAACATTATTTTTAAACAATTTTGTTATAGATATATATATTTCATACTAACTGTACTAAATTCAGTTATTATTCGGGGCTGACACAAATCCCTCAAATCAAAGATCATTTAAATCGTTTCAGCCGTTCTTGAGTTGTAAATGAACTAACCCGACTTTCTTTCATATATAAGATGATAAACTGCAAATTATTTTCTTAGATCTTGAACCACTTGATTTTGTATGGCTGGTAAATATCAATTCAAAATTATCTGAATGTAGCCTTGTTTTAATTTGTATTGTATCAGTGGAAAATGATTGCCATGAGCAGAACTGGTTCTTATATTAATATGACTTATTGTCATAGACACCTATTGTTTCATTTAGAATTTTGAAAAATTTAGTGTCATTGTGTTAAAGTAACAAGCTAGGCCGTTGGAACAGGAGAGAGGATGTGCTGTGTGCCTTTTCTGCACAGCTATATATAGATAAGCGAATGTTAGTTTAAGCATAGTTCTGACGATGGCGTGAGCCGAAATAGCTATCAACTATATTTGTTAAAAATAATTTTGTAGAACTAAAATACATTGCTATTTTTTTGACCGTGTTATAATAGAGTTCTACCAAGTGAATGCCAATTCAATCAATAATATGACTTTTCCCTGAGAAGTGGTAGTAAACCCTTTTTTTTTTATTTCAGTTGGATGTCTTCCAAATGCTCGAGAGTGGAAGAGTTTCGCAATTTTATGTGGACTTGTTGAATATTGATCCTCACACTCGGCAAATTATTTCACTCAGTCTCAGTATCCTTTTCTTAATACAGCTTTTTTTTCAAATGTACTATTTTATGAAAAGGGATCGCTACCTGAAAAAGGTTGGGAACCTATGATCTATATGAATTTTGAATTTTGAATATTCTTGGGATGTTTTATGATTTTGGTCAGTAACAACACAACTTTGAAAATTGTTGGGTCTAGTGTATTTTGTATTGCGTGCAAGGACCAACTTTCATATTATTATATCAGTGGAGAAAGTAGAACATCTTATATTAGTATCAAATTTGAATTCTTAAAACTTTGTACGATTCCACATGTTTTGTCACTAAAGGCCCGGGTTTCGCCTTTCGACATCTTCAGTCATATTACACGGATACAACAAAACGTATGCACAATAAACTTTATTAACATTTAATGAAACTTATCACAGGCAATTGTATTAATTATTATTAGATCAATATTATTAAATTTGTTTTAGCTGCCATTTAGTTCTTGCCTCGGGGTCTGTGTCTTCCTCCAATTGATACCTTTGGTATATAGACAATGCTAACTGTGTATTGTGCGTTGGTTCTGTTGCACCCGTGCAATAAAATGCCTGAAGATAGCAAAAGGTGAAACCTGGGCCGTTGGTGACAAAACATGTGGAATCGTACAAAGATTTAACAATGAAAATTTGATATTGAAATTCCATCAAGATCAGTCGATTTCATAAATTTTATTAGTATGTATGAATAAAAACTACATGGACATTTTTACATGAACCACCTGATTGAATTTTGAACATTTATATTTCAATTTGATTTTTCAGTTGTCGGTTTTGAATTTTAGTTTCTTTGATCACTTACATCTGAAGAAAAATAATTGATATTTAGTTTAAAAATATTAATGCCCCTCTTCGGATATAAATTTTTTATTATTACTAGATGATTTTTTCCGATGAATATATTCTTTTGCTTTCTGTAACGATATTAATCCTTATGCATTTGTCAGACCCTTTTGATTATTATATTTTCCATTTCGCTGTCCACTTATTTAACACATCGTACAGTAGAGGAATCTCCGACTCTTGGAACACTGTCTATTACACGCTGTCCTGTGAATACTTGTTGCACTTTTTGCCCGGCGATCCCAACGCAGCAGTTTTGCCTCACATAGCTTACTTTACTGGGAAAACTCCCGCAGTGTCACCTATGCAAACAGCAAATAGGTAAGAGTTTGTCTTGGTCATTCTGTTGAGATATAAAAATATTCTAAAATATATTATAAGATTTTATTGCATTTTATTTTGTGTGCCCTAAATATAAAATTTGATAGATGATGTAAAAAAAACCTGGAATAAATGGCTACATAGATTACAATTTTAATTTCTATAGTCCATACTATATGCTTTATCTTATATTAATACTGTATGGTAATATTTTTACCCCTTGTCTGTATTAAAATGGTGAATAATTAAAAAAAAAGATATGGTTGATTTTAGAGGATTACTTTTCTAAAAAACATAATTTACTTAAAAAAATTGTATAATGATTCTTGAGGTGTTTCTGTGACAAAGTCATAGTCAATGATATTGATTTTAAGGCATACCCAGTTTCCATCCTTACTGATGTGCCAAGATCTGGCATCAAATTCTGGAGTAGGAAGTGGTGCCAGTAGTCAACTACATCCTCGCGGTGAGGTGTGGCGCTCTGAAACTGTTCTGCAAGTATTCATTGACATCTGGCTAACCACATCAACACAATCGGATGCATCACAAAATGTATCGAATTCAATGTTCCCTGTGGCAGTAAGTTCCTTTACTTGATTCAAATTATTCTATTTATTTATTTATCATTATTGGCGACAAAGTAATTATAAAGTGAAACAGGGTAGTTTGAAAGTACTAGATATATTAAATTAATAAATATTTTTCATGTTTTTAGAGCACATATCCAGTGTCCGAACATGTCCGCATTGCTCGGTCCCTAATAAAACAATGTCACGGGTTTTGGGTGAGCGGAGAAGGAGACCCAACTAGCTTGGGAGAATTGAGAAGAGCGGCTTCGGCCGTACTGTCTCCGACGGCTCACACCCACATTAGACACCTAATGCAAACCTGGCCTCTCGATTCGTCATTCAGATTGGTGTTGGAACTCTGGTTCAGCTTTATACAACCATGGCGTTACATGAACTTCAATTATGAAAGATTCGGGTATGCATATCAAATTATATATATTTGATGTGGCACTTTATATATATTTGATGCTTGATTAACAGAGAGAAGGATTGTAAAAAAATCACAATCAATTTAAAAAATATTAGGTGTAATAAAAAGTCCTGACGTTTTTTTTAAATGAAACTCATAGTGAAAATTTATAAAAAGTAATCTCCCTGTCTATCTATAACCTTCTACTACCTATTAGACAAGTCTAAATCCATTTAGTAAAAAACTCTATTGATTTGGAATTAAAATAGTCGGAAATAGCGTTTTTCACTTCATTTTTTCTTTGAAATATTTTATCCCTAAATTTTTTTTATATTAAACGGAATAAATAGTAATCCGATTGTGCTAGATCTGGTAATTAAGGTGGATACAATAAAGTTGTCCAACCCAACTCCTGGATTTTTTCCCAGGTCATATTCGCCACATGCAGTCGCGCGTTATAGTTTTGCAGGGTAATGTTGCTGTTCATCCTGCCCGGCCTCTTTCTTGTCAAAGCTGCACTTAATTTGTTTAATTGGTCACAGTATACTTGTGCCGTCATAGTTTCACCATATTTTAATATTTCATAATGAATTATTCCTTTGAAATCTCTCCAAACACAAAGTAAGAGTTTTTTTGGGTGTAAACCAGTTAGAGGGATCGGAATTGGTTGTTGTCCACGATTTAGATATTGTAAAGTGTGTTTTTTGCATCAATTGGCACGCGCTTAGTCGCTGCGCCTTGTTGCAATCGTTCAACGCGTGTGGCACCCAAATTCCTACTTTTAGAATTTTTCCCAGCCTTTTCAGGTACTTCTGTGTTATGGACCATTTAGTACCAACTATATTGGACTATTCCTTTTTTGTTAGCATAGGATTTTTTTTGATTTCAGCTTTCAGGGCGACTTCATCCACCGTATGAGGTCGTCCACTTCGAGGGTAATTTTCAATGCATAAATTGCCAGATTTAAATTTTGTAAACCATCTCTGACATTTTCGGACATTTAACACGTCTCCATAAACTTCGCAAATGTTTTTTGTGGCGATGACTGCACTGTTCTGGGCGTTATATTGAAAAAGCATGCAACCGCACAGATGTTCTTATGAAGGGCAAAGGTCGGTCATTCTGTTTGGGGCGAATGAACATTTTTTTTTCTATATGGAACGTAACTTGAGATGTCACACAAAACGAAAAAAAATATTATGACTTCTTATTTAACCAAAGGCCCGAAGCCAACCGATTTTAAGACACGAGTTTGAAGAAAAAAACGTCAGGACTTTTTACTACACCTAATATATATATATATCATTTAAAACCAAAAGTTTTATGAAATTCATAACAAACATTTGGCTTAGTGAGAATGTATTTTTTTTTTCTCAAATTTTATAATTCCAACAAATCTTAAATATGATACATAACATTTTGTTTTCTTACATTCATATTGGTTTTGTATAAATTTTTCCAAATGTTCCCAAATTGGAACTCTGGGAATACAATAAGGTAGACGTTATAAAACTATATTAAAAAAAAACTTTATTTCAACACAAACAACCTTGTAAAATAGTGTATGTAGATAAGTCAAGTTATTATAATATAATATATAGACATGAATTAACGAAAATGGAAGATTTTAAAACATCCTTCATACAAATTTATACCACATTTTTCTCATATTAAATATTCGGAGAGGCACCCTACTAGAAAGTTCTTTTGAAGATTTTGGCCTTCCTCCCCCTTCACTGCATTTCCATTAACTTTTAAGTACAGTTGCATTATATTTCTTCTAAATTGCAACTGATCTAACTTGTTGTTTTTTGGATTTTTTCTATAAAATTGCCGAGCATTATGAATTCCAGTATCCAAACAAATTTCTTACATCTCTGATGTTGTTAAAAATCTAGGGGAAAAAAATTCGATATTGGTATAATCCCAGTGTTCCAAAATAGGAACATGAATAATATTGTAAATATAAAAGTTACATATGGAAAAAATTTTAAAAATTACTACACATAAAGAATCTAGAACAATAAGAGATTATAAGATGTGTAAACTTACTTGTCAGATAACATTCTCTGTTGAACTTATTTGATGCAAATAAAAAACACTGCTCATTCTGACAATTCCTAACCTCAAAAAATACTACGCGAAACAATCCCCACACTTGCTAGGTATAGACTGATGCAATCTAAACTTTTATTGTGTCATGCGTAATGGAGTGGGGGTAAAAATACCAAATGGTCCAATATTGGAACACTGAGCAAAAATGGATTAAAGCAAGATGTTATTTGATGAATAATTAAATATAATAATTACTCTTCTCTTTCAGGAATCCTAATCGTCTAGAGTCACCAATAGAAGAAAACAATAGACCAACTGTTATCGATCCGTCATTTCTGTCATTCATTTCAGAAAACCTTCTCACTTACACTGAAATATTTCAACTAGTGGTCCCTCGATTTTTGAGACTCGACCTGACTGTTCCTAAAAATGCTATAATGCTTTTTCGCCTCACTAAGGTAAACTAAGATTGCTATTTTAAGTACAATATTTTAAAAAAGACACTAGTGCTGACTGGACATGTGATTGTAGGATATAAAATATTTCAAATGTTTGTATTATCTGGATTTAGTTGGCTGAAAACCAAGATAATTGTGAAAAACAGTGTTACCAAATATTACATGATTACATTTGAATAAAAGTATTGACATACAGTGGGATATGAATTTAATTCGTTCCGTAGCCTTGCTCGTATATCAATTTGCTTGTACCTCAAAGCAATTTTTCCCATTGAAATGCCATTAATACATTCCAGCCCCCAAAATACCACCCCAGTTTTTCTTGTTACGTGTTTTTGAATAGGAAAAATGGTAATATAAATGGCAAATCTGAATTGTTACAACTTTGTACGATTCCACATGTTTTGTCACTAATGACCCGGGTTTCGCCCTTAGGCATCTTCAGGCATTCTATCACACGAATGCAACAGAACTGACGTACAATAAACAGTTGGCATTGTCTATATACTAAAGGTATTAATTACTAATTGAAATTCCATCAAGCACCTTCAGTCAATATCATTAATTATATAAATGGCAAATATTGTATAAAAACAAAATAATAGAGAATTTGAAAAAATAAACTGGTTTTATAAAGAGTATTTGTATTTTAGTCACTTAACTGCAACTTACAACGTAAATGCTACTGTATGCTTAAGTTTAGTCACTGGTCGCCAGATTAAAAAAAAACCTGTCCAAGGATTTTTGTTTCTTCCTCCCTTTCAGAATGCTACAGAAATGAGCTAGGCTAGTGTCATTAAATAGCTTCAATGCACGACCAGTTGCAACTTTTGATGGGTCATATGCAGCCGGCCGTTCCTCGTATCTCAAATTTTGCTCGTATTTCAAAGCAAAACTTCACTCACTCAACGACTTGTATCTCAAATATCTCGTATGTTAGGGCAATGGTATTTCGAGGTACCACTGTATTTAAGTTTGTTGGTAATTGTTCTGGTTTTATTTTTTAACCCTCTTAATACCCTAGCGCCGATATATCGGCTTTTCTAAATGTTACATATATTTTTATGTATGTAACATAATTTTAAGTTAAAATAAGAAGTGTCATAACATAGAGTACCTAACATTTTATATCCGAGCCACATACAGGTCCACGGTTATATAATACAGCCCCACAAAGCGTTGCTTTTTACGTAATTTTTGTTCCAAGATGTAATGATGGTATCAAATTTATCAAAACTCCCGGACCTAAACACATCTCATCGAATGCTACAATACTCAGAGACTATGTTGACCTATTCTTTACTTCATTATTCATTGAATTATTAGTTAAAGAAACTAATAAATATGCTACAAGATTTTTGAGCAATTACGATGGTTCTGAACAAATTCGTCTGTTTGGGCTGAAAAAAATGGTTAAGGGAGAATAAATCTATAATGTTATCCCTCCACAAAATATGAAATATTTTACTAAAATTTTTTTTTTTTAAATACTATTTCATGAATTTACTAAAACACTTTAAAAACAGATATTTTCCAGGGTATTTTTGGAATACCTATGAAAAATTATAAGGTGCTAAAAGGTTTAATTGTATGTTATTGTTTTTTCGCATTTGATCTAACTTAGATAATTGTCTAATTTTTAACTTATTTCACGTTACACAGCCTTTTCTTTTTCTAGGTATTCAACCAGTCGAATCTCATTCAATTTTTGACAGAAATAGAAAATTCTTATGCTTCTGAAGGAGAAGGGGTCACCATACCTTTCTCGTCTCAAATAAATTCATATTCGCCTTCTACCTCTACTTCTTTCATCAACTCGAACTCTATCTGCCTGGATAGAAGCACCAACATGGATAACAGGTAATCAATCAAATTACTAACTGAAAAATTATTCCTTTTCCTCGCATAAAAAAATTTATATCATCACAAATTTCTGTTATTGTTTCTAGTTTCAACACAAGCTACTCAAAAAACCTTCAGATGGGAACACCGACTCTTCAAGCTTCACCGTGGGATCGAGATAGCTCATCTGAGGCGTGTCCTGCTACTGAATATAGACCGCTGTTTCTTGGGAACGGAAAACCGATGGCTCTCGGTATTCTCTGTCATGCACAGAAAGCCTGCAACCAAGCTATTCAGTTAATTCAAGCCAGGGAAGAACAGGCGAGAGTGCAGCAAAGAGGTTTCTTTGTTTTTGATCATTACTCGAATCAAATATATTTCAAGGCGCCTTAAACTGTTGGCATAACATTATACATCTTGCAAACCTTACTTTCAATTTTTAATACTGTAATATTTTCTTGTATATTTTTATTTAACCCGATCCACGCGGCTGTTTTTCATACAATTTAAATATATCCGCGTTGCTATTTTTAGAAATGTTTTCTTTCCATATATAGGCATAAATAGAGCAATAAAAAATAATTGGGTTGGCTTTTATGGAAGCCAGATGCATTAGGAATCTTTATATTTTTTTATAATTATTTATATGTATAATTAGTAAAACACAAATAAATACACGAACACAATCACTTTAACAAATAACTCACCCGTAATCACCATTACCGTGACGAATCGAAGCCACCAATCAAACTCAAATGAACAAGTACCATTACTGTCACGTGTCATGGAGTGACATGTTGCAAAGCCGCGAAGATTGGTGCAAAGTTTAAAACTAATTTGTGACTCTGGCGGAGATCGCAATAAATTTAAAGGGTTCGAAAAATCGATGTTTTAAACATTTAAAACTAATATTTTTGACAAGTGTACAGAGGTGGTAATAGCAAGACAAATTAGGCAATATTCTGAAACCAAAATCAGTCCTATATGCAAAAGGTTGTCTGTATTACCGACAATTGAAAGTCCGCGTTGCAGAGGCTGCGACGCTTGCGCACTGGCCTCTCAACTTGCCATCGCAGATCCTGCAACTTTAGCGTGGAAAGGATTAATCTATTCTGAGCATAGTAATTTTACTACTATTAACTCATCGAATCCCGGAACCGTGTTTTAACGTGATACAAGATCCAACGCTTGAGTCCCGGAACCGTGTTTTGACGTGATAAACCGGCCCGTCGAAAAAAGACAAATTAGGGACATTAAACAAAGTTTTTGACAGAGAATTTTAATGTTTTCTTATTGCCAAGACTCGAACCATTTCAAATCGGTCATTCAATTAGTTTTATCGCTCATGAAATTATTGGTTTACACAATCGTTTCACGTGCAATACACGACACCAACATTCCCTCTCCTGTAGACGATATATAAGTGGCACCGAGTCCATTCCGAGGAAAATTTTTGCAACATTCATAAAACAGATTGTTTGGGGATATAAAAAAAAACAGATTTTGATTCCTATACCGGCAACACAAAAAAATAGCCCCTATAGGGCTTGCGAAGTGTGTGCAAACCAACAAAATAAGTAAGGCTCTGTACATGTGTAAACAACAAAGTGTGGCTCTACATATGGGGAATTATCATAATGTCGTTAAGCATCTCAGAAAATTTTATTTGATTATATCCAATATTAACATAGTTATAACACTTTTAATAAACACTTAAGAAATACGCCATTTGTTCAAAAATGAGCCGGTCATAGGGGCTAGGTTGGCAAAATTTTGGCTGGGACTGATAGTGTTAAACTGATTTCACAACAAACTCTGGTTACAACATACTCCTAAAATGCAATAAAATTGGGAATGAAAACCTCCTTACCAGGCTTATCTTTTTTTTCCATTTCAGGCTTTTTCGGTTTTATTTCTTACTGGTTTATGGGAGAAAACGAATCAGGTGACGAAACATCGCTAGAAGAAATGAAGAAAGTTCCTATCTATATTCAATCATCAATCCAACAACTGGCTGAAATATTTTCAGTATGTTAACTATTCATACATATTATATATCATATACAATAAACCTTACTTAAATCAATTGCATCTTTTCATTTAAATTTAGAATTATAGCCAATTCATATTATGATGTCTGTTGCCATTGGTGAGAAACTTACAAAAACCTCTAATGAGGAATCAAAATTTGAATACCTGACACCATTACAGAAGAAAGGACAATATGATGTTAGTTTTTAAAATGTAATGCAATAATGATTATTTATCTTTCAGTTGGATACGGCAACCCAAAATTCTCAAATGCACAGAGAGAGGAGTTTTTCTGATAGCTATTCAAATAGCTCTAGTTCCAGAAGTCGACACAACACGTCTAGATTCAGTGTTGCAATATCTCCAAAACAGGTAAATAAAAAATTGTAACATCTGATACAATTTGATTTTATCATTAAATGTATGTGTTAAAATCCAATGTATGTATTCATTAAAATAAAAATCATATTCAATTAAATTAAACACAGTCTTTTCACAATAATACATCCACAATTTTATAATATAGGGTAAGAACCGGTTTCACTTATATCAAGCATTATCAATCTATTTTTCTGTATAGGTAGTGTTATTAATGGATTGGTCTACTGTGAAATGTTGCTCATTTCATTACCAAACATTAAAACCATAAATATTTATTTTTTCTTCTTAAGTTAATTTAAAAATCAAATCTCAAATCATTTATTCATTTCATTATTCACTGTAAATCCGATATATTGGCTATTTCTAAACCACCAAAAATTGCCTGCATAGTAATTCCAAAAAGCCTATTCTCGTATTTGAATGTGATAGAGTAATTAAATATATGTTTTTATACTGTCAAACAAACCACATATTTTCTAATGATAGTTTACCTTTATTTTTCAGGCAAAGGAGAGATCAAATCGTATTAAATACATGGGCGATCCAGATTTGCAACCTATCAAATCAAACGAAAATGGATTCTTAGTAAGACTACTCCAACAAATATCCTCAAGAATAAACGAAATGGTGACTATTTATCATAATTTCTATGCAGAATATAAAGTCAGACTGTCACAGAACAGACAGTCTAAATTTTCCCACAAAAGCTAGCTACCTTATGCATTCTGATTTTGTCTGTTTTCTGCGTGGCTGCTTAACCCGATCCACGTGGCTGTTTTTCATACAAATTAAATCTTTAATAAGCGTTGCTATGTTTTCTTTTAAATTTTAATAGTTATAAATAGAGCAATAAAAAATAATTGGGTTGGCTTTTATGGAAGCCAGATGCATTAGGAATGTTTCACAATAAAACACAAAGAAGTGTCGTATGTTGTCACAATCACTTTAACAAATATATCCCTAACAAATAACTCGCTCATAATCACCATTACCGTAATGAATCGAAGCCACCAATCAAACTCAAATAAACAAGCGCCGTTACTGACACATGTCATGGAGTGTTACATTGCGAAGCCGCGAGATTGGTGCAAAGCTTAAAACTGATTTGTGACTCTGGTGGAGATCGCGATAAATTTAAAGGGTTAACTACAACCTAATAAAGGTGGCAGTTGTATGACAAATTAGGCAATATTTTGAAACCAAAATCAGTCCTATATTCAAAAGATTGCCTGTATTACCGACATTTGAAAGTTCTCGTCTCAGGGTCTGCGACACTTGCGTACTGGCCATGCACATTGCCCTCATAGACCTTGAGACCTTAGCGTGGAAAGGATTGATACCATATAAAGTTTGATTCAACAAACAAAAATAGCCTGATAACTTTTATTGTTTTTTTTACAGTATTGTGAAGAAATGAAAGCTCTCTGGGAGAAAGAGGATTTAATTGGAATATTGAGTCGTGAAGTTTTACAAGGTCCACGAGAGATTCACAAGTTTTCCAAGGGAGGATCTTTTGATGGAGAATTAATCCGACAGACCCTTTCTCCGCGGCTTTCCTTGAGATCGTTCGCTTCCCACACCACCATCTTTTGGTTTATTGTGTTTTGTACTATTTCTCACTTGTTAGGCTATGGCGTTTCACTTTTTATTTTATTTATCGTCAGTGTGTGGATATTCCTGATTATTTTCAAAGGACTCCTGAAATGGGTGACCGGTTCCCCTGCCAGACCCAGTAGGCATCTCAATTTGCCACTAGATCCTAACATTTTGGATAATACTGACGACAGTCGATTTCTTAATAGATAATGTGAATATTTAATTTCTTTTCTTAATCTTACAGAAATATTTTATGATACTTGAAATAAAAACTTGTTTATATTTTTCCTTAAATTATTTTTGTATATCTTACGTTTTTTACGTTACTGTCAATTTTTTTTCTTAGATTTTACATTCAGAATTTGTGTATCCTAACAACTTACCAAGGATTCGAAAAATACATTTCAACAACAGTTCAATGATGACATGGATACAGGATGATGTCTCTAATTTTGTTGAACACTACTCCCCTCTCCAATCTGCTCCAGTTTTTAATAAACTGCGTCAAGTAAAGAATCATTTTTACAGCAATTTGTGTACAGCAAATTTTTGGAAGCATATCTGCAGAATTCGTTTTCTTAGTTCCCTTACTATGTCCATCACCATTCATCTTGAGGCTGTTCCACAATTCTGATCGACATGCCTGATCTATATCACGCAGTCGTGACAGTTACTGGATGCTAGATTGACTTTGGAGGAAACTAAAAGTTCAAAACCTTGCACATAAACAATTTGATAGTCTATTGTGTAAGTATATTTATTAAAGCTTAGATTATGGGGTAACAATTTTTCAATGGTCTTGTTCAATGTGAATAAGATTGGATATGGATTTTTTGATCTGCAAACACTATCATTTTTAATTCCATTATCACATTTTTCTGTTGAATAAGCACCCGTTTCAACATGCATGGTGTTAGAAAGTAGTTTAAAACTATATTTCGTGCATAGAAACTATGATTAAATATACTAGAAAGGCTCCATAATGAAGAGGTAACATAATTAACTGTTTGAAAGCCTGTATTTAAAAATATGCAAAAAAACATCCGGTGTTTACATCAGCAGCCTCCCAAATCTGGCATTTCTCATTTAAAATAATTTATTTTCAATTTGAATACTGTAATAAAATACATCAACCCTGTAGTCTATTAAAAATAGGCTTTTGTTTCTAGAAGCATTGTTTTGAGTAAAAACCTAAAAACAAAAAAAGATTCGAAGAAGATAGTTCTGACGATGGCATGAGCCGAAATAGCTATCAACTATATTTGTTAAAAATAATTTTGTAGAACTAAAATACATTGCTATTTTTTCACCGTGTTATAATGGAGTTCTACCAAGTGAATGCCAATTCAATCAATAAACAAAAAAAGAGTTAATGGGTTGTTTTACCATTTGATTACTGAAATATCAACCACTTTTGAGATGTTAAGTCAATTCCTGTGGAAACATATTTAAACTAATAAGAAAGATATATTCATGTTTACACTGTTTTTTTTCCAAAGACAGCTGGTATTACAGCCCAAAACTAATGGTGTACGGTTCAACAAAATTGTACTCTCTTCCATAGCGGTTATCAAAAAGAAATTTAAACCATGGCAAGCTCAACTTGTGTTAGAGTATTTGGTATATTTTAACATGCTTAGTACGTATAATAACATCCTGCTCACAGCAAAAATATTCAACTATGGTTGTTAATTTAAAACAGAAGTTTCAAGATAATTTCGAGATTTCAAGAGAATCCAGAGAAATCACAAATAGTCTATTTTCGGTTAACACAACTACATTAATTGGATTCATTTTTTAGAAATATCAAACTCGTCAAGATCTAGGCACCTTTTAACAGTATGTATATGAATGAGTATATATTTTCAAGAATGAAGACTATAAATGTCATGCGAAATTTGTGATGAGCACCTCAAGGATTCACTCAAAAGGTTTATCATATAAATATGTATCATAAACAGGGTATATTTTTAATTGTTTTGTGAAAGTGATTTTTTAAATTTCGTAACAAAATATGTAGAAAAAACTAGCTTTAATTATTTTGTGTTTAAAATATTTGGAATGTGGAAATGAACAACTTATCACTTTTAAATGAGGCTCAAGTAACTTGAGTCACATAGTAACACCAAGTTGAATATATAAATCCTCCAATTCTATTTTACAGTGCATAAGTAAAGTGATGTTTAATTTTTTAGATGAATTATACATAATCCTCTCATTTCACAAATTATCTAATAACAAACCTGTAATGTTTCAGTTTCTAGATATATGAGGCTATCGCTCTAGGCGATGATATAGGTTTTTATTTTAAGTAAAACATCAAGTTTTGAAAATATCCTTTATTAAAAAAACTATGCCTATGCATTATCCGATTCTTCAGTATATGTATTGTCAACATAGAACACAGAATGAGGTGGCGGGGAACAATTTTCATCAGTCTCTATGGTAATTTCCTTCTCGGATGAATCATGGCAGATGAAATAATCAGAAGAGGGCGCCTGCCGTTGCGACGCAGCAGCTAAAAGGACACGGATATTTCCATCCTCAGTCTGCGTGACACCTTCGTCATGAATCAAAATTATTTGCTGCGATTCATCATCATTAAGGTTTTCGCATTCACCGGAATATAAAAAACATTCTTCTTGCTGCGAATCCACATAAACTTGCATCCGTCCTTCGGACAATCTCAAGTCTGATGACGGATAGTGTGTCTCAATGTCGTCCGAAACAATGTAATCCGTTAAGGGATCGCTTACAGCAGGAGATGTTTTCTTTTGGAAGTTTTCAAGAATTTTTTGAAAGACTATCATTTTCGAGGAAGGATTCTTTCGTCTTCTAGTGATTCGTCTGATTTTTGATTTGTCTATCGCCTTTTGAAACCCGATCGGCATCAGTCCTATGTCATCGATCTTTTGGTTGTCAGGTTCACGGCGAGTGTTGCAATTTTTCATGAAGATTTCCGTCAATCGTTCACACGCCGGAGCGACAGGACGGGAGAGGGCTCGGGATACGGTCCACTCCAAATAATTCATTCCTTCTTTAGTGGCTGGCATTCTTAACGTTGGTTGAATTGTATCCGAGTAATCTAGCAACTGTCTTTTAAATATTTTCGGTGGAATCATAGTCACGGCATCCCTTTTCATGCGATTTCTTAAGCAATTCTTTGGGCCTGAATATATAGAATAGCGTTCGTCGGCATAGTTTGTTTGTTCAGGTATTTTGCGAGTTAAAGAATTGTAAATGGTTTTATTTTTATTTCGCAGTAGAGACGAGCAGGAAACTCCGTGCGTGAGGTTCTTTGCTTTCGGGATAGAAGTGTTTGCGAACCTGAAAGGAGCGGAAGAATATCCACCGTCAATGGTGTTTATGTTATGAAATGATAAATTTTTAGTGAAGTCAATCGATTCAATATTATCAGATTCGAAACGAGATACTCCGCTATCATTATGCTCATCTTCGACTTTTTCCTCCTTAGCGTAGGAAAGAAATATATCAGACTCGTTTGTAATTCCATGAACAGCCGACGATTCTGAATCTTGAGATTCAATTATAATTTCAGTATTTTCATAAGCGGCAAGATTAACCGATTCTTCGATGTAATCGCAAGGATAAGTCGTTTCGATGCCACCACTGTTACATTTCCCGGAGGAGCTATTGTTTTGAATAGCTACCATGAATTTATTCAGGTACCCAGAATCGATCAGAAAGACTTGACCGTCCATGACTGTTTTTATGTGAGTCGCATATATTTTGAGGGGGTACCGGACGGCTCAATTCCGCAATAATACTACAATTACTATACTACTACAAAAATGAACTCTGCCGCAGCACGGCCAAATTTATTTGACAGGTTGAAAAGTGCTGCCATAGATAAATATATTAGATGTTGTGGTAAGAAAATATAATTAAGAAATAATAACCCTTTTACCGCTAGAGATGAGTAAAATATTGAAAAAAGTAATAAACGGTATATTCACAGTGCAGTTTTATGAATGACTTCTTCCACTAGTATGAGAAGCCTAAAAGTTTTTTCGAATTGCACTTTGAAACATTAAAAGGTTCATGAATGTAGATTTAAATACACTAAGAAATAGATTTTTCACCATTGGTCTTTGTCGCTGGTAATTTTTATTCATATCTTTATTGAAAAGATAATTTGTTTGATAATATTTGTACTTTTGATGCTATACAACCGATATTTGGAATATAAAATCATTTATTCAAAGTAATAGAAAAATAGGTACAGCCTTCAGTGAAAAAAGAGGGATGTTATTAAGTAACTTTTAGTTTTTCTATGCCCCACCCTTCTATTTTTATGCTCTTTGAAAAAAATGGGATTAAATGACTGATCACACATTTGCTAGTATAACCTCAGTTGAGATGCCTGCATTTTGCCACACTTATAAAACTAACAAAGTATGGTGTATTTTATACCACATCAAGTATTAGCAAAACTGGTCTGAGGAATAGATATCGGATAAGTTTCAGTTATTTGCCCTTAAATATTGGCTTATTATAATTAGTGTCCATTCAAAGGTCAATTGATTTCAAGCCTAAAACCCACACAGGTAAGGAACCTATTTATATTAATTTTCTCAGTCCTCCATAGGTAAATTGTCATGCTTCTGGTAATAAACAATGCATGCTATATTGTGTGTTTTGCAGTAACGCCAAGATCAAAGATGTATGACTTTTACGACGCTGCGCATTAAAATCCTGCGTTGGCAACACCTTCTACTGTCACTTCTCTTTGTCCCTACCTACATGAGTCGACCGGTAACATTTTGTTTGCGCATTATTGGTTGATTTTTGGTTTGGTTTGGACGCTGTAAACAATCCATAACACATGTTTTAGTTATATTTTGTGAAAATATCTTAACAACTGTATACTGACACGCGTAGTTATAAGCAGATTCTAATATATATATTAAACGTGACGATTAAAACGAGTTCGAAAACTGGACATACTGGACATACGAGTTGGAAAACTGGACTTACATTTTGTGCAAATTTCATAAACACCGTGAAATTACACAATTATTAACAAAATTAATGTTGTTAATTAACGTGTGTGACAGAAAATCGTTCGCAAAAAATGATACGTTTCGATGTCGGAGGACGAAATTCTCTCGCAGAGCCTGTTCCGACCACCCGACTACAACTGAGGGATTTTGCCAGTACTGTGAAGACACAAGATTGTTCTCAAGGCAGACTCCGTAACTCAGAAGATCAGTGGGATCAATCTGTTGGTACGGCTGAATGAAAGGAGAATATTAGCCGAAGGCGGTGTACACTCTGCTCACAAATGAAGGACGCAGTTAAGTGTGAGCTGCAAGATACGTGAGCATGAGCAGGTAAGTGTTTTGAGTACTCTTAGTCACAAAGTGGAAAGGCATAGAAGAGAAGGACCAGTTTTCAATAGAAGGTGAATGGTTTTTTGGATTCAGACCTTTCAACTATGGTCGAATTCTACACTTCATGTGGAGGGACAAGAACGACCTCGAGACAGATTCTCAGTAGTATAGTGATAAGTATTCCCACCTTTTGCAGGGTCATATAACTATGTGACTTCTACATAGCAAAAACACCCGGAACATATAGAGGAAACTTACAGCCTCCGCAACACATTACAGAAGACAGTACGGAAGTGCAAATGGTTCCTCAAGTCAGCCCAACGCCTTCTGGGCAGGCTGAACTTTATGTCCTCTTCCACTCCCTGAAGGAGACTGCGTTGTCGTCAATTCCAACAGCGCGGCCGTCATTTGCGTAGCTTGCTGCCTCATCTTACAGTTGCGATTCCAGGTCCAACCATAGAGAGTTGAACAACACTGTGCCAGGATAATGGGAGACAAAGCAACTGTTATGGCCATCCAACCATAAGGAGCTACAAGGGATGATATCACCAATCAAGCTGAAGGCCTGGACAATAAGGGGAGTAGAGATGCTAGTTCAGATAGACAATGAGTCGGTAATCGCATACACCAACTAAAAAACGAAGCACAGGGTCGCTAGACATTTTACTGACACAGAACTCTTCACATTGATCGACAGATACAAAATCTCACTTACTGCACAGCCGACCGTCTATGTCGCGGAACACATTTTCTCGAGTGGCGCGTTCTCAGCACAGTTCTTCAGCCAATGAGGCATGCCAGAAATCGACATCTTCGCCACAACAGAGTCACAAGAGCTCCAGATTTTGTATCACCTTTATCTGACTACGCTGACTATTGTGCCTTGTATCATGATGCATTCGGCTGCTGGTGATGCTACAACTGGCATATTTTTCTGAATATGATTCCCCAAGTGCTGGTCATCTGAACGCAGCAGAAGGGATTAATTTCCTCATCGTACCAGACTGGATCCCTTTGGAGAGCAGACCTTCAAAGAAGAGTGATAGGCCCATCACATGATAGCTAACCTAGCATCAGTACTAGTAGGCATATCAACTGGCCAACCATCTCAAAGTACACAAGATCTGTCACTCCAACGGTGGAAGATTTTGAGTGGGAGAGTCTAAAAGACAGAGTGTTGTTATCATGGCGTCAATCCACATTGAACATATACCAATTGGTATGGGTTTGATGGACCACCTGTTGCATTCATTGACCAGTGGTTACAGATCAGCCTCATCTGAAACAAGTTGCCAGATGCCAAGCACACCTCTATTTTCAAGATGGATAAGCATACTCCAATTGGCATGGTCTAGGTCAGTGGTCGGCAAATTGTGGCTCCAGAGCTGCATGTGGCTCTTTGGCTCCGTTCGGCTCCGTTCGGCTCTTGCACAAATATCCACGGAAGGCGCAACAATATTTTCTTTAAATATGAGGGAAGCATTTCTCAGCAGGTTTCAGGAATTTAAAAACAGCAGAGCGACTTAAGGATTTGTCAAAAATCCTCTCACAATTTCTACGATAACAGAGTTGAAATTTTCTCCTTTTGAAATTGACGTTGGTAACTTTGAAATACAATTGCTGGATTTAAAAAACAAGGAGATATTGCGCTCTAAATTCGAACGTCTTTGCGTTGAATTAGAAATATTGGAGAAGAAAAAATGTGATCTTAGTTCACAACACAAGTGGTCTGCTTTGAATGACCTGAAGAAGGAAGATGATTATTTTCAACGCCTGCAATAGTATTCCTGACTCTTACGATCAGTTGAAAAAGCTCGCGTTTGCTGTTCTTTCCCTTTTCGGTTCTACATATATATGAGAACAATCTTTTTCAAGCATGAACATTATCAAGAATAAACTGAGAAGTTTTCTTATTGATGAGAACTTGGAATCATGCCTAAAATTAAAAACAACAACATACAAACCTGACTTACTCAAACTTTCCAAGGAGATGCAAGCACCTTGTTCGCATGAATAAATATTTATTAAGTATGAAATTTAGTGTACTACTTAGTGTAATAAAAGTTTACTAAACAAACAGATTTGGCTCCCAATTTTTTTTAAATTGTAATGTTCATATTTGGCTCTTTGGCTAATAAGTTTGCCGACTACTGGTCTAGGTGGACCACCTGGTGCAATCTTTGACTATGCAGATCACCCCCATCCGGAACAAGTTATTTCATGCCAAACTCATCTCTTTCTTCAAGATGGGTCAGCCTACTGCAATCAGTATGAGCTAGATGTGCCTATGGTGCAATCTTCGACCATCAGTTACAAATCGGCCCTATTGGGAACAAGATGCCAGGTACCGAGCTAAGCTTAGAGTTTAGGGTAACTCAAGATTCTGGTATACAAGTCAGCATTTATCAATAGTGACCTTCTGCAACCAAATGGGCGGAGAAGATTTTAGCATTAACTCTTTGGTGAGACAAGTACTGCATGCCATTTCGCTTGCCTACATCAGCAATTTGGATAGCCTATTTGAAATGGAGACATGAAATTTTTACCCGATATACTGATACAATCTGCTGATCAATAGAGTAGTAGTAGAGGAGTAAAGGCAGAGACCTCCAAGAATTTTGTCACGACCAGCATCCCCAAGCAAGAGGAAGCCGACACAATGAATCAACCATTCCTTAATTCTCATTAAGACATTAAAGACCAGAGGTAATAGTAAAAGTGAACAGACCCTATCAAAAGGATCACATCACTAGCCTGTTCCAATCACAGTCTAGATGGCTGCAAGAAATTTTCTTGACCATCGGCTGAAGACTGGTTGAGATTTCACGTTGATTACAATGTCGTCGTCCCCCCCCCCCCAACCAATTGGGAGTTTTACTTACCAATAAAACTCTTATTGTGTTTCCAGGAATGTCCAAGATCAATATAAAAAACCGTTACGTGGTGCAAATGAGTGGTAATGAGCTACTCAAAATGTCATGGAGGACATGGAGGGGGCAGTGGAAAGTGTTGCCAACATAGAATTCAGATACGCAGCTTGGAAAAAGATGTCTCGCTCATTTAGGATCGAGTTTTATTGGTAAGTAAAATTTCTATATTATGTATATGTCAATTTCCTAATATTTATGGTACAATATATTGGGAAGGTAAAAAAAAAAAAAGACATAGTTCATTGTTTTAATTTGTATTTGTTTTAATAAAAGGGCATTAAATTAAAAAAAGCTGATGCGAGTTAAATGAATATCATTTTCTAACAATGAAAATCGATCGACATAATTATCAAAAAATGTAAAAAATTATCTGCGTAGAAATTTTACTTTGTCTTAAAATTAAGCGTACTTTACTGATTTTGTATATCCTCCAGTTTTGAATAGTGGAAATATAAAAACACGGCTCATTTTTATGAACACACAAAGGCAATTAAGTGTATATGTCTTAATCCGACGAGTACAGATTAATATTTAAAATGGCACATTAAAGGCTATCCAAAAGGCACGTTCTACATTTTACGTCATAGACAAGATTAACTAACACCTACACGTAGTATTATTCTCTAGTTTATTTCATAATCAAGAAGAACAAAATAAGTCACAAAGTTACTTTAAGTAAATTGTAAAATTCATTTACAAATATATATAAGTGTTCATTTCGGGAGTTATTTATAGATATGAAAAATTATTAAATTAGTTAGAGTCAAATAAGGACACAAGACAATATTCCATGGCAAGTTATGGACAAATATAAAGTTCAAACTGGAAACATCACAGTTGTGTCATTTTTGTTGAGATTTTAAAATAATTCTCCGAGAAGCTGAGGTTATAGAATCCTCGACATTGTTGCATGTACAATTTTTAATACCCGAGACATACAAAATAATTTGATCTAAAAGCATATAAATTATAGTAGTCATTCATCGCATTAAAGCTGTGAAGCAGATCTGACAAAAAATATATATAAACAACGACCAATCAATCGATATCTTTGGCTTTTTATTTTAAAGTATATGAAAATATATATTAGATTTTTTTAATAATTACTTTCAACAGCGGTCACATACGAATATAGAATGGACAATCCTGATCCCAATAAAAAATAGATTGGAAGTTTATAGATTTTTACACAAAAAGGAATTCAACTGGAAATATTATATTGGATTCGGAAACTAGTTATTTGTATAAAATAATAACAATATACAATTTTCTTTGCGATTTAACCCAGTCTACAACGATGGACTCGGTTACAAACCATTTTTATACAACGTTATCAGTTATAAAGAAATAAATAAAATAGACTCGTGGTTGCCAAATATGCCCGAGTAATACCAAAAGGATTAAAAAAAAGTCTTAATATTGGTCACATTATAAGATTCAATTAATTCATTCATCAATTTTATACATGTTCATATGAAAATGAAATATTATCATTAAAATTGTTACATTTTTATTTAAACTTTTGCATATTTAAAAGGCTTCTTTTTGGTACAATTGGACGGGACGACTCTTCAAGGCTTTGTGCACGATCACTCGATATTCTGTAATATTCGCCTTCCCAAATACAGAATAAACTTCAGTTTCAGTAAATTTCGGTCAAAACTACTTTGAGTCAACAACAGAATGTTCGACATACAGACAAACTCGAAAATAATAATGTTTTTTAACATTTTCAGTTGACGTCTTAGAACAAACGAGTTAATATCTTTTTTTTTTTTGATTTGTTAATAATACATATAAATAATTGAGAGATTAGTTGAAGGAAGACGAAAGTATTCAAAAAATAATGTCTGAAAAATATATTGCACTCATTCAAAATGCGTAAAATAATTTAAAATGATAGTCTATTTATTTATTTTCCGGCGTATGTTGGATTTTTGAATGTCGACGTTGCCTGCTTGTAAATTGGATTTTCTCCCTGAAAGACAGAAAAATTTGAATTAGATATGTAAAATTTATAAGTAACTGAAATGTTCTTCAATGAACAATGTCTGAATGAAATCTGTCCTTTTTATACGCGATACATTGGTTCCAGAAAAAGGCGTGTAAAAAAAATAAACTTTCATATAATTTGATAGTTGGTTCCAAAAATTAAAATATCGCATAAAAAAGTACCAGAAACGTATGAAAAACCAAAATTTTCTCTTTAAAATTCACGCAAAAAAATATTTTATGATTTTATATACACTTACATGAATTATTCGCTGCTGTCACTCTCGGTTGCAAAATGTAATCGTAAAACTGTCTTTTTTAAATACTCATGCACGTATAAATTATTGTATTTTTAAATGCTTTTTACTTCAAGAGTAATATTTTTATCTTCGGTTCGCATTTATTATTTAACTTTTAAAATATTTCGATTTAACCTTTAAACGCCCAGCGGTCCCGGACGGGACCGGTGATTATGGTGCATTTCGTTGTCGAGTTACACTGATTTATGAAAATAGTATTCAAAATATGAATATTAGCTTATATAAATAATGTCTTTGAGATACCCACCCGTTCAATAATTTTATTTTCGTTTCCAAAAAATATTTTTATCGTGATGAATAATATAAACATGTGTTACAATATTGGCTCTCGGTATGTGCGTTGTTATTTTAGGCGAACCATAATAAATCAGCTTAATCTACACTATTCACTACATTTTGATGGGGAAACAGATTTTTTCATACAATACATAGAATATTTTTTCTTTGAGGCAGTGGCTCCCAATCTGAGTGCGCGAACCCCTCAGAGAAGTTTTTATTCTTTAACATGTAATTATATAAAATGTGAAAAATTACGTATAAAGCTTTAGTAAATTATAAACAATCTTTTATTTTGATAATGTTTCTTATTATACCCAAATATAATGAATAGATTTAGAGATATAATTATTTTTAGAACAACTGCGGGTCGCGCGAATATTTCACAAAAAAATGCTTGGGCGGTCAAAGGTTAATAATTCGCGTAAAAAAATCATTTAAAAGGCCTTTCACCGGTGTGAGAGGTAAAAGCCTTTCACAGATGCGAGACAATTTCTTGAGCAGTCTGAAAGTCTGATAAGCTCACAAATTTATAATTCTCTCAATTTAAAATAGTATGGATTTAACTGTATTTTACAATAGAGAAGTTATTGGGAAAAAATATTACCGTATCCCATTTTGCCATCATTCTTTCCTTCTCAAAGCGAGCAAACTCTCTGCGGTCGTGAATGGTCGTTATCATTTTCCAGAGTAAGAGGAGTGCCAGACCGATGAGCACAATCGCAGCTATCACTCCCATTACAATACCAAACATGAACACCTGTGGGATAAATAAACAGATTATTCCCATGTTACTAATATACTAAGAAATAAAAAGGAACAATTCTAAATTCGGTGGTTGGTGATTCAAAAACAATTTCTGAAATTTGTTCAATTTTAGACATTATTTATTTCCGAATTATAACAATAATGAAACAATGTTGATGAAATGCGGACATTACCTGGGCGGGGCAGTCTGGTACTTCTTGTGCTCTTATCACCACTTTCTCGTTTTCATCATATGAGTAGACATATGCAAATCTGCAATCGTCCTCGTCGTAATAGGCACACAGGTTTTCATCTTTCTCTTCATTCGCTGCAAGATAATTTCAATGACATTAGAGTTGATCAGAGAATTTTTTTAACCGTTTTAGTGCTAAGCAATTTTGGCAAAAATAAATGAAAATTGCTATACACATATTGATTAATTTAGAGGAAAAAATAATGGTGTCAAATAAAACACTCTAACTTAGACAAATATCAATCAATTTTATTAATTATTTTTGCATTATAAAGATAAAATGTTTATTGTTTATTAATGTTTATTAAACATAAAGTGATATCAATATTATTGTATTTTATTTCTTTTAGAAAATAAAAAATCAAAAAAAAATAGCTCAACAATTATGTTTTGCCGCACAAATAGCTACTAATAACTACTAATTGTTGGCCTTCTCGTTATTCCCATTTCGAGTATGACAGCAATAAAGGCTTTCATTTCGTATATTGTTGTCGGCGTCCACTTTTTTGCTCGAGAATTATCCGATACAGTGTGCGAGGCCAAAAACTGTGCAGCATATCGATTTGTTTCCCTTACGATGGTTTCGAGCAGTGATATTTTAAAATAATATAAAAAAACGATAAAAGTTATTTTTAAATGTATAAGAATGCACTCTCATTACAAATTACGCGCGAGGTTAGCGTACGTGCACTCCCGCGGAGCACCGAAAACACACTGAAACTCGCAGCGCTTTCGCGCTGCGCCGCAATTTTCGATACAAACGATCGCAGCGCTTTTGCGCCGCGTAGCATTCTAACGGTTAATAATTCCTACCCAAATGCAGTAAAACATATTTTGCATCATTTCAATTTTAGCGCTCGTATGGTCAAAAGCTCTCCAGCCAACACTCCGTATACAGAGTCCAATAAAGATTTGCCAGTGCGTTGAGTAGACATGCCGATACCTTAAGCCACCAAATTCATGAACCACAAAAATTCATTGGAATATTTTTTTACTCCTTTAAATTTTTCTCAACAGACCGAATTCGCTTGCCTGTGCCCATCGCAGAGTATACACATGCTCTAGCCCACCTCAACCTGCGACAACACAGCATTTCTATAGTGGATTGTGCAGCTTCAGACCTCAACATAACCATGGAACAGACGCCCATACTTACAACCCCAGCTGCAGAATGCAATGCTAACGACATGGATATGAAATATAAATACTCCAAAAAGACCAGCCAAGCGATCACGAAATCGCGTCACCTCAGACCGCAAATCTCCAGCTATGTGTGTGAGCGCAAAGAAAACAACGCCGAGCCTGATACCGAGAAACCAGCTCCCAAGACCAGAATCCCACACGTGGCTAATTCACCATCTTACGCAACTTTAAGCTGGCTGGCGTAGATGGCGTACCGGCTGTCAACCAAATGGGCTCCATCAAAACATGTGAGGGAACCCAAAAAACAGGTGAGCAAGACGGCATGAAGTGCTCATTTGCGGAGGGTCAGAGCAGGTGACTTTAGTGTGGAGAGTTGGGAGGGTGGGAACTTTGATTCACATGTTTCGGGGCCGCTGGACAATGTCACTCATTCAGAGGTTTAGGAGTGATGGAGTCTAGGAAGCCGCTCCTGGTCGATGACTACCACACTTCTAAACCTGACGAGTGAAACACATCGTCCAGTGACCCAGAATGTGAAAACCAACCAACGCCAGATATGTGAGCAAGGGTTCTCCTCCCTACCGACCTCCCACACAAAACTAACCTTCCTTAACTCCTCTCAAACTTGCACTTCATGCAGAACCTTCCAGGAAGGTAGGTTGCCTGGCCCTGACTTTGAAATGTATGTGACTTGTTGATGTCAGTATGTGTGGGGCATACACAATAGTTTGTGGGTGCAGGCCTGTGAGTGCATAAGAGGTTTAGGAGCGGTGATCATCACAACAGGATTGGCTTCCTCCGATGAAAAATGACAGTTGGCCAAGGCTGTGACAACAAAGTATGTCCTGTAATGGCAATGCTCAATTCACATCCGATTGTAAACACACCGGAAGATGATGGCCCGGTCCACCTGTGGGGATCGGGAGGGAGAGTCTTGTTCATCCGTGTTTGGTGTTGGTTTTCGGGTTCCAGGATCGCTGGACGATATCACTCATTCAGAGGTTTAGGAGCGTTGGAAGGTTCAGGAAGCCGCTCCTGGCCGATGACTCTCACTCCTAAAACCCGATGAGTGAAACACATCTTCCAGTGATCCCAGAACCCGAAAGCCAATGCCAGAAAGGTGAACAAGAGTTCCCTCCCTCTCGACCCCCCCACTTGCGCAGGTGACCGGGCTGTCATTTACAATCAGATGCGGATTGAGCATGGCCATTATGGCCTTGGCCAGCTGCCATTATTCATCAGAGGAAGCCTTCACAACACTCTTGTCCCGAAGACCACAGCTCCTAAACCTTTTATTCTATCGCAGGCCCCGCACCCACAAACAACTATGTGTAGGCCAGACTCCATGACATCAACAAGCCACCTGTCTACCTATCCTCCTGGAAGGTCCTGCATGAAGTGCACGCTTGAGGGGGGGGGTCAGGGTGGGTTGGTTTTGTGTGGGGGACCAGAAGAAGGTACCCGGGTCCCTGGAAGATCCAGGTAGCCGCTTTTAACACTAGACAGGTGAGAGCAAGGTGAAGCCAGGGTGAGAGGATAGAGGCCTGGTCTCTACCCTCGTGGAAAGCTCTGCATGAAGTGCGCGTTTGTGGGGGATCGGGAGGGAGGGGAACTTTTGCTCACCTGTCTGGTGTTGGTTTTTGGGTTCCGGAGTCACTGAACGATGTTACCCATAAGAAGTTTAGGAGCGGTGGAAGGTTCAGGAAGCCGCTCCTGTCCCAATGACCACCGCTCCTAAACCTCTTATAGGTGAGATTGTCCAGAGACCCCGGAATTTGAAAACCAACGACAGACAGGTGAGCAAGGGTTCCCTCCCTCCGGAGTCCCCACAAACGCGCACTAGGAAAGCAAACCTTTGAAATGCACTCGTAGTCCGTGAATCAGGGAATATAATCAAGACATTACGAATTACAATGCCTAATAGATAAAATCGACTTTTTTCCAATTAGCGCTTTGGAACACGGGGACAACTAGAGATATCAAGCGAAACGAACGTGAAACCTGCGAATAGTTGAACTTATTTAACTTGAAACCTGTTCCAGAAAACTTAACAGACCTGACAGCTTTTAACAAAGCCGTTGAATGCCTACCATGGGGTACAGAAAGAAAAACCACACCAGAAAAGAATGGCGAAAACATCCGACTCACCGCAGTGTGAAGCCTTCAAAACCTGCCTTAAAGATCTCACGAATCAACTAATAGAAATAGATCCGCTAAGCTTGTCCAAATGCCGAGCGACAGTATTGGTCCTGTTGCCACGATTGACAAATCAAAATCAAACCAGAAAAGAGTATCGCGGTTAACTTCAACCATAAAAGTAACAGACACCATTTCAAGATAGAAAACATTAAAAAATGCTCGGCACCACGATTGAGTAAATTTGCTTCTCTGCGCTCGCTACTTATATGGGGTCACGTGGACAAGATTCGTATGGATAAATTACAAACTGCTCAGAACAAAATATCATATACAATCGCAGACACCCCATGGTTCGCCTGTGGTTCTACAATTCAGAAACCTAAAGGTAGAATCAATTCATGACCTACATTCAGAAGCTGTCTGAAGAATCCTACAGCAGCTGTAAAGAACATACAAACCCGATGATAAAATCATGCATAGATGATGCGCACAATATAAACGTAGCAAGTTTTATACAATATTAATATGAAAAGAGCTTAAGCAGCAGTTGATTTTGAATTGAAAAAAATATTTACCGGGTATGTTTTCCATTGTGTGAAATAACTGTTATGAAAATGATGGATGTCTTAATGAAGGTTCAATTTCCAACAATTTCATCAAAAACCTATCAGATATCTGTTTTAACATCTTAATATTAATGCAATATGCCAATACTGTCAAATTATGAATTAAAATAATATTCAAACTCCAAACCTTCGACAACTTGAACAGTGATGGGAGTGAACGAGCAGTTGCTGCATTCGCTTTCGGAGAGCGGGCCATTGTGGTACATCTGGCACTGCACGCAGTCTTTGAATTCGGCACAGCGACCCGGGCAAGTCTGTGTAAAACATAATTTCATGATAATCTTTGCACTGCCAAATTCTATACAAATAAAGAAAGTTTTTGAAATGGTGCTTTTTATTAAAATATGTTATCAATATTCCAACTATAAAAGCTAGCTAACAATGAGATCTATTCTTAATTCATCCTTCCGTCCTTACCCTCTTCTCTCAAAACAGTAATTGAACATTTGAATTTGTTCTCCAAGGAAAACCATGGATGGAATCAAATAATATTTATTGTAAAGCAAAACATTTGGCTTTTTTCTCTACAGATAAAAGTCAAATTTGGACCTTTTTAGGACTACTTACTTTTTTAATTACTTTCTTCTCTGTGGAAGATACAAAAATATTTTTTATTTGAAATTTAAAAAAAAAATACCAATCGATGGACAAAAATTTAGTTCACGCCGATTCTTGTTTTCAAAGCATGCATCACCATTTGGCGATAGAAAAAGAAATTAATGATTACCGGGCACTTGTCACAAAACCGTCCAGAATATCTTCCTTCATCTCCTACACCGCAGACGCACTGGCCGCAGACACATTCTCCGTGACCACTGCAAACTTCACCGCCGCCTAAAATTGTCAAATTATTCCATTCAATTTATAGTTCTTTACTCAAATTTGTCATCATATATTAGGGATTTATAATTAAAGAATGCAAACCTGGAGGAATACAAGTATCGTTGGAAGCCCTGCAATCGCAGGCAGATCCAGTCCAGCCATCTTGGCATTCGCAATTCCCGCAGATGCATTGACCTCTGTCCTCTCCGGAGCATAGAAGTCCATTGTGTCGGTCGCATGAGAAGTTGTCACACTCGCAGAACTTTCCAGATATGCGCTTTAACAATACAATATGGATGAGTAAAAATTGCATATACTTGTCGACATACAATAATCAATATGGATTTTAACGAACCAATCCTGTTTTTGTCTAATAAAAACTGACAAGTCAAAAAAAAAAAAACCTCATCTGAAGTGGCTCTCCTCTCGCATTCACACTGGCCGCAAACACAGGTACCTCGTCCAGAGCAATCTACATTGGTGAAATTATCGGGGCGGCAGCTGCCGACTCCCACGCCGCCAAAACCACTGCCGTGCACATCCTGCGCCGAGCACTCGCACTGGCGGCCGAAATGGAAATCTTCACATTCACAAACTCCACACATGTATGTTCCGAATCCGTTGCACTTGGGGGAGAACCTATCCTGTTTGCACAAAGATCGAATTATCTCATTAATTTGTGTGCATTTTAATAATGGAATCAATCATAAACTTGTAAAAGAATCTTACTTTTTCTGTAGTATCTT